>CM052797.1:119715421-119769733 GCA_028533885.1 Nasua narica | reverse complement strand
CTCAAAATGTTGAAAATAGAGCTACCCTACGACCCAGCAATCGCACTACTGGGTATTTACCCTCAAGATACAAATGTAGTGATCCGAAGGGTCACATGCACCCGAATGTTTATAGCAGCAATGTCCACAATAGCCAAACTATGGAAAGAACCTAGATGTCCATCAACAGATGAATGGATAAAGAAGATGTGGTATATATGTACAATGGAATACTATGCAGCCATCAAGAGAAACGAAATCTTGCCATTCGCAACGACGTGGATGGAACTAGAGGGTATTATGCTAAGCGAAATAAGTCAGAGAAAGACAATTATCACATGATTGCTCTGATACGGAGAATTTGAGAGGTAGGGCAGGGGGTTATGAGGGGTTGGGGAAGAGAAATGAAACAAGACGGGATGGGGAAGGAGACAAATCATAAGAGACTCCTAAACTCACGAAACAAACTAAGGGTTGCTGGGAGGTAAGGAGGGGGAGGGTTATGGACATTGGGGAGGGTATGTGCTATGGCAAATGCTGTGAAATGTGTAAGGCTGATGATTCACAGACATGTACCCTGTTATATGTTAATAAACATTATATGTTAATTACATTATATGTTAATTAAATACATTATATGTTAATATGTTATGTGTTAATAAAATTAAATTATTATGTTATGTGTTATACATTGTATGTTAATAAAAATTTTAAAAAACCAAACAAAAAAAACCAATCAAAATGGCAAAAGTTTAAGCACACTATGATAACTTTGCACAATGAAATATTAGATTATCCATTATAAACTTCATGGAGTATTTATAATGACATGGACAAATATGAAATTTATATGTGTATGCACATATATACATATGTATAAATAGTCACAAAATATAGAGAAAAAATTTAAGCACTTAAATATAAAATAATTAAGGGGCACCTGGGTGGCTCAGTTGGTTGGGCAGCTGCCTTCGGCTCGGGTCATGATCCCGGAGTCCCGGGATCGAGTCCCACATCGGGCTCCCAGCTCCATGGGGAGTCCGCTTCTCACTCTGACCTTCTCCCTTCTCATGCTCTCTCTCACTCTCTCTCTTTCCTAATAAATAAATAAAATATTTAAAATATATATATATATATATATATATATATATATATATATATAAAATAACTAAGTAGTTAAAATAATTATGATGCAGACATAAGATAAAATACTGCACGTGGTATACAAGAATATTTAACAGTCCGGGGACGTGGGGGTGGCTCAGTGAGTTGAGCATTGACTCTTGATTTCAGTTCAGGTCCTGACTTGGGGGTCCTGGGACTGAGCCCCTCTGGGTCCTTGCTCAGCAGGGAGTCTGCTTGAGATTCTCTCTTTCCCTCCCCCTCTGTCCCTCTGTCCCACCCCCAGTCACTCTCACTCTAAAATAAATAAAATCTTTTAAAGAAAAGAATATTTAATACACCAGAAGACTGTTTATGCTACATGAAGGAGAAATAGTGGGTTACAAAGCAGGACATACAATATGGCCCAAATATTTTTTAAAATAGCCTTATTTTTATGGAAGCACAGAAATAATAGATAAACGCCTAACCACCTGAAGGAGTGGCAAGTGAATTGTGGGAAGAGAAGTGACTTTTACTTCTTTTGTGCTCTTCAGGGTTCACAAATATTGTACCTTGGAATGGACTCAGGACAGCACCCCTCCCCCATTAGTAATAACACACAGGTAGGTATGGGTGCTGTTCACCAGGCATTTCCGGTTGGGGGGTGGAATCCTGGGGCAGAGGAACCACGTGACTAGATCTGGCCAATGACTTGTGAGCAGGAGAGAAGCCGATCCCTTAAGGAGCAGACGCGCTGAATTGTCCTTGTTAGAGCCTGGACCTCCATCTCTTTATTAGGAGATGGGGTTTAGCAAGTGCTGGAGGGATGCTGGTGCCGACTGGCACCTCCAGGTCTTTTCTCTTTCATAAACTCAGCAAGGTGGGGAGGAGTCGGCAAAGAACTAGTGCGCTTCCTCCCTAATTTATGGCATTCACTCTCTGATCTCAGACAGACACGCTTCGGGGAGAACCAAAATGAGGGCTCAGAGTCCTTTTTATTGTCTGAGTTTTAATGACGAAGCATTAATATCCATTTATTAAGTACAGATAGAGCCTTAATACTCCCATTGTCTGATTATGTCGTGACCCTAAAAGGTAAAGCATAGGCGATCGTGTCCATGCCGCAGGTGAGACATGGGAGCCTGAACACGGATGCCTCATGGCACTTAGCCGCAGTGCGTTCGGGTCAGGATTTGAACCCGGATCTGCCCGCCCCCAGGTCCAACCCTGTCCCGGACCCACGGGGATTTCAGTCTATCACTATGGCCTCTTATCGGGGTAGTCACGTCATTGTTAGGCCCATCAGCTAGATAGACGCTTTTATATTGTGTCCAGATGAAATCAACTTGCCACACGTGTAGACATCACATCACCTTGGAAACATGGAACCCCTCTTTCCTGAAATTCACACACCAAAAAAGCCATTTTCCTTTCATTATCATCCCTATCTCTTCCCCCAAACACATGGTAATGCCTCTGCACACCCTCCCAGGTTCCCTGTGTGTTTCAGTTAGGTGTTAGAGAGAAAGGGAGAGGCCAACAGAGAGAAAGCGGGTGGGAAAGAGTTAAACATTTTATTATTCTTGCTGCATTTGTAGTAAATTGTGTAATAGTTTTCATGTCTTAATTACTTAAATTTTATATTGAGCTATAGTGATATTATCTCTCTTTTTGTCTCTACACAATTGTATTTTATAATAGCTTTTATTAGAACCTACATGAATGGAATTTAAAATGAACACATCATTTCTGCTACTTGGGCCGTATAGAAAAGAGAGCACTTCTCTGATATTTGGCATGAAAAGTACTTTCCTTTGTATTTTATGACACATAGCAAGTTATATTAGGTGGGGACATATTTTGAAGAGAATGGTAACTAAGGGAGACTACAGAACCTCTTTTTTCTGCTTTTAGTAACTTCCTCAGTGAAGAGGGGTTTGGGGAATTCAGTATATCAAGAAATAAACCCCCCACAAAAGAGTCACCTAATTATAGTAAAATGCAAATGATATATCTATATATATATTTTTTTTAACTGAGGTTTTCTTTTAGAAAAATTGGACGTGGTCTACATATTAAAGAATTGTTGGAAAATTGGGTGTTAAATTGCAATATCGAATTTCATCTGTTAATGGAGTAGCTACATTTATTTTTTTAATCCAATAGTTAATATTATGTGTAGCAAATTACACAAATTGTGTCCCACTCTGACTCCTTTTAAAAGACTATGATCTCCCCAACATAGAGATTGCAAAATGAACCAATCACTCACATTCAAAGAAATGTAGCAAGAGCTTCACTAGAGAGCTGAAAACGGGTTTTGTTTATTTTTTCCACCTCTCCCCATTTTTATTTTATAAAACCAAGTGTAGAGGAATCTGTAAATCAAAAAGTCTCTTGCACATAGAAGCTCAAATACAACAGGGGAAGAAACTCAACAAAAGATTCAGTGGGTACTTGAAAGAGATGGCAATAGAAATAAATGTGAAGAAATATTATAGATGCATATTTAATATTGTTGTGTTTATTGCTTCATTTGTAAAAGTCAACCAGCTAGAAACTGTGAATGCATAAGCTCCTCGCAGGATAGAAGTTAGAAACGGTGTAGGCTGTACCTCCACTCTTACCATTCCCAAGGCAATTAATTTAGAAAATCATTGCTTCGTTATAATGAATGCAGTTCTTCAGGCTGGAAGGAAAAAAAAATGTGAAAGCAATAGGCATTTGTTCTTGGCCTGAGTCTGTTCCTGCCTTTCCAGTTACTCTGCTCCCCCCAGTAAATCTTCCTCCAGGACCAGCGCACATGACCTCCTCTGTGAAGCCCCTTGGGCTTCCTTGAAACATTTGCTCACTCCCTATTTTGGCTCTCACTGTGCTTTGAATCTCAAGACAGGCCAGCTGTAGATCCCTGACAGGTGCCCTGCCCTTCCACTAAGTGGGAAGTCCTTTCCAGGGATGGACCTCGTCTGAAGAGGTTTCAATCCTAAAACCTCGTCCTACTTCCTCTCTCACGCTGGATGCTTAAAAACAATGCTGGTAGTGTGCAGCCAAATGATCCCAAGGCCATGGTCCCCTGCTTGGTGCGGGGCTGTGCTTTGCAACTCCACCCAAAGCAATTAACATACTACCTCTGCCTTGGAGAGAGCTGAAACTTTATTGACTAAATAAGTCATACAACAATTAGATGTAAGGTGATAAAAGTGCAAATTTGGGGCGACAGACTAGACTTTTTAGTACTCATCAGAGGAGAAGCTCAAGCGATTGGACTCAGGGCAGGGTATGGGGGGCAATGTTCCAAGATGAGAATATTACTCCATAGGCCCTGGCCCAGCATATATTTCTGAAGAAGGTTGCACTATCTCATATGACATTCAGACGGTCACCGTGTTTTACATAAAACCATATTTCACGTGGAAGGAAGACAAGGAGGGATGGAGGGAGGGAGGGAAGGAGAGAGCTAGGGAGGAAGGAAGGTGGGAAGGAGGAAGGAAGGAAGGAAGGAAGGAAGGAAGGAAGGAAGGAAGGAAGGAAGGGAGAAAAGGGGGAGGGAGAAAAGGAAAAAGAAGGAAGGAAAAATACAAAAGTATCAGACTCTCAGACTCTTGCCTTCTTTACCCATATCTTTCCATGATTTTCCAATTACCAACCGCAGTCCATTTCCAGATGCTGATCTTTTTAAGCTGCAAGGCAGCATCCCTCCCTTTACTGGAATAGACCCTCTCTCCAAATCATTGCCAGCCCAAGTCTTCCTCCGTCTGTCCTGCCTGGTCCCACACTTCCTTCCCCACTCTCCATAAATCGCCGATTCCTGCTCTGAGGTCTGGTTCCTCTCACTCACACCCCCCACTCTGCCCCCCCATCAGTCCACTTTTATTTCTCTTTTCTTTTTATTAACATGTCCACACTGTTACTAAACTTAAAGGGCTTCTTGAGGAACTAATTTCACCACATTTGTTTGGGTGTTATATGGATATTCAGAATGGAGATCAAGAGGCACAAAAATAGATTTTGTTGATTTATGAGACCTGGCTGTTTTCAATTCCCCATCAGTATGGGCAGGCATGATGCAGTCAAGAAATGAAGCATCTGCTTCTCCCACGTTTCATTTGTGAACTTTAGCACCAGATGTAAATCATTCATAAAATCCCAAAGTGTTGGAAGGTAACCGTCCCTCGTTTTCACAAACATATACTCCACATACTGTAACCAATGCTCTCTCTCATTTGTTACAAATGGTAGGAGCAGAATTTTAATGATGACCAGAAATAAATTTTCAGCAGCAGAAAAGAAAGAAAGAAAGAAAGAAAGAAAGAAAGAAAGAAAGAAAGAAAGAAAGAAAAAAGAAAGAAAAACAAACCCAGGTAGTTTTGGAAAACCTAACATGTACTCATTGCTCGTCAGAGTTCTGGAAACAAAAAGGTGTTCCATTAGGTTATCGCAATGCAACATTCCACCCATAAGACTTTGAGGGAGACAAGATATATTGGCTGGGTTCTGTTATTTTTTATTCTTTTGGGGCCTGTCAGAGCTGTGTTAATAAAGCATCTCTCTGAGGCGCCTGGAAAGGGCATTTGCTTCTGGTTGAAGCAACCAACTGTCTCCCTGACCGTACCTTCTACATTGCCATGACTCCATTCAGACATTGAGTTACATTTATTGAAGATCTGAATAAGATACAGTTCCTCCTTTCAAGATGCTAGTAGTCTTGCATGGGGCAGAGGGACCGAGGGAAGACACATACATCAACAATGACACTGTGGAGGGCTGTGGTCGACTTCTCCCAGGGAGCCTGTCCCGCGTTCCGGAAACAGCAAATCTGTTTCCTTTGGAAGATCTGGATGGGAAAGTCCACTGGGGAGTTCCGCCATCTTCTGGCCAAGGAAAGGGCAGGTGACCCAAGCAAGCTCAGATAATCTGTGGAAGAGATTGCCTCTTGTGAGGGCAAGAAAGACAATGCTCGATACTGATGCATCCCAACAGCGCTGGTTCCGGCTCCCGTGCCCTTGGGGTGCTCTCCAGCCCTGTTCTTTCAAACCCCAGGAGTTCAGCCTTTGCTTTCTGACTTTGGACTGCGCCATGCCCTTAAAATCAACTCTTTTCCACAAAAATTATTGAGCGTCATTTCCAGTTGTTTGCCTTGAAGTTACTCTTAGGAATCTCTCTGGAAAACATTGTGATGATTGAAGAATGTATAGAATTCAAAGTGAGCGCAGAGAATCGGTGGCCTGGACGTGGTAGGAAGCTATCAGAGAAAGCTTCATGGAGGAAGAGGTGTTCAAAAGATCATTAGAGGAAGAACAGGAGTATAAGCAATGGACATCAAGCCCCTTTTGGAAAATAAGGACCAAAGTTGTGAGTCTAAGGGCTCCCGCTGTAGTGTTCAGAGGGATACAAATCCATCCATGTCTACTGAATACATTCTTTGTACGAGGCTTCTATAAAATACGTATTCTTTCCTTCAATCCTCCCAACTCTGCAGAGCATCACTCCACTAAAGGCTCCCAAGTCCCAGCTCCCGAGACTCTGCCAGCTACCTCTCTTACTCTCTTTTCAGCAGGAAGCTTCTTTTTGATTCCTCACAAAAAGAAATTCTGTAATTCCCCCAAGTTCTTCTATAATAATTATGGGAGGTGAGCAGAGATTCCTGGGTGGTTCACCCTTCATATTCTCCCTCTTACAGAGAATGGAATAAATGGCAAGCGTATGTGAAGAATTTGGGATCTCTGCAGTAACATCTCCTTCTTGCTTTTAGGTCAGCTGGAAGGAGAGGACCCAAGGGATCCTGTTCTTAATAGCTGAACTGAAATTTTAATGAGAAATACTTATTTTATCTCTCTGAGAATTCATCCCTTCATTCATTCGTGCATCCATTTGCTCATTTATCAATCAACTCATTCATTCTTGGTTATTCTTTTTAAATATTCATCATAGGGGAGTAATGTTATAGAAACATAATGAAAAGCACACTGAACGTTCTCTCTGAAATTCCAAAAAGGTGATATTCTAAGTGCATTGGTCTGGATGTCCTGAGATGTGGATTCAGGTCCCAATACTGCAACTCACTAGCTATGAGAACTAGTCCCTACGCCCCTTTCTTCTTTAAACAGGAATGTGTAATCTGTGCTCGGTAGGCACTGGAATGCTGTCAGAAGGACTGAAGGAATTCATAGGGCCACCAGTCCTTTATTTTCCTCTCTTTTTTTTTTATGGTGTTATGTTAGTCACCATAAAATACATCATTAGTTTTTGATGCAGTATTCCAAGATTCATTGTTTATGTACAACACCCGTGCTCCATGCAATCCGTGCCCTCCTTAATACCCACCACCAGGCTCGCCCATCCCTCCACCCCCTCCCCTCTGAAACCTTCAATTTATTTCTCGGAGTCCACAGACTCTCATGGTTCATCTCCCCCTCTGATTCCCCCCAATTTACTTTTCTTTTCCTTCTCCAGACAAATGGATAAAGAAGATATGGTCCATATATACAATGGAATATTACGCATCCATCAGAAAGGATGAATACCCAACTTTTGCATCGACATGGATGGGACTAGAGGAGATTATGCTGCGTGAAATAAGTCAAGCAGAGAAAGTCAATTATCATATGGTTTCACTTACTTGTGGAACATAAGGCATAACATGGAGGACATTAGGAAAAGGAAAGGAAAAGTCCTTGGCTTTCTAACACAAATTCCCAGGTCCATGAAACTATTATCTGGGTCCCAGCCTCCAGCTATTAAAAAGACGTGTGAGCTTAAAAGTCATTTCCACTGTCCACATCCCTCTTCCCTCCTCTGGGAGGTAGGGTTGGAATACCCGATTAAAAATATTCTTTCCAGCTCAAAACACTTGTGAGTATATAAAGTGACTTTCCACTGTGTATTTTAAGAGGTATTATTGAAGACATTGGGCGACCTGGCTAGATAATTTCATCTTTTTCAGACTGGGGTTCCCCTCATCCACTACAACTCTGCCCCACCTGAAATTTCTATGGGACATGCAGGGCAGCAAAAGACCCACCTGTTCTAATGGGCCTTTCCCCTTAAGAATGTCCATGTTAGGCTAAAGACATCATGGCCCTCGACTGAGGGCTCATGATGCCCAGATACTGAATTTGTGCTTGCCCCTAGAAACACTCAATTAATCCTCTTGTCCCATAGACTTCTTCCTGCAAACTAGAACTTAGTGGGTGGCTTTCTTAAAACTCTCGATGTCTTACTTGCCTTTGTCTTCTTCCCTAAAGCAGCCAGGACCATTCCCATCTGCCTCCACATCTCACTCGCTCTCTGTTTTGAAATACTAGTAATAGCAGCTAACCCCTTAGAAGAGCTTACTCTGTGTCCGCCTCTCTGCTGGGAGCTGTGCGTGCCTTATCTCAGGGAACTCCTTCAAGAACATTAGGACCAAGCTCCTGGAACTATCCATCTATTATTTAGGTCTCAGAGACATGAGGCGACCTGCTCATGATTACCTGGTTGGATGGCGGGGATAGAGCCTGGTAGAACTGAGCCAGGCCTAGAGTCTAGTTCTTAACCATGGGGCCTGCTGCCAGTCTTGAAAATATTTTCTCCAATTTTTCCCCTCTTTGACTGTTTCTATCCTCTCCTTCTTTTTCTGCACCCACACGAGCATGCGTGCACACACACGTGTGTGTTCACAGGTTTGTGGGCAGGTAAGAAAATGCAAGGGGACACCACTTGATCTGTCTTGAAATCTGGTGAAGTCACTTGTCTTCTCTTGGCCTTAACCCTCAATGCCAAAGTCTTTACAAGAAGGTCACTGTCTCTCCTTGAATTTTTAGCTCGTTTTTCAAGTTAAGAAAATTGACTTCAAACATCTGCATTATAACTTCCATTTCTACTGTTCTGGTTTCTTCCTTAGAAGGTGCAATATTTTTTTTTTCTATTATCGGTACTTACCTTGAATCTCACATTGGTTTACCTTTCTTCTTTGCTCTTTTTTTCTAGAAGGAGTCTTGGGTTTGTCTTCCACATCACTTCCACATCTTTATGTCAGTTTTCCGTTTTCTACCCTAAAATTGGTGTAGACTTTATGATCCCACCCCCATTTGTCTCCCCTTACATCGTTTGCTTGCTTTACGTCTCTATTTTTGCATCTCTATCCTGTCAACCAGCTTCCGTTTTCCCTTGAGACTTTTTGCTCCTTTTCTAGAGCTCTTGTTGTCCATAGTCTATGGAAAATTTTAAACACTTTTCAAGATCGGAAAGAAGAAAGAAAATTGTCCTGGACACACTAAACCACCAGAGAGGAGCATCTATACTATCTTTTGCCCAGACACAGAAGCTCTGTCGAGAGGTGTGTGTGGGGGGGGTGGGGTGCACACGTGTGCATGTGCGTGTGTTGCAACGGAGAGTGATGGAGAAGCTATGACTTCCCAAAGGAGAGGAAACCCAGACTGGTGCGGCGTGTCTGGGTAGCTGAGTTAGGTTTCCAGGTGGCTGCTTCCGCCTCCGTCCCAGCCCACACCCCTCAGCACCCACGCTGTCTTCCTCCAGGATGATCCAGCCCTGGATTGAGTCGCTCTGCAGGAAGAGGGGGGACGCTCGGCAGCGGGGACTTCACAGGAAGCTTGGCAGGCTGCCGCCCGAGCCACAGTACACAGAGTTAAGATGTCAAGGTTTGGGAACTAAAAATAAGAAGTGAATATGCAATGGGCAGATGCTTGGGGGCCGATGGTCCCAGGGATTTTGTTCCGTAACCCACCAGAACCTGCCAGCGGAAACAGGGTGCCGCCCCAATGCCAATCACCCACCAAGGCTCTGAGGCAACACACTTTTGTAGTTGTAGAAAAGTGTAGAACACACTTTTCCACATTTGAGTCCTCCTTGTACTTCCTTTGGAAGCCTGGAGAAAAACAGGCAGATTCCCCTTTGGAAGCTCCAGTCCACCCAGTGAAAGAGTGCAAGGGTCCTCCTCTTTCCGGGGTCCACACATAGCTCAGAGCAAGGAGTTCTGCCGCCTGCTCTGGGGATGACTCAGGAGCATTCTTCCTGTTTTAGCTGAAGCTGTGTGTAATCCAGGGTGACTCGTTTCTCCTTGTGATGAATCACACAGTCAGCCACAGGAAGCTGGGCCTTCAGAAAAACGTGGTTTAAAAGGAGATTATCTGTGTGGTGGGCGCCGGGGCTGGAGGGCTGCTCTTCAGCCCTGTCGCAACTATTCCTTTTCCAAAACCCCTCAGCCAGTGTCAAAGTTCCTCTGAGTTGTTTGAGGAAATGCTCTTGGTTCATGTGGCCATGGCCCTCAGTGGCAGGGTGCGTTCTTCCTGCAGGAAGAAGACAGGTGGGCGTGTTCACGAAGGGAGCCTGAACTTCTTAGGTGTTGACCCTTTGTCCCTATTGTTTATAATTTGCGAAGATGTTGACTTCATGAGTAGACCTCAGCTTTGATGTAATCAGAATACTGGAGTGGACAGTGCAGTCACCTTTGTAGATCCCAGGTTGGTCAAGGTTGGGACCTGGGGACGAACTAGTTCAACCCCATCCTTTCCAGTTGGTGAAAGCTTGACCTTCAAGCTCCATGAAGAGCCCCACCTCTGGGTTCCCTCTTTAACCTTTGTCAGTGAACTGGCCCTGTGTCACTGTGATCAACACAATAATGCCCCTCAAAGTTATTCACACCCCAATCCTCAAAATCCATGACCGTGTCACCTTACGTGGCAAAGGGACTCTGCAGATGTGACAAAGTTAGGATCTTGAGATAGAGAGGTGATCCTGGGCTACCCGGATGGTCCTGATGGAATAAAATGGTCCTACAAGAGTTGGGGCAGGAGGGTGGTAGAGAGGCTGTGACAATGGAGGCAGAGGCTGCAATCATGGTGGCCCACAAGCCAAGGAATGCAGGTGCCTCCAGAAGCAGTAAAAGGCAAGGAAACAGATTGTCCCCAAGAGTCTCTGGAAGGGAACACAGCCCTGCCCACCCACTTTGGACTTGGGACTTCTAGTACAGTGAGATAACAAATCCTTGTGGTTTTAAGCCACTTGGTTTGGGCTGATTTGTTACAGCAGCCACCAGAGACTCATACCTTCCATTTCTCTTTCCCATCAGTCTCCCGCTTGAGACTGAGAGCACAGTCGATAGGAAGAGCTATGCCTCATCCATCCCTGTGACCCAGCACCCGGCTGGACCCATAGTAGGTGTTCACTTCACACACCTGAGATCACACGGAGCCCTCAGAGGGGAGATGGCTGTTCCTTTGTCCGACTTAAAGTGAGCCTCACACCACCACATGGGGCAGGCCTGTTGTGATCCCAATTGTTTTAATATGGGAACTGAGGCTCAGAGAGAGAAAATAAGTCCAAGAGAATAAAACACCCCAGGTCTGTCAGACCCCCAAGTCTTGGCTTTTAACCTCTGTGCTGTGCTCATCCTCTTCGAAACTCTGTTCCTCAACCCTGTCAAGTAGATTCCAATACCCACATCAGAGAGTGTGGAGAACACACTCATTCACTCATTCATTCTTTCGAGAACTTTCATTGGGTATCAGTTTGGGTCCAGACCCCATTCTAGGCACCAGGAATGCAGCAGTGAACAGACTGAGTCTCTGCCCTGAGACACAGGAGGAAAGATATCATCCACAAATAAATCAATGTGCAACATGAAATAACATCAGCTAAAGGTTACGAAGGACGTTTTCAAGTACATGAAACAATGTTTAGAGAAATGAGCATAGTGCCCAGCACATAGTAGGTGTCTGAAAAATGTTTGCTGAATGTCTGTATGGCTATAAGGGCACCAAACCAATTCCCTCTCCCGGAAACATCCACCGTCCCCAAGTGCCATGCTGGGTGGGCTGGGGACAGGGCAGGGGAGGCACCCAAGGGGACCCTTGTCCTCAGAAGTGGATGCTGAGGAAATAACCAAACATTGTTGGTCTCCTGAGAATCTAGCCCCAATTGCAGTTAACTTGGGGTTGGCACCAACAAGAAAGAAGCCAACAATAATAACCATGCCTAGCATTGGAGCAATGACTTCCAGACTCTTCTTTCTACCTCTGCCTCTCTCTCATCCGCCATTCTGTCCCAGGGGGGATTCCTAACCCTCAACACAGACCAAGTCCAAGGGGGAGCCTCACACTCTCAAGGCTACCCAGGCAGGAACAGTGAAGCACGTGAGGTCTAGTGGGCATTGGAGAGGTGAGAAAGCGGAAAACAATTTTTCCCCAAGAGAAGTCAATAGTTTTACTTTCAAAATTCCCTGGAATTTTTTGATGTTAGTAATGTAAGACATCATCAACCAGGACGACAATTTACCCTATCCCAGGTGATGCACTCCCGAGCTTGCCACACGGGTGCCAACATGTGGTCGACCACAGTGGTAGCAAGGGTGATGACACAGAACACGGACTCCCGCCTGTGGTGTTTTGAGTACTTTACAAGTAGTGAGATGCGTGCTTCTCTAACCTAATCATCCCCATTTTCAAGATAGGGAAACAGAGGCTCCGAGGAGTGAGCTAGTTTTCTCAGAACCTCGCAGCTGGCAGGCAGCACCCATGGCAGGTGTCTCAGTAGGACGTCCTCCTACCTGTCAAACAGAGGATGCACACAGGTGAGCAGAGCTGCACAAGGCAATGCTGAGGGAGCCAACCAACTTCACGTGCATGCTCCCGGCTGCCCTGCATGTTGGGACCAAGGCCAAAGACAGGGAGCATCCTGCAGGGGCAGGGGGTCTCTGGTCCGGGGCCTGAGTGAGGCAAGCAAGGGCTGCTCATGCCCCTATTGACTTTGCTTAATGCTGCACCCATTCGTTTTATTCAGAGCCCTGTATGTGTTTGAAAATATTCCTCTTCATTATTCATATTGTGCCACAAGAATGATATATTTGAAGAAATCATCATGAATAAAGTGGCCAATTTAGCAGGGAGATTTACTAGGAAAATACTCAGAAAAAAATAGTCAGCCACCACATTTTCTGAAAGAGAAAAAAAAATGCTGTTTGGGCCTTAATAGTTCTAGAACAACACTCATAGCTGCGGGATCCTATTCAATAACGTTTCCTTTGACAATCCTTGGACAAAGAAAGAAAAATTTATTTTTAATAATGATAAAAGAGGAAATAAAGGGGCTTCGATTCTAATTAAACCTAGTTGCAGAAAAAGAAAGCATTCTCTTTTCCCCTATCGCTCTGAAATAGTTTCAAGGGAGGGCAAACACGTGTGTACATTAAAAATAGAATTGCTAATAATCCTGCAAGTCAGTGTTCTGGTTTGGGAGGCCAGATGGCAGGGCGGTGAGAGCAAGAGTCAGAAACCCTTCTTGGCTCATTGCTCACTGGCTTTGCAGCCCTGGGGGTGGGGATGGGAAGCAAGCTAGCATGCCTGCACCCCCATTTCCTCACCCTTGCAATGGGGTTATTATTATACCCAGCAGAGATGGCCGGCTGCCCTCCAAGGTTCATGTGCCCCTTCCATCAGGCACCATTGTCCCTGTGTCACCGTCAGTGACGTTGCATCAGTAAACTACCTCACCGAAAACCAGTGGAAGCATATGCAGAATGCTGTGGTGTAAATACTCCCACTCTGGCCAATTTCCAGCCCCCGACATGACATCACTCACCGAACACAGAGTTGGGACGGGTTTCGCACAGTTAGTGATGGCCCAGCGGGGCCGTGACCTCATAGCAGTTCCCAGGCAGCCTCCTGTGCAGCACCTGGGAGTAGTCCCTCGGCTGCCGCTCCCCCGTCAGTGTCACCTCCCCTGCCAGCTATTAAGAGGTGGGGCTACGTCCTCCATGTTCACGTTCACGCTCGCCTCTCCTCCCCCTAGAGGTGGACGATCTGGCCAAGGTGGGCACGCAAGGGAGAAGAAGCCTGAGTCCCTAAAACAGGGTATGGAGGAAGGTGTCCTGGACAGAAACACCCATCTTGAACTGCAACATGACTTGAAAATATCCTCTTGGGGGTCTTTTTATGATTCCAGCATCTAATATTATTCTAACTAATGAACTGGTTTGTGAGAATGATAATCCTGATCTCAGAGAATTCTGCGGAAAGCACTTAGCTGTATGCCAGGCACATGGGGACACCAAATGTCCTCTCTATTACCAGCAAGGCACCAGAGAGAGAATAATTAGAGTCACTTATTATTATAGAGACAGAAGCCATCCTCTTTTCTCAGATATAAATATGCTCCTGCTACCAGAAATCTACTAATTAATTAAGCACCTTTATTGAACATCTACTACTTGCAATGAGGAGGAAGTCATCTTTTCCTTCCACAAGGCACTCTCTCCAGTCCGTGTCCATCCACGGCCATGTGAGATGGGACGAGCGAGGACTTCAATGATGACAGTAATTCAGAGTAACCACTCGGTAGCTTCTAGGCACAGAGAAGTCACTGACGCTTACATAAGCATTTACCCTAGGGCAGGTTTTGCAGCTATCCCCATTTCACAGATAAGGAAACTGAGTCTTGGTAATTGTCAGAACAGGGATTCGAACCCCAGTAGTGAGAGTCTACAGCCCGAGCTCTGAGGCACTGCCTGGTGTCACTCCCTGAACAAGGCATCAAGGATAGTACCCGGGTTACCAAGAGGTGAGGTGTCTTTGAGATGAACCCTGGGGGAGAGGTGGGCCAGGCCACGTGAACCTGAGGGCCAGTGTGGTCTGGGCCACGGGACATTGGAAAGGAAGTGGGCTCCTGAGTGTGCAGGGCCCCAGATGTCTGGTTACAGAGTTTGGACTTGACTCCGAAAATCAAGGAACTTGAAAATAAATTCAAGACAACCAGACAGGGCTTGGATTATTCAGCTTCCCTGCAAACGACTCCCAGGCTTTAACTCCAAGTCGGAGCGATTTCTCTGATTAGCTCAGATTCCATACTCTTAGCAGTTTCTCTCCAGGACTCAGATTTATTTAAGTTCACCATTAAAATGCAAGCTGGAATCTGCTTTAACATCTCCATAGCGATGAATGTCCTTAAAACCAGTGCCAATTTTAATGATTAAATTATCTTTATTTTATTTTCGGTCCTTATATCTCCACATTTCCCCCCCACACTTTATTATACTTTGACTAATTCAATTGTACGCTGCCAACACCAGTGAGGTGAGACCCTCCCCAGAGATCTATTCCAGCTGTGAAATATACATTTCTAAACACCGTAATTTTAGTGGTGGTTATGGGGTTTCTCATCACAATAGTTTTAAATCACAATTTATAATCGGGAATTATACAGAAAAAAACTCCCCACCCCAAGGAAGTTCTATGTTTGCAATGTGATTGCAGAGAGTGGTAAATAAACGCCATTTCAAAGAAATGCTTTTTTCCCCAGTGTTTTGCAGAATATTTAAGAGGAATTAATGCTGTTTTGATTGTGGTTGTGGATGGGGGCAACCTCAGGGGCTACACATCACCGAGTGAGCCTAATGTTATCATTAACATAATGTAGATTGCAAAATAACAGCCACAGATGGGCCTGTGCCAGGTTATCAATTGATAAAAGCTTTCCCAACACTCAGAGGGTTTTGACCCACTCCCAAGTTCATATGCCTGCCTCCATAGAATCACACTGTTGGAAGCTCAAACATGTGGAAGATATTTTTAAACTTTATTTCATTCACCTGCTAAAAACTTTCTGATCTGACCCTGCCAACTCCCATTCACTCCTATGGGTAACAGTATAGACATAACCTCCTCCAGGAAGTCTTCCTTGCACCCTACCACTGGGACACAACGGTCTGCTCTGGGTTCTTAGCATTCTTCCCAACCATAGCACTCTCACTGGGAATATCCTAGAATGCCTTTTTTTCACGGTGGGCTGTAGCGATTCACTGAGCTGCCCATCTTTCTCTCCCACCTCTGGACCAGGGTCTCACTGGGGGTCTGACATCCAGCCCAGTAAGTGTTGGATAGGTGACGCTCCTCCTCAGAACTCTGGTTCTTGAGGGTCCCAGGTCCGGTGGAACTCCAGGCAAGCTGGCTGGGGAAGGGTGGGTGTTGGAGCCCACCCAGCTCCCTTTTTACTAAACCCCAAGTCATTTCTATGTCTCCTTCCTTCTCCCCACAGGCCTCCAGGGAGTCAGCTGCCTTGGTGGGATCCCAGCTCCACTGGAGGTTTCTGATTTGCTAGTTTGAAGGGCAATTCCCTTGAAATGAGCTGATCAGTTGAATCCAGGCTGGAGCCTTGTACCTTCCCCAAAGGTGGGAAGGGAGGATACGAGAGGGATGAAGATACCCATCCCAAGGTCTGCACAACTCCTCCTTCTCCAAGGAGGCTTCTCTTGAGCCAGGCATAAGATGGGGGCTATGTTTTGCCATTGAAAGGAAAGGATGAGGACTCTTCCTGAAATAAACAAGTTTCCCTGTAAGAAGAAATAATACTTTCCATAAACTAACTCTCTCATGCAGTCGTTTACCTCATGATCATTTGCTAGAAGCTTACTACACATCCTCGGGAAAAGACAAGAGAATCTGGCATAAATATAATGGTCACTCTAGCCTACAGAGTCAAGGGAAAGACAAGAGGTTAAAAGCGGAGCTGATCTTGACAGAGCCTGTTATATGCCATGTACTGCCCTAGCATGACTTTATCTACTTTTCCCAAGAGGGGGATATTTCTCTTAGCCCATTTCTCAGAAAAGGAAACTAAAGCACAGGGCCACCCAGTGTCTTGCCCAAATCCATGGGTACTGAGTGGCAACTCTGGGATTCAAGCCAAACAAGCCAGGCTCTTATCTACTCCTTTAGGCAAAACTGTCATCCATCACAAGATGATGGGATCATTGCTCCAGTAGGTGTATATAAACACAGGTTCTGCAGGGACGCTTTAAAAAAAAATCAAATATGTAGGTGTGGGGAGATCAAGAAAAATTTCTCATAAATACAAGTCATTGGGGGCACCTGGGTGGCTCAGTGCGTTAAAGCCTCTGCCTTCGACTCAGGTCATGATCTCAGGGTCCTGGTATCGAGCCCCGCATCAGGCTCTCTGCTCAGCGGGGAGCCTGCTTCCCTCTCTCCCTCTGCCTGCCTCTCTGCCTACTTGTAATCTCTTTCTTCTCTGTCAAATAAATAAATAAAAAGTTTTAAAAAAAAAAAAGATAAGTTATTGTACCGGGCTTTTGAAGGATGAATAGGAGTTGGCCCCGGCAAGCCATGAAGGAAAGGGCACTCCATGTGTGCACACTAGAGAAAAGTCTGATATGACTGATATGTGGGCAGTGGAAGGAGCAAAAAAAGAGGGACTAGAGAGTTAATCTGTAGTCAAACTGAGAAGGACCTTATATGGAATGGTAAGTTATTCTACCAAAATTAACAAGAAATGATAACAACCAGTGTTTGGGTTTTTACCTTATTTCCATTCCTTCCCTGCCCACCTCTTGTAAACTGATGCTTGCAAAGAACTCCGGAAAGCAGCAGGGATGTGGCAGGTCCATTCAGATAACCCTGGCTGTGGACACGGGAGGCATGGCACTGTATCCAAGAGCCCACAGGCTATATGGGGAGATGTACAAGGACAGAGACCCCACTGCAGGGTGAGGGCAGGGATGGGGCAAAATTGTTTCAGATACAAAGACTTAGTCTCCCCATTGTTGATAATCAGGAAACCCCAGAAGCTCAGATAATCTGTAACCTAGATTATGAATCCTGAAATAGCACAGTGTGTTATTCTTCTACAAAGTTATTTTTAAAACGTATTCATCAGATGTATTTATACCCAGCATTTTGTATTTAAAAAAAAAAAGGATTTGAGGCAGCTTACACAGCCAACATGAAATAAGATTAATAAAATAGAAATAGAAATAAGAAAATGTGGCTTTAACCAGCAAGGGTCAGCACAGTTGCTGGGACTGATTTGGAACCAGGCTCTGAGTTTCCTAGTGGCCAAAGCAAAGAAGGAAACACAATTTTATGTCTTGAATTGTCCAAAAGCAAAGAATGATGCCAGCTCCCTGAGGGAAACAGACACTTTCCTGGTTCTAAACCCTGACTGAAGCATCACAAATTAGATGTTTCCCAGGAAATGCAGAAAGAGCATCCTACGGTTCTTCATAACCTCGAGCAAGAGTTAAGAGACATGACATTGGAAACAAGGTGTAGGAGAAAGAGAGGGTGCTCAGCATATGGGGCTTCTTGGGATGACCAATTTTCATCCTGCATTTATTCATCCCTCCACCAACAGTTAGTAAAGGCTTTTAAATGTTGGGTTTTCTTCTAGGCCCTGGGAAGGTGGGGAACAGACCACAGAAGGAAAAAGAAACTTCAGAGGGGCCTCACATGGCCCAGTTGATGCTTGGTGAGCAGAAGTGAGCACAGACACTGAAGTGTGAAAGGGTTTTGCACTCTCAAGGGTCAACATGGGCCTGTCCCAGTGCCTGGCTGTGACCGTGGACAGGGACGCCCTCGCAGGACATATCCAGAAGGCTGACCACAGTCTGATTCCACCTCATTGTGGGACCTTTGACGTAAGCCTCCCAGCCTTCTCTATGCCAACTTTACTCCTCTACAGAAAGAGAGCTGACCCTGGAAGATCCATCTCCATGTCTTCCTGCAAAGAATATTCGGATTCTATCTGTGTAACCTCTAGCCACAGGGCAGGACCCCCTGGGCCAGTGATCAACAAATGAACCCTCCGTGTTTAAAAAGGACCCAAGATGCGGAGCTCGGTCCAACCCTCCTCCTCAAGACGCATAACCCCCTCGGTGGGCTGTCTGCCTTCCCATATCAGATGTCTGCATCCAACAGCCAAGTCCTTGGAGGTAAATAGTCCAGGAGCCAAAATATACACTTTACATGCTCACAGGGTGACTTAATATTGAATCTAACCCACATATAATTACATTGTTCAACACTGGGGTTGTTTTCCCACCGCTAGGATAGCCATCTATCTTCCTAACGAGATAATTTCATCAGCTACCAATTAGGAGCTTGCTGGCTGTCCATTTAGGGGCTGAGACCTGCGGAGCAATCAGAAGAGCACAGCCGGGCTCCCTGAGCTCCTGACTCAGCCGGGACTCCACCAGCCCGTCGGGGTCTCGCACTTTATGGCGTCGTGAAGGCATCCATGCATTTTCTGAGCAGGGCGCCATGGTTTTGGCAACACGGAGATGAAGAAGACAAACTGTCTTTAGGTTGGATGGGACAGAGCCAAGGTGGAATTCCTTGGGTGCTCCATAGGGTGCTCCTGCCACAGGGCAGGCGCTCAGTAAATGAGGCGCTGTCCTTATCACTGCCTGACGGTTACGCACTGTAACCACAGATCAGGTGTGTCTTCAGATCTCCCCTTCTTATGCTTCCGTGATTTAATAACGACAGATTCAGTTCCTGGGGAGAACCCTCCTTCTAGTGTCTAGATGGTCGTTGTCTCTCCACGTCCTCCTGGGGCAGAGAAGCTCTAGTGCCTCATCCTCTTCTCCTGAGGGCGCTAATCCCATGACAGGGTCCCACCCTCCTGGCCTCATGGATCCCTAACCACCTCCCAAAGACCCACCTCCTAATGCTGTCACCCTGGGGAGTAAGACCTCCCCATAGGAATTTGGAAGGACGCAAACTCAGTCCACAACACGGGGTCAGCACTGGGTTGGGGGCAGTGTCTTGGGCTGCTGGAAGAGGAAAGATGGGGTGGCCCAGACCCAGCAGGGCCTCCAGGCACATAACTGGGCGCGTAGGAGGTTCCCAGATGGATTAAACATTGACTGGCTGCCTAACCCATTGGCCTATCTCTTCCTCTGCATTCTTGGTTTAAATTAGTAGAAACTTACTCTGGCTGATTTCTGCCCAAAGGCAGAAAGAACTTACTAGAAGAATGTTGAGAGTGGGCAGATCTGATGGCAGGTGGAGGACCAGGCTAAGGGGGGGACCCCAGGGGCCGACACAGCAACAGCAGCTATGCCCCTCCCCCCAGGAGCCACCACCGGCCAAAAGCTGCCTCAAGGGGCTGGCGGAAAGGCTGAGCCAAGGTCATGAGCCTGACCTCTGGCTATATCACCCAGCTGGTGAGAGAAGGATCTGGACATCTTGCTTTGAGCTTGGGAGGGGAGGTGGCGGAGGGAAGTGGGCGCGCAGAACTGAGTCAGCACAGAATCCAAAATTTCCCCCAAAGGAAGGGAAGTGTGAGTACAGGGGGCAGGGAGATGCGGCAGCCAGAAAATTGAAATGAGTCTTGTACTCGGTCCCTCCAACACTCCTTTAACTACTCTGATTTTGTGCACTTGGCATCCACCCTAACTAAAGCAGCTCCTACAGGAAAAGGGTCACGGGCACCACTGAGAGCACGCAGGACCGCCACAGTG
Organism: Nasua narica; assembly: GCA_028533885.1. NCBI lineage: Eukaryota > Metazoa > Chordata > Mammalia > Carnivora > Procyonidae > Nasua > Nasua narica. The sequence continues at coordinate 119,749,401 of CM052797.1, read as the reverse complement.
GGCTAGCCCCACAGCCTTCAGCAGTTGAACCTGTCTGGCTCAGATATCTTATAAAGGGCCACGGCTGCTGCCGGCTTTCACCTTGAAGTCTTTGACCTAGTTCATGGAATAGTGTGCCTTCTCCTCCTTGCTTTTGCATATGAGCTTCTTCTTTTTACTCAAGAATTTTCAGTATACATTTTTTTGCATAAATGCCATTCTCCTGAATTTTGCACACCTCACGGATTTACAGAGTTATGGAAAACCCACCGTAACTCATTCACGCTTTGATGCCCCCATGGGTTTGCTCATTCACTCGATCAGCGATCTGGTAAACCCGTCCTAAACACCTTCTCCGGGCCAGCCTGTGCCAGCCGCCAGCACTCAGTGGCGGACGAGCTGGATCTCGGGTCTCGTGCCCTCAAGGAGCTGGGAGTCTAACGAGAGAAGCAGACGTGCCAGCCATGAACTTATAACCACAGGGCGACAGCAGCTGGGAGGGGATATTTCCAGAACTCCCTGAAGGCACACAGAGAGCACGAGAGCCCTGGGCTGGGGGGCAGGGGTGCCATGGCATGGTCTGGGAAGGGAAGAGCCTTCCTAGAAGAAAGGGCATCCCTGACGGACAAGCAAGAGCTTGCCAGGTGAGTCATTTCTAATGACCCAAACGTAACCTACCGACGAGGGTTGATAAGTGCAAGGATAAGGTGATCGACGTGGCCTTTTACAAAGATAATTCCACCATAGCTTGGGGGGCAGTGTCGTGGCCTTGCCAGCTGCTTTACACAAATGGGTACTTACTGGTCCGAGGGGGACTCCCCAAAAGCACATTTCATTAAAGCCAGAGAGGCTCCGGAATTCCTACATGGAGGGACTTCGGCGGCCATCTGTGTGGATGAGAGGCTCAAGGGACTTTGGAGCTGAATCATGCTGGGGGACGGGGCGCTGAGGGAGTTCTTGGAGGGAGGGCATGAAAGCCTTCAAGCCCTGCCTTCCAATTAAAACAAAATCAATCAAACAATCAATCAATCAATATGCAAGGTGGTCTACCTCCTTCGCACGTGAGTAGAGCCCAGCTGGGATAGAATTTTCTGGCTAAGGTACCCCCTGAGGAGCCACTCGCAAGGTAAGCCCTCCACGGAGCTTAGGTCCTTCTGGGGGCTTTCTTGCCCCTTTGTCGCACTAGAGCACAGGGCAAGAGGACCTCCTCGCTTGGGGGACTGTCCCACAGACAGTGCGGAGAAAAAAGAAAGGGAAGGAATTAACGAAAGGAATCTGAGAAGAGCTATAATGTCTGGAGGGAAGGTTTTCCACGGCATGGAGAATGACCCAGAAACCAAGGCAGCACCAGGTGCAGCCCTGCCCCATCGCCAACCTGGAGATGAGCCCAAGAAATAACGGGAGCCATAGGAAATGTCACGGACCCATCTCTGTGCCTCCGGGGCCCCCAGATCCCGCCCCACCGAGGCCGGACTGAGCTGCCCTCCCCATCCCCACTCCGGATGCCCTCCAGGTTCCAGCAGGGAGGGACTGGATCCAGAGAGCCTGGGATCCACTTTCCATTCCCTCCCTGAGTGCAAAGGGGCAAGGTCATTGTAACGCCACCAGAAGCAGCCTGCAAGATTAAGCCAGCGAAGGCGGGCAAGCCGTTCCCCCTGGAGGGTCACGCCTCGCCGGGTCCCTGACTCGTAGTAGCTGCTCAGTAAATCTTGTCTCCATCTGAACCCAAAATGAGGAAGGCCCGGGCTCTGCTGTCTGTGGGGTCCTGATTATAGGGATAAATAAATGGGCTTTTCTGCAATGGCAGACACCATTCACTACTAAATTCACTTTGAAGCACAGGGGAGGGTAAAAGGCCTTCTGCATCCCATATCATCACTGAGGAAAGAGATAAGGCTTATACTCAGAATGAATTCCAGCTTATATTTATGTAGAGAAGTAATCAGACCATCAAAGCAGAGCAAGAAAGTGAAAGGGTGTTAAGACAAATGAATTTAAAAGCACACAATACCCCGTCCCTGATTTGCTTTCCCAGGCAATGAAATATTTCAGAAGATTAAAAATGGTTATGTAACACCCAGAATCCACATTGTCAAAAAGATTTGTAACTCAATGTTTTCCCACCCAGGTACCAAATGAAAGAGTTTCATCTAGGTTTTTGATCATGGCAATTTTTTTAAAGATATAAAATATACTGAAATATTTAAATTGCTTGTCAAATATAAACTCGCCTATGTCCTGACACTTTTTAAAATATAATGTGGCTTCAAACATCACTTCTCCTGATAGGATTTTTTAAGTTGTTTTATAATGCATTAATAGTGAAGATCAGACTCCAAAGACTGCTGTATTTGTAATATTCACTTTTTTTTTCCCCTTCCCCTCATCCCCTATAATTTCCAGAATGTAATTCTGCCCCCAGCTGGTTAAAACATCTCTGACATCAGAGAAAAATGGGATTCTTCTAAGCATGTCCCTTCAGCAGGCCATGCGGTGGGGGGGGAGGGAGGGACGGGGGGGGGCAAGGCATCGGGGGTGACAACCCATCAGCGGCTGACCCCCGGAATGAGATTCCCCGACTCTGGGGGGTTTTGTTTATTTCTTTGTTTGTTGGAAGCAAGTGCACGGTGTTTCTCTTTGCACAAGCGTGGAAACCTAGGCAAAGAAGAATGCCTTTCGGAAAGAGCCAGCTTTGCAGGTCCTGCTCAAGAGCTCGCCATTAATGAGGTATCGATTGCCTGGCTATGATAATTGTCACCGCAGATCAAGCACGACGGGAAGTTAATAAAGATGACTATCAATGCCGAGGCCTGCGTCCGGAGGCACGCCAAGAACACGGATTTGTTTTCTTAATGTGCACGTTTTTGCCTTTTCCGTTAAGTTCGCGAAAATTGATACCAGCTTGGTCCTATCCCGTGAGAGCTGCATGATGGGCCTCCCTCGGGCGGCCCAGAGCTCCCCGTCCTGGCAGAGCTGGGGATCCTCCTCCCCCCCGGCCAGCGGGGAGCAGCAGGGTCAGCCCCAGATGCCCTAGATGCCAGGCAAATAGGCAAGGCCAAGACCACGTGTGTGGTCTGGGGTAGGGATGGTGGCGGGGGGGAGGTGGCTTGTGTATATACGGGCTGCGCCTTTGACCCTCCTGCTCCCTCAGTCACGGTCGGGGCAGGGGGCATTCTACAGCACCTGTTCCCACAAGGGTCAAGATTAAAAAGATATCAGCGTGCGGAAAGTGCTGGCACATTCCCCAGCACGGAGTAGGCACTCGGCAGATATAAACCTTCATGCTTGGCCCAGAATCTAAGACAGGGATCGATGGGCACATGTCTTTTGCAAAAGGCCAGATAGTAAAACTGTGAGGCTTTGCAGGCCAAGAGGCAAAGTCAAATATATCATGTAAGCACTTATCGAACAAGAGAAGGAAAAATTTTCCTCAAATTTTATTGATGAAATAAAAAGGATAACCATTGAGTCTAGTTTTCTTTTTTCTTTTTTTTTTTTTTTTTGATAATCTAGTTCTCCGCCTGAGAAGAATTTACTTTTTTCGAGATAACATTTTATTTCACTGGCATTCAAAGTGAGTTTCTCTTATCCTCAAATCAATTGCTGACATTCATTGTAAAAACCGGTCTTTGCTTGCGAGCCACCGGCCGGATTTGACCCCGAAGCTGTGGTTTGCAGATTCTGGCTTAAACCAACCAGGACAACTCCGACGGCCAGCCCCTCTCTCCTGCCCAGCGCTGCCCGGGTTCTCTGACGCCTTGCATTGCTGAATCAGAAGGATTGCCTTCCCTTCCCTCACCACCAAGACCCTACTCCTAGGTCACCTCCCCTGGGAAGCCTTCCCTGATCCCACCTTGCGTGCAGTCAGTGATAGAATGAATGAATGTGGGCCCTGCTCTTATCCAGCCTGCTGTGCCGGACCAGCGGGGAGCCCCTCTCAGGCAGGCCTGGGGATCCAGTGGGTGTGTCCCCAGCACCTGCAGAGTTAAGTGCGTGTCGCTGGGGAAGGAAGGGAGAGAGGAAGGAGCTAAGTCCGGACCAGGCCTGGGCGGGAATCTTGCGTCCTCCCTGCAATAGTGATTAATAGTGATCAATAACGATAACAAGAGCCACAGTGCTCGCTGCTCGGTACAGACTTGGTTATACAACTTCCTCTACTCCTGACACATAAATGGGGAATGTACTGTTAGCTCCCCATTTTACAGATGAGAAAAACTGAGGTCAGATTGTGCAAGGCCATGTGGCTAGTGTTGGGTAGAGCCATGATTCAAGCCTCCGGCCGCCTCTTCCCCAGCCAACCTCATTCATTCAGCCCCTGGGTTCAAGGCAGCTCCTTACCTGGCGTCCGGTCCCTGTCCTGCAGGCTGGTCAGCTCCCGAGAGGTCACCGCCTCACTGCTTCTGCCCTTTTAATCCTCCACGGTTAGGAGCTTGAAGCCAGCCTTCGAGAGGCTGGTATCAGGGACCCAAGGTGATCCTGATGCTGCAGGTCGCCCCTTGCCGGGGGCCCAGCCGGAAGAGGTACCATCGTGGGGCAGGCGCTGCCCGGCAGTCCCGGAGGTGGCCTCAGCAACTGGATGGGGACACGGATGCCCGGAGAGGTGGGCCCCGCCCCCATCGGCAGCGGTGGAAGCCAGACTGGAGGGGCAACAGTGAGAACAGACAGAAGACTCTTCATCACTGGGCAAGGGCCTGTGGCAGACCGTCTGCAGGAGACCTGACCTCGGCTAGCAGAGTCAGGCCCACAGGAGGCCAAAGCACCGAGCACTATGGGAACGTCTTCCAGAAATGAGGCTAGTTGGCTGCTGGGGGGAGGGCAAGCCTAGCCAGCTGGGTCCCAGCCGGGCTGAGCCGCGCGCCGCGGTGGGGAAGGTGGGTTTGCTGCACGGGGCCACCTCGGGCCGCAGGGTGGGGTCCCCGCATCGGGAGCTGCGCCCCCAGCTCTGTCCTTCAAACCACTTTCCACCGAGCAGAACAAGCGGGGTCGGGAGACAGAAATTTCTGTCCTGGCTTTGCCTCTTCCTGCGATTTGGGGCAGGCCACCTCGTCACCCGCAAACCCCGGTGTCCTATGTCCTCCTCTCTCGGGCCGATGTTCAGACCCAGAGAGGTCTGGATCGTCTTGCTTCAACTCCGCCACCACCCTCCCTGAGTCACCTGTTGGCCCGCCCCCACGGGGTTCCAGCCATGGCCCCAGCCTCTCGTGTCCCCTCCTGGGCATTGTTCAGCTGCTGCCGGGGGTGGGCGGGCTCCCTCGCAGGCCCGGCTGGGGCCAGATGCAAGAGTGGACTGTCTCTGCCCTCAGGGGGCTTGCCAGCCGTGGAGAGGATGCCTGCGTCCCCACACGGGTCTAATTTGGGGAGAGAGTGACCAGGGACACACAGGGAGGTACATACTGCCGTGGAGGGTCAGAGAGGTTCTCCACAAGACCCCATCACGGGGTCATCAAGAGCCACCGACATGGACAAAAGAGCTTTGGGGAATATAAATTATTAGTTAAAACCCAAGACCTTGTAATTGTAGTATCATTAATGATACGAATGGGCTGCTCAGGCTGTGCCCAGCCCCGTCTGACACTGGAGGGCAGGGAGGGGGGCAGAAGGAAGGGTGAAAACATGGGTGCTCAGCTTGGTGACTCACTGTGTCACTTGGCCCTTCGCCTTCTACAGAGAGACGGAAGCCCAGACAGGTGACACAGCAAGCAGCTGAGATGGGATTTTGTATTCGGTCTCTCCCCTCTCGGTGTCGCGTGTCCCTGGGGGGCAAGGTCCTAGAACATGACTTCCCTATGGCACTTACCGTGTTGACAATGACATTGGAAAGTCAAGATGCACCTCATTCACTCAATGATGCACTCCTTCAATTATTGGTTCCTTCCTTCCTTCCTTCCTTCCTTCCTTCCTTCCTTCCCACACGCAGTGCTCGAGCATCTTCTCTGCACAGCGTTCTGGGCTAGATCCTGGGTAAGCAGGACGATACCGGGAAATACACACCAAGTGATATAGTCTTCGATAAGAGCCACAGCTGATGGTGAAAACAGCAAAACAACTGGAGTCTCGAGGGCAGAAATATCACTGTCTTCTCAACCCGGCTGCACACAAGCCACACCGAATGAGCTTGGGACCCACTTCTTCCTTATGGCACGCTCTTTCGCCCCGTGACCTCGTCCAGTCTGGTGGACTTGGATGCTGTCGTCTCTGTCCCCCCAACAAATATAACCATACGAAGGCACATCCAGTCATTCGATCTTAGCAGGGGGCAAGGCCGTGGTATCAACTTCCTAATGTCTCTTCTTCTCCCCCACGTTCCATGTCCAACTGCTCAGTGAAGGCTTTCGCTCCGCTTTCCAGGTAGGTGCAGAATCGGAGCCCCTCGCACCTTCTCTTCTGCCTCGGCTTTGCTCCTTGCCACTGTCCTCGCTTCCCATGGGGCCCGCAGTCACCACCTAGCTCAAGGTCCCGCCTCCACCCTCGCCCAGCACCCTGACGTCATTCAGCAACCAGACGATGCCCTTCCTCTCCTACCTCCCCTCCCATCCCAGAGCTGATGCCAAGTCATCGCAGCAGCCTCAAGATGGCCACGACCTGGTCCCTCAACCTCACCACCATCCATGCCTCTGCCCTGCCCTTTATCATCTCCACCTCAGACTGGCTTCTTGGCTGTTCTGGAACACATTGAGCCGACATCTGCCTTGGTCTTTGCACTTGGCGTTCCCTCTGCAAGTCTGTTGAATGTCCAGCCTCTGTGTATCTGCGTAGGGTGCTGCTTCAAGTCCTCCGAGCTCTATTCACGCATCACCGCGTCAGAGTAGCCCCTCATAAAATACCACCTCCAAAAACATACTCCACACTCATGATTCTCTTTACCCTACTTAATTTCCGCCCCCAGTCTCAGGACCCTTGTCATATTATATCTATTTGTTAGCTACCTGTCTTCTTCCACTGCAATGGAATGTCCATGAGGCAGGGAATTTCTCTGCTTGTTCATTGATTTTGATGCAGTGACTAGAACAGTGCCTGGTACAGGGCGAGAGCTCTGTGAATATGCTCTCTGAATATGTGTTGAAAGAAAAAAGGAGGAAAGGAAGGAAAGAAGGAGGAAGGAAGGAAAGAAGGAAGGAAGGAAGGAAGGAAGGAAGGAAGGAAGGAAGGAAGGAAGGAAGGAAGGAAGGAAGGAAGGAAGAGCAAACAAGGTAGTGCAGCAGTCAGGGTCCCAGCAGGAAACAGAATTCACCACGGATGACGCAAATGAAGAGACCCCTCACAGAGGCAAGGGTGTAAAGAGAACAAAGGAGGAATCCACAGGGCACTCAGAGGCAAGCAACTGCAGGGGGCTGTTAGGGGGCTGTCCCCTAGGACAGAAGGGACAAGGCCAGAAGAATGGAGGTAGCCTGTGCAGGAGAAAACACCAGTTGCGAGCCAAGCTATGGAGGAGAGTTCTCGTCAAAGGTGCAGATATGGAAGGAGGAGGAAGAAACATCTAACCTCTCCCTCCTGCCCACCTATCTTCTTCTGATGCCTTCCACTGTATGGCCCGTTTGGAAGTTAGCTGGCCAGAAAGCTTGGTTGTGAGTGGAGGCAACAGGGCCGTGGTTCACCTCCTACACTTTTGGTGGGTATGCAGGCTGGTACAACCACTCTGGAAAACTGTATGGAGGTTCCTCAAAATGTTGAAAATAGAGCTACCCTATGACCCAGCAATCGCACTACTGGGTATTTACCCTCAAGATACAAATGTAGTGATCTGAAGGGTCACATGCACCCGAATGTTTATAGCAGTGATGTCCACAATAGCCAAGCTATGGAAAGAACCTAGACGTCCATCAACAGATGAATGGATCAAGAAGATGTGGTATATATATTCAATGGAATACTATGCAGCCATCAAGAGAAACGAAATCTTGCCATTTGCAATGATGTGGTTGGAACTAGAGGGTATTATGCTAAGCGAAATAAGTCAGTCAGAGAAAGACAATTATCACATGATTGCTCTGATATGAGGAATTTGAGAGGCAGGGCAGGGGGTGATGGGGGGATGGGGAAGAGAAATGAAACAAGATGGGATGGGGAAGGAGACAAACCATAAGAGACTCCTAAACTCACAGAACAAACTAAGGGTTGCTGGGAGGTGGGGGGTAGGGATATGGACATTGGGGAGGGTATGTGCTATGGCAAATGCTGTGAAATGGGCAAGCCTGATGATTCACAGACATGTACCCTGGGGTAAATAATACATTATATGTTAATAAAAAATTAAAAAAAAAAAAAAACAGGTCTGTGGTTCAGACAGAGGAAGCCACATGTGCAAAGGCCCTGAGGCAAGAATGAGCTTGGAGGAGTAGGAGGAACTAAAAAGGTCAGTGGAGTTGGCATGCCGAGCCCAGGAGTGGCCGGAACCTGAGAAGAGCCTGGAGAAGGACACCAGGGCCAGACAACGCCACATGGGTCTAATGGGCATGGGACCCTACCTCCTGCTTTGCCTGGGACCGTCCTCAGTGCCACCTGAGATGGAACTAGTAACAAGCCTTCCTGTGCGAAAGGGCCCTGGTGTGGGCAGTAACCCGTCTGGTCGGCCTTCTGCAGAGTGTGTGGGAGGGCTAGGTCTTCATTCTGGGAGCAAGGGCACTGTGGAAGGGCTGTAAGCAGTGGGTGCCTTCGTGGTCCAGATTCACATTTGTAAAGAGCAGTCGGGTTGCTGGGAGGCATATGAGTTTTAGGGGACCATGGTACAGGATGACTAGACACGCTATTGAAGCCATCCCAGTCACTCTCCAAAATAGGTATGATCACTACACCAGCCTTTACCCCACTCCCCTGGGCTCCAGATGAAACCCAGGCCCCTCCCCCTTGTCATCCCGCCCACTCCCTTCCAGCTCCAGCTCCTGCCAGCCTTGATGGGGCATCGTGGACTGAACTCCTTGCAAATCTTCCCATGCTCCCAGTGCCCGTGTATCAGTCCCATTGGCTGGACTGCCCTTCTCCTCCCTGGCAGCAAAGCTCCCCTCTCTGGCAAGATCTAGGCTTTCTGATGCACCCAGTGTTCTCATTAAGGATCTGTTCAAATCATTCTGTCCTTATCTGTCTTCATTTTTCCACGATTAGCCATGAACTCCAGGAGCATGGAGGGCTTGTCTTCTTCACCAAGACATATAAGGTATTTAGCCTTGGCTCAACGGAGAGAAAAGATTGTAGGAATGAGGGACAGAAGGAAAAGGGAAAGGGAGGCAGGAAGGAAGGGAGGAGAGAGAGGAAGTGAGAGAGGAAGGGGAAAGGAAGGAAGAGAGAGAAAGAAGAGGAGAGGAGATAGAGAGGAAGGGAAGAAAAAGGAAAGAAAGAAAAGTGGGAGGGAAGGGAGGGACAAGAGGAAGGAGAGAGAGTGGAGGAGGGAGAGGGAAGAGGGAGGGGAAGAAAGGAGAGGAGAAGGAAGGGGAAGGTGGGAGAGGGCAGGGAGAGCAGGGAAAGAAGGAGGGAGGGAGAAAGAAGGGAAGGGGAAGGAGGGAGAGGAGGAGGGGGAGGAGGAACAGGGGAGGGAGGAGGTAGGAAGGAGGGAGAGACTAAGCTATCTTGGCTTCTTTGCAACTTGCCAGGAATCCCGAAGCTAACTTGTAAGACCTGTAACTTTTCCTACCACGGGACTCTCTATAACACTTTCTCTTTGTTCTGATTTTTCTATCCGGCAAACTTTCCACGTCCCACACTTTGAGTCAGGCAGAAGCACACTCCCGTGCAAAAACTTCCACTTGCAATCTTGTTGTCTCGAGCATCCTAAGGTTGTATAATAACCAAATGTCTTTGTTCTCATGTTGGGAGTATGCATCAAGAATCAAAGAAGCAGGAGGAAAAGGAACGTTCCAGGCTATTACTGTAACAATCCAATTACAATGCCTATCAAACTTAACTTCACAGGTTATAGCTCCTAATTGCCTGACAAAAATTGACACTTCAGTCGCAACAGTATAATATAATCAGAGTCCAAATTAAATTTGATCGTGGGCAGAAAACGATGCTATCATTCGAAGGCACGGAAACAGGAGATCAACTCGCATGATACCAGGGATCAGAAATGAAAATTATTCATTAATGGCAATGCGTTTCTGATAATGGAAATGACACAGTTCAGACGGCTTCGTAAAAACACTATTAATTAAAAAGATGATAGACCTAACAAGCCGTAGAAACGAGAGGACTTTTTTTTGGGTGTGCTTGTTAAGGTGAAGGATGACAGAAGGTAAGAACAGAAGTTGATGTACTTTTGAGAAGAGTGTTTCGTGAGCTCCTGAGCCCAGTTTACTGGCCGTTCCTCTGTGAAGCGACTTCCTCCGGGGACCCATGTTCCAAGGCTATAAAAAAGAGAATCTGTGGCCATAAGATGCCTTTGCAGTAAGTGCAAATAGTGCTGGCTATAAAACAGAAGGGCCCAATTCATAAAAGAAATGCACAGGGGAGTTTTGCATACAGTAAAAGAAAAATCCAGGAAGAGACTTTGCAGGGTGCGTGTGTACGTGTGTGTACGCGCCCGCACACACACGCTGTACTTCCCATCTTGCAAAGTGTGTGTGATTTCTAGTGTAGCGGGTTGAAATACACAGAAGGAAAACCAGACCTAAGAGTGTATCAGGGTTTAGGGACAAAAATTTGAATTATCTGCTTTGGTTTAAAAAAAAAAAATTATGGGAAACGTGTGCCCACGTTTTCTGTTTTCGCCATCCGATCACTCCACCAAAATGTACCGGATGCTTTCACAGCCTTGGGGCTCATACTAGATCTCGGGGTTCAGCACCGAGTGGATGGGTACTGTGGCCATTCGCCGGGACGGTTCACTCCGGCCAGAATGAGCAAAGGACGTGATATGTCGGGACCTTTGGTTGCGTCTGTGGGGACAACAGCAAAGAGGCTCCCCAATGCTCAAGGGGGTCCCAGAACTGGAAAGAAAAGGAAACAGTTCAACTCCACCCTATGCCGTAAAGGTCTTTACCTGGAGGAAGGCTCTGAGCGCTGGGGCTCTTACTGTTAAAGATGACCAAAGATCACACGTTCCCCACCCTGCCGATTTCAGGCATGGCTTTGATCAATAAAATGCAGGCAGAATTGGCATCAGCCGCTTCTGAACAGAAGATCCCAGAAGCATCATCGTTCCACCGTGTCCTTTCCTGCTGTCGTAAGGGCCGGCCAAGCCCCGGTCAGCCTGAGCCCTGGGATGAAAGCGGCTCCCTCCCGCTGTGGAGCCTTGGCTGCTGCACAACCCTGAGGGTTCCGGGTTACCCCAGCCCGGACAAGCCCGTCCTGACTGAGGTGGCAGCCCCCTGGGATGCCGTGGAAAAGGAACCAGGTTCCTGGCACCTTGGCAAAACAACCAGAGGGAGCAAGCGACTTAGAGCCTGGGGGAGAAAGGACCCAAACGGGTGATGTTTCAGGGAGAGATTCTGGTTCTCAGTAAAGAAGATTCTTCTAAGCGGACTGATAAGCCGTCTTTATCAAATGAGCTGTTTTAAGGGGTAGTGAGTGCTCCATCGCCAGAGGAGATCAAAAGCAGTTGGGGTGTGCTTGTGACTCATCTTTAAGTACCAGGTGCTGTGGAGGAAAATCCTGCATTTGATAACTTATGAGGTCACTTGAAACCCCAAGATTCGGAAATTGTCTGAGTCTATGTAGGAAGCTTGAGGACCTCCAGTAGACTAAGTATAGAACCTTCGAGACCGAGCTGTTGGATCCAATTAGATTCAACCTGGACCAACATGATTCAGTGAATTCTCTGCACGGAGCCCAACAAAGTGACCTAAGATACCTGAAAATATACAAGGGTACATGTGAGCTCTTCCGGCCCTGGCCTTCCTGCCTCACGTGCCCCCCACTCCCCGTCTCTCTCTCCCCCTCCACTGCCCCCCTCCTCCCACTCTCAATTTTTAAAAGGGTAAGTAATCCACCAGAAGGAAGCTGGATGAGGCGGGAGCCCTCACTGGACGGAGAGACGACGACGAACTGCTGTGCAGAAGTTTCCAGAGTAAGGTGGTCTCCAGGGGGTAGACGGACCGACCCAGGGTCACCCTGCAGCTAGCCTATGGCCTGGTTCCCCCAGACCCTCACGCACCAGGCGTCTGCGTGCCTGGGCACTTATCAGCGATTCCTGGTGAGTTGTTTGGAGACCGGGACCCACCCCGGGAGAGGCCGGGCCGGGCGCCTAATGGTCAGGCTCACGGCTTTGCGCGTGGGGCTGCCCAGGAGCCAGGAGGCCTGTCGGGAGGAAGCCGACCCCCCTCCCTGTGCTGTAAATGGCCTCCCCTTCGTGGCTGTGTGCAGACGGTCCCTGAGCAGAGTCCTGGGCTCTCGGGAACAGCTTCCACGGGCAGCAAAGCCCGCCGGCCGTGTCCCCAGCATCTCCTGCTGAAGCCAAGGCAGGACCGGGGCTGGCAGCTAACGGGGGTTCTCCTGGGAGTGCTCACGCGGGAAACTTACCCCCCTTTCTCAGATGGGAGAACTGACTCTCGGCCGGGGGAAGGAGTTTTCCCGGAGTCACGCAGGATTCCAAGGGGTCCGTGCTCTCCTCACGGACAAGAGCGAGTCGGGCAGTCACACCTCCCTGCCTCTCCGTGTCTCTGTCTCTCCCTCTCTTCAACAAACATTTACTGAGCATCTCCCATGGGCCCGGTGTTGTGCTAGTTGCCGGGGTTCCCGTGGTGAACAAGGCAGGCCCATCCCCTGCCCGTATGGAGGGGCTTCTGTGCCTCGTGGGCACACAGGTCATAACCCCACAGAGAAGAACCAGGAGAGAGAACTCGGTAGGGTAAGCTCTCCTGAGATAAGCCGGTGCTGAGCCGAAGAGTGAGTGCATGTGGGCACAGAGAGGCGGGAGGGTTTCCCGCAGAATGCGCCATCCAACCCCACCCTGCACGGCGCCTGGGGAGACGGTCCCAGGCTGAGGCCAGAAAGGAGAGAGCTGACCGTGTTTGAGGGACTCAGTGCCCTTCACTCGCCACTGGACCCCAGCTGGGCCAGAGTGGATAAATGAGGAAAGAGGCCTTCCTGGACCCACCACCTGGAGAAGGTTCTCTCCAAGCCCCAGCTTCATGTCCCATCCCAACCCATCCCTTCGTCCCGCTTCAACCCTCCCACACATGTCTCACGAGGGGCCCTTGTTTTCCAGCTTGTTTTTGTTTTGTTTTGTTTTAGGGTCAGTCTCCACCTCTAAATTCCTCTAAGTTCCATGAAGACAGAGAGAGATCTTTTCTACCTTTGTCTCCATGCTCTCCCTTGGAAAAATGCACAGAAGAGATGAGTGAAGGAGAGAAGGAGAGAAGCCCGAGGCTTTGACACAGCATCTTGTCCGGTGGTGGGTGGGGGCACCCCGGGATGTAGCCCCGGGGTGAGACGGGGACCTCTTGGTCTGTGCAGGGTCAAGGGTGCTGGGCCGCAGCTGGGCCTGCTGTGGTCCCTGTCCTCTTCCCTTTGTTCTGCGTAACCCAGAACGAAAGCAGAGTGAATACCAGCAGCACGGAGCGTGGGAAACGGGTCTCACTAGGATGCCCCCATTGTTCCTGCCGGGTGGAAAGGCTCCTCCAAGATCACAAACAGAAAGCTTGCTCCCCTGACTGTCCCATCGAGGATGGAAACTGAAAACGAGCAACAGGCAGCTTCCAGAAACAGACCCCGCTCCCACAGCAGCCTGAGGCCCCATAGTGCTAAAGAAGGGGTCTTCATTCTCCTCTTCTGGGCCTTGCTGGATACACCGCTTGGCCCCAGAAGCTGGGCGGGAGGCAGCACTTGTGCTAAGATGGCAATGAGATCTTGGCAGGAGAAACCTCATTTTTGTGATTAAAAAAATTACAAGGCTACACACCCAAATCATGCGCTGCGGAGGGTAGAACGTCAAGGGGCTCACAGAGTAGTAGGGAAAAGGGCAAGTGGGATGGTATTTAACTCTGCATAGCTAAAATAAATTCTAGAACGGATTAAAAAGTTAAACCTACAAATGGAAACTAAAAAAAAAAAGAAAAAAAGACCTTGGTAAATATTTATGTAAGCAGGGGCAAGAAAAGTCTTATTTGTCTTATTTACCATTAATATCTTTAAAACTAAGGCAGAAGTCCTGAGAAAAAATAGCGAGATAATCTACACAGAAAATTTTTGAGATTCTGGACATCAAATACAAGAGGGAGATGGAACAGCAAGTCTCTAACCAGAGTGAAATCTTGACAGAGATACAAGGAGTTGATAGCTTCAATGTAAAAAGAGCTTCCATAAGCTCTTTTTATATAAAAATTATGTCCTCCCCCACCCCAGACTAAAGGAAAATGAGCAAATGACATGAACAGGCAATTTATGAAAGGAGAAATCAAAGCAACAAGTAATCTTGGGGGAAGAAAATCGACATATCATGTTATCAAAGGAATAAGAGTAACACAATGAGATACCATGTTTCAGCTATTCGAATTGGCTTGTTTTTTATGGTAGCACTCAAGTTGGTGTAGTGTTGAAATGTAAATAGTAAATAGAGTGTAGAGAGTCACACCACTTTTGGGAGGCCAGTTTTTACTAAAACCTTAATTTTTGCATTCATGCTTGTGGGAAACAGAGTGATTACCTCACAGAGATGCTTACATCCAAACCCCAGAACCCGAGAATAGGTTATACGGCCAAAAGGAACTAAGGCAGCAGATGGAATTAAGGTTGCTGAGAAGCTGACTTCAAGATTATTTATTTATTTATTTATTTGAGAGAGAGAGAGAGAGAGAGAGAGCAGAGCAAGGAGAGGGGCAGAGGGAGAAGCAGACTCCTCACTGAGCAGGGACCCCGATGTGGGGCTCGATCCCAGGACCTGAGATCATGACCTGAACCAAAGGCAGATGCTTAACTGACTGAGCCACTCAGGTGCCCTGCAGACCAGCTGACTTTAAAAATAAAGAGATTATCCTGGGATACCTGGATGGTTCAGTTGGTTAAGGGTCCAGTTCTTGATTCCGCTCAGGTCATGGTCTCAGGGTCGTAGGATCAGTACAAAGTCTGCTTGAGATTTTCTCCTCCCTCCTTCTCTCTCTCTCTCTAAAATAAATAAATAAGATCTTTTTTTAAAAAAATAAATAGATTATCCTGGGTCAGCCTATCTGGTGGGCCTGATCTGATCAGGAAACAGGAGGCTGAGGGTCAGCATCAGAGTACTGTGGTGTGAGAACTGAACCAGCCCCTGTCAGTTCTTAAGGTAGAGGAGGGGCCGTGAGCCAAGATTGTAGGCAGCCTCTAGAAACTGGAAGAGGAAATAGGAATTCTGCCTCGAGAAGGAGCACAGCCCTGCCACACCTTGATTTTATCCCAATGAGACACATTTGAGACACCCGACCTCCTGAAATATAACAATAAATTTCTGTTATTTAAGGAACTAAACATTTGCTAATTTGTTATAGTAGCCATAGAAAACTGATACAATCATACATCTTTCATCCACCCAAAAATTATCTTCAAGGAATTTATCATATTAGAAATATTCAGAAATGTAACCAAAGATGTATATTCAATAATGTCTATAGTGGAGTAATTTATAATAGTGAAATTTTGGAGTCATATCTGTTGCACATGACGTACAGTGGCTAATAAGTACACTCATCTACAATGTGGAATACCAGGCAGCCATTAACATCATTTTGTCAATGACAATTTATTTTCATGGGAAAATGTCAGTGATATATTTGTTTAAAGCCTATAACACAGTATATACAATAGCATACAATCTTTGAAAAGTCACACGTGTCTTTCACATATCTATTTATATCAAAATATTAGCTGTGATCACCGGATAATTCTATTTTTCTTTTTGTGATTGTCTCTGGTCTCCAAAAGTCTAGCAGAAAGCCTGCATGACCTAATGCAGCTTTGAAAAAGTTGCGGATGAAACTATGAAACTATGAAAGCGGATTAGAACACATTCACATCATGAAATAGCATGCTACCGTGAAAAAAGAAAAGTCAAATCATAGAAGAATATTTGATGACGCTGGAAAATATTGGTGACATATTACTAATCGAGAGCATTTCTATGGCGGTAAGCACATTATGATTTATATCTGGGTTAAAAGAAAAGTATACGTAGGCACAGGGAGAAGATGGGCAGGAAACACACCAAAATGTCAACAGTGTTGGGGTGAGAGGTTTTTACTCTCTATATACATTTTCTAGAATTAGGAGAAAACGGGCCACTTTTGTTGTGGTCGATGTTTGCAAAGCACGCTACGCAGGTCTCCTGGATGAAGGTCATCATGGCTGCAAGGTCAGTGGAGTCCTTCCTACATCCCTGTTAGAAGTATTCTGGCTTTGAAAACCAGGTACACTAGCCCATAGGCATGAAGGTGATGGGACAGAGGGCATAAACTCCTGGGGTGACAGTGTTTGCCTTCCACATCAGGCACTTTCTCAGCTGGTGGTTCCCTAAGCAGTACCTTCCTCCGCCAAGGTCCAGAGCTCCACAGCTGTGTGGTCACCCTGAAATCTGGGTTGGAGAGCTGCTGGGACCTTCCTAGCAGAATATGGGAATCTTCATTTGTGGGGTGCAGACTCTTCCCTCTTTGGAATCCCCAGCACCAATACCTTCAGGTGTCTCTGGGCTGCTCGGATTCCCGAAACAAGCCATTCAAACTCCCCCCAGAAGGAGGGTCAGAGTCCTAGGACTGCTGAGGAGGAGGCTGGGGCTCTCGTCTTTCCTACTTAAAATCTCATTTCCTCTTTTTCACATTTCCGTCCCCTTGGTCCCCAGTCTCTGGACACTCTGCTCCAGTCTTTCTTGGAGACTCAGAAATCAACCTTTCCTTCTCCAACAGACTTTCCAGTCTCTGTCCCTTGTCCCTGATCCTTACAGAGGGGGTGCCCCTGCTTCCTAAGCACCCCGAGGGCTGTTCTCGGCTCTGCCCCCGACCACAGGGCATTACCCTCCCTTGGGCTTACAAAAGTGTCGCCGGTCCCCATCTGCTCCCCAGCTCCACCTGCGCTGTGTCCTCTGCCCCGCCTTCCATGTCCTTGTGGGTTGAGTCTGTTTGTGGGTCTCCTTGCTGTTTCTTGAGTGGATATGAAGAGAGGAACTAGCTCTGTGTGCTCAATTGCTCTCTTTAACCAGAAGTCCACTTTCCAGGCTCCCGATGTATACCTACCACATTAAACCGGGTGACAATGACATGGAGTGTGCAGGCATCATTATGATGAGAAAAAGAAAGAATCCCAGCGGAGTTATGACATGGACGGACCCCCAGCTGGGAGCCTCGTCTGAAGTCCAGGACGCTGTGGGAAAGGACTTGCAGGTGAAGGCACGCACAGTTGCAGGGTGGAGGTGGGGGAGAGGATGGGGACCGGGGCGATCCCACAAAGGCCTTGTGAGCAGCGTGGCCATGGGGGAAAGCCGAGAGGAGCCCACCGTGAGCAGCACTGGGAGGCACTCCCATTCCCCCTTTCCAGGAACCAGGGGCCAGTGGTGCATAGGAGGCACCTTGGATCTTCTCAACATCCACCTCCTTCTGTACCAAAGCCGGCGCCCTCCCGCATCTGGGACCAGGGCGTTATTTGTTGTGGATGGGCTTGTCACTCCCCGGGCCCAGTCCCAGCCCAGGCAGGGCTCCAGCAGACCTCTCCCGGCCGAGGAGACAGATGGCGATCCAACCTGTGGCTCAACTGATAGAAGGTCACGCATGAGGGACACAACTGCAGTGATGAGATTTCTGCAGCCCCATTCTGAGCAATCGCACGGAACTCCCGAGCCTGCTTGGACCCACACTCATCTGGCTGTTCTTTGGGAGGTCAGATAAAGGCCCTTTTGTTAGTTTCCGGGGATGGCGACGTCCAGCGAGCGGGCGATGCTGCACCGGGTCTTTCGTGCTCATCCTCCGGCTCCGAGAGAGACCGGGGCCATCAGATGCCCAGGGGTTGACGTGATAATCAAGCACCAAAGGGATTTGGCAGTCCTAGTGCAAACACGGAGAGATGCCAAGATCATTTGGCGTGAACGAACTTTCAGGCCGGCCTGGACAGCTGCCAAGTAACCAGGGGCAACCAGAGCCTCAACCCCAGGTTTCCAGTTTTTCCAGAAGATTCAGGGTGCCAGTCAGAAGTGGAAATCCACGTGGGGGGCTCAGACCAGCCCTCCCTCCTACCGTAGCCCCTTCCCTCATCACCTGGGCAGGCGCCTATAAAACTCTTTCCATAGGTCTTCTGGTACCTTCCGCTCAGCGCTGGGAAAGGAGAGATAGATGCCGAGGGCGTAGATGCAGGGCAGGCCAGGCCTGGCTGGTAGAATCCGGCCCAGAAACTGGACTCAGAATCCTCTGTAGACTGACTAGTAGTGACAGAAATGGCCCTCACAGATGCCGATGGTAAAAGTGGGGCTTCTTCCCCCCCATCCCAGGCCCAGGGAATGTTCTGGAATGTTCTGTGGGCAACCCTGTTACTAAGCTTCCTGGCCACTGTCCCTCACAGCCCTCCCTTCCCATGACGCCCCGGGGAATCCAGGGAGCAGGACCAAGGACCTAAACCCTCTGAAACTGTCACTGAAGCCCCAGGGCTTCGGGTCTGCTCACCTGCCCAGCTACCACGTGCCTCGGCCTTGGGCAGCCAGCGGGCTTCGTATGAAGCTTTGAAGATGCACACGTGATGTGGCCTCAATCTGGGGAAAAGGCAATGCTAAAGATGCCCAACTTGTTTAAATTTTACTTTCCGCTTTGCAATCTCCATTCCCCATCTGCAGCTGAAAAGTTCTAACTCGATTAGAATTGGCTTCTCTGTGTTTCTAAAAAGAGACTCTGTTTCAAGGACCACGTAGGGAACTAAAGAAAAGAAATATTTTGGATTTCCGTGAGCTCGTCTTAACTTCCAGAGGATGTTTTATAGAAGTATGTGATTAAAAAGAAAGGAAAGATGACTATAATGATGGGAATCTTAGCGCATCGGAGAGCACGCCGCAGCATTAGTTCAGGCCATGCTGCCAGCCCCGAGCGCATGCCTCCGCGCCCTTCTCTGCTGGGCAAACTCCTATTCATCCCTTCAAACCCTAAGCCCTGCTTCTCAGAGTATTACCTGACCACGCTGCCCTTTTTCGTCTCTAGAAACAGTTAAGTGCTTCTGATCTGATGCAATCACTTAGCTCTTTGTCTGCAACGTCTGTGTTTATAACCTTAGTCTGTATTTTATCTGCCATATGTGAAAATTCACATCTAAACATCCGTCACCCGCTGTCCCCAAGGCAGGGACTGAGGCTTCTACAGTTCACCGTGGTTTTGGAAGAGGGATGGGAATTCCAATGTCATCCGTGTGAAACCTTCCCAGATTCCGGGAAGCAGAGAGATCTCCAGACCAGCAATCTAGACTCTTCCTGCTACGTCCCTTCTCCCGCCACGGACAGTGTCCGGGGCCTCTCACTCCTTCCCTCAGCAAAGGCGACACTCAGAAGGAAATGAAATCAGAATTTTTGGTAGTCCACCCGTAAGATGAATGGGGAGCCACACCTATGTTCTTCATCTCAGCAAATGGGCTTGGAGAACCGCCCCCCATCTTATGCAGAGTGCTCTGTGACATGAGCCCCAACCCTCCACTGAGGTCCACTGAGCCTGCACCCCAGCCAGAAAAACCCAGCTGGGGGTCCTGGGGGAGGTGCGGCCTGCCGGCTCCAGAGCCGGAATGCTGGAGTTCAAATCCCACTCCCAAGCTTAAATCACTTCAGGCTCTCGGAGCTTCACGCCCTCATCTGTGAAATGGGCACAATGACAAGGCCAAGTTTAGAGGACTGTTCTAAGAAATAGCTGGGATAAAGTGTGAAGGGTAAACACAGTGACAAGTGTCGATTCTTTCGGGGGTGGGGAGGAAAGACGTGGTGAACTCCCCTTTACCCATGTTCCGAAACAGTTCCTACAGCATTAGGTCTGTTACTTGGGGCTTGAGTAAAAAGGGACTATATCATCATAAAAAAACAGAAAGGACTTTGGACTGTGAGAGAAGAGGCTCCCCACGCTAGAGAGCCAAGCTCGGTGCACTCACCGCCGCCATCGCAGGGGTGGGTGTGGATAGATCAGCACTTCTCCATCTCTGAGAGCCGACGCCCAGCCCAGCCCCTGGCTCGCGGTGGGGGCTTACCTGTGAAATCATCAAAAGCAGCCAAGGAAGGTACCTGAACCAGTCCATCTGGGGCTATGCCTAACCTGAAGACAGGACTAAGAAAACACTGATAACAGATCTTTGATTATCGACCGCATCCAATTTCAAGTTCAATTAGATGAGGGGCTATGGAAAATGAATCATCTTTAAGGGGACGAAAGACGGCATACGGAATACAGTTCTCAGACATTTGCCCATTTTAAAGTGAGAAATTGTCTGGGGAGATCATAAGATTAAGATTACCGGCAAACATCATAGTAGCTAACTTTTATTGCGTGTTTACTAGGTGACAATGTCTTGGATGCCTCGGGAATTCCCTACAAAACCCTACGGAGGTGATCCATTCTCCAGGTGACCAAGCGCAGGTTTATTTAAAGAGGCCAAGCTTGTTTCACAAGACCCGTGAGCGGTGAAGCCAGGATCTGAGTCAAGATAATCCGTAGGCAGGTATAGTATTCCCACTACGTATGTTCTTTGACCTTCCCTTTGACCTTCCCCTTTGACAGGTCATGGGACATGTCTCATGGGACATGGGAGTGGAAACCATGGCTATGCCCCCTGAGAGTTTATAACCTAGTTCTGACACCCGAAAACACCCATTCAATTTTTCAGTAGCCAAATAAGAGTTAATTTGGACTGCAAAATAAAGAGAAGGAAAAGTGGACATGGCTTATCCCCTATGGACACAGCATGACCCTGGCCCCATCTATGTGGGCACCCACTAGTTCAGACACTACTGTCCCCTCCACCGTCACACATGTCACCCCTCTGAACCTCAGTCTTCTTACCTGCAACTCAATCTATAAGCCGTCCTCAGGGGTGAACAGTTCGCCAGAGCCTTTGTTAGGAAACAAAGGGAGGTTCTAACACATAGGACCGGGTTCCCCGGATTCCTGCTCCCAAGATGTTCCCCGCCTGTGAATGGAGAGGGTTAGAGCAGCACGTAGAAGACCTTTAATTATTGTGGTTGCTATATTTTGTGAATAAGGCTTCATGAATAAGAATCTTAGGATTGCAGCAGAAGGCCCCCGACTGGTGCCGTTAGAAAAGCAGTCACGAGTATGAACTTGCAAACCTTCCCAGGGACGGCCACGTCTCAAAGACCTCACAGGCTAAAAATAATAATTTGTAAATTCCAGCTGGTGGTCTTCAGAGAGCCGGCCTCTGCCTCCACCCCTCTCACTCCCCCTCTGTACTCCCTGGAAGGGCTGCCGCGTGCAACGGTGGCACGCCAGGCTGAAGGGGACATAGTGGGCTGGTCGGACCATGATAGTGGAGTCTAACCCATGTGTGCTGATCCATTAAACCAAGAGCCCTGAGATCCTTACTCCCTGGTTCTCATGCCACTTATTCCCTTTCTCAACCACCTTCTTCTGAGCTCTGTTTCCTAAAGAAGGACCCCAAGTATCTTTCTGGCAGACAGCCCTCCCCTCCAACTATCAAATGCAACGACACTCAGTAAGAGTTCAGCTCTCACATCAAGACCAAGCTGTGTGACCTTGGGTTAGTCATTTAACCTCTCTGAGATTGTTTTTTTTTTATCTACAAAATGGGTATAATATTATCTATCTCAAAGGGGCTGTTTGGGAATTAAAGTAGAAATCAGCTCCTGGTCCACTACTAGGAAAGGAAAGCTACTGATATCATTGTACTTCAGGCTATGGTGGCCTCTTGAGGGCCACCATATACAATGGGGCCAGAGGTCCAGTCTCTGCCCAGAATGACCTTTGAATAAACAATGGATTAACAGCCAAAAATAGATAAAACAAACTTAACTCTTTTCCCAAAATCTTCTTTAAAAATTTTTATTTAAATTCAATTTAATTAACACACACTGTCTTATCCGTTTCAGAGGTTAGAACTTAGTGAGCCATCAGCTGCACCCGGTGTTTATTACATCACGTGCCCTCCTTAATGTCCGTCACCCATTTACCCCGTCCCCCCACCCACTGCCCCTCCAGCAGCTCTGTTTGTGCCCTAGAGTTAAAGGTCTCTTAAGATTTGCCTCTCCGTGTTTTCATCTTATTTTATTTTTGCTTCCCTTCCCCTATGTTCATCTGTTTTGTTTCTTAAATTCCACCTATGAGCGAGATCATGTGGTTTTTGTCTCTCTCTGACTGACTTATTTGGCTTAGCATAATACCCTCTAGTTCCATCCACGTCCTTGCAAATGGCGAGATTTCATTCTTTTTGATAACTGAGTAGTATTGCATTGTATATAGATACCATGTCTTCTTTATCCATTCATCTGTCAATGGTCATCTGGGCTCTTTCCATTGTTTGGCTATTGTGGACATTGCTGCTATAACATTGGGGTGCAGGTACCCCTTTGAATCACTATGTTTATATACTTTGGATAAATACCTAGAAGTGCAATTGCTGGGTCGTAGGGTAGCTCTCAACATCGCTCGGCATTAGGGAAATACAAATCAAAACCACAATAAGATACCACCTCACACTGGTCAGAATAGCTAAAATTAACAATTTAGGAAACAACAGATGAGGATACCGAGAAATGGGAACCCTCTCACACTGTTGGTACGAATGCAAAATGGCACAGCCACTCTGAAAGATAGTATGGAGGTTTCTTTTCCGAGATCTCTTAAAGAATGTTGAAGGAAACTCAGGTCCCGATCCATAGCAAATCACCTTAAAAGTATCATTTCTTCCTCACCCTGCTCTCAGACTTCAACCAATCCCATAGCTTCCCTACAAGACTTTCTCCTCCATTTCTACTTAAGACCCCACAGCACATGATCTTTCTTCTGCCTTCCCTAAGCTTTCCGGCTCTTTCTTTTCTTCCTTCCAGCAATCTACTCCATTCCTGATTGAGGTGACTTTCCTGGCCTCTTAGGACCCTTCGAGCTCTGCTGATCTTCACTCATTCTACTGGCTGCCCTGTTGGAGGCTTAAGACCAAACAGGAGGACATGGGTCTTACAGGGAAGGTCAGGGATGCTAAAGGTTGCAGATGGCCCCACATTCATCAGGCTCGTTCCCACTATACAAGGGCAATTTGAATCCCTTTTATAGAGATGCACAAGATACAGGACACTCTCTGAGGCTAGCAACGGCTCCAAGCTTCAAATGCTCACCTGGAGAACATCCTGGACCCCACGCACTCTTAAAGGAACTTTCTCGGCCACTGAACATAAAAGGCTAGAAAGAGGCCAGAAAATCCTGTACCAGAGTTCCCTGGCAGGCCTTTTGGACCTTGCAACCTCCACTGGGAAAGAAGAAAAGGAAAGAACCAAATCGACTCCCCCACTGTTCCCCACAGCCTTGCCCTGTTTGACCTTCCGATGAAGAGGGCATCTCTCTAACAAGACTGTCATTCTCCAGCCACATGGGAGGGAAGATCACAAGAGAAAAATGCATGTGGACCCAAAGGTGGACACTACTGTGCTCTTTGCTCTGCTTCCATCAGAAGTTCCACTGCTGCTCAAGTGGTCTTGTGGGGCGTTTTCAAGGTCTCTGCTTTGCCCTTGACATCAGAGTGAAGGAACAAACCTGGAACTCCCTCTAGAAGAAAGAAAGAACATAATCTGACCCAGCCTCCTACAGACATTTGCTAGATAGAGTTTACATACTTGGAACTGGCACGGAGTCTGCTAAAACCTCCGAAGCTCAACTCAAGAGGGCAAGAGCATGACCCCCTAGTCTGGGCACAATGCCATTCCCTCTTCCTTCCATAGAAGGCCCATCACTCAGTAAGCCCCTGCAAGGGTCTGCAGGTCCCGACTAGCATAACACGGTTCCCTATGAAAAGTGATGGCTGGTGCAGTACGTGCGGCATGGGGTGGGTTTGATTTCACTGTGGAAACCAAAGGGGTGCATTAGAGCGATCGAGTGGGGGTCACTGTGCTGGCTCACGTCATGGCCCTACCACAGACCGTAACAACAACAGGAAACGATCTTGTGTGAATGACAAGTTCAGTTCGTGTCTAGAATTGGTCACACTCTCCTGTGGAGGTGTACTGGCACATAGTAGATGCTCAAAGAATGAATGAAGGTCTAAACTTAGCTTGATTCCAAGTATGGAGGAATGAAAACGAGGCGGATAACACAGATTTAAGTGGAAAAAAATAAATGATATAACTTTAGCATGTTATACTACAATAGTGTAATGCGATATCACATACTCATTAGAAATAATGATGGACTCATCGACAGATGAGCAGATAAAATGTGGTCCATTCATACGGTGGAATATGATTCAGCCTTAGAAAGGAAGAAAACTCTGACACCTGTTCCAACATGATGAACCCTGAGAACCTAATGCTAAGCGAAATCAGCTAGACACAAAAAGATAAGTATTGTGCAAATTTCATGTATATGAGGCACCAAGCGTAGTCAAATTCACAGATGCAGAAAACAGCATGGTGATTGCTGAGGAGTGCGGGAGTCAGGGGGATGGGGACCTAGCATTTAATGGGCACAGAGTTTCAGTTTTACGGATGGTGTTGATGGTGTCACAACCATATGAATGTGCTCAACGTCACCGAACCATACACTGAAAAATGGGTGAAGATGACAAATTTTATGTTGTATCTATTTTACCATTACTAAAAACAAAGGTAGAAATGGAAAAGTGCAGAAAGTTAAATGTAAATAACAAAATTCAAGATGGCACAGGCAATGAAAACACATGCACCTGGAAAGGCACAAACCAAAGGGAAAGCCACCACAAGGTGGGTAGCAAGACTATAACCATGTCCTCATTTTTAAATGTATTTAATAGTTTCACATTTATTTTCAAAATTCTTAACAAACAACAATTAAAAAAAAAATGATGCCAGAGTAATACCTACCTAGCAGTTGAAACTTCCAAAAATACCAATAGATCTGAATGAGACTAACACAAGAGCTATAGTTGGGGGAAGGGGGTGCTAAGTTTCCTGATATAGAAGGATTCAGAGCTTAGTTAATGGTCCCTTAACAAATTCCTTTCGATGAGGATGATCTAGTTGGACTGTCCAACAATGGATTAGATTGGAAAGATGTCCATAGCATAGAGTTGATGCTACGACATGAAGGAAAATGGAGCATCTATATAGAGACACGAAGATTGGGACTGCTTTAGCCCATGCACTGGGCCATGAATGCTGGGCCTAGAGGTGTATGCACACGTGTGTATCAAGGCCAAACTGGGGACCATGAAGCCTGATTCCCAACAAACCACGATCGAACCACTTTTGTTCTTTCTCTGTCTGCAGAACGTAAGTCTGCACTGAGGAGCCTCCAAGCAACCTTTTGGCTCCAAGTCTCCAAATGGGTAGAGCTTATCAGCCCCTTAGAAGTCATGAAAAAGGGTAGGAATAATCCAACATTGAATGTCTAACAAAGCCTCCTGTCGCAAAAGGATTTCCACGAATGTTATTTTTAAATTAATCGGATGCATATTTCAATGCTCACCATAAATATATGAATACAAACAAGAGAAATTCATGTAAATATATAATTATATTATGCACATTATATACATGTCATATAAACTCTGAGAGGGTAGAAACAAACCATGACTACAGATAATCATGAGTAAATAACTTGTTATGCTTAGCTGTTTTGTGGAGCACAAGGTTCGCATTATGGAAAATGATTTCTGTCACCCCTTCTTCTCTGTTGATTTTTACGTGGGTCTTATATCCACCACGGAAACCTAACAGTGGCAAAGCAGCCGTCACTGCAATGGAATATTTCAGAAGATGCAAAAGTACATTCCTATGAATGTGTCCAAGTAGCATGCCACTGTACTTGGACTGTCCCCAGGGGTGAGTGGAGAGGGGTCTTAGAGGGGTCTTAGAGGGCCCTGAGAGTACAGTGGAGAGAGGTAGGAGAGCAAAACGAGATGGTGACCATCTGCAAAAAGTAATTGAAACGGGCTTCCCCAGATGCCATTCAAGAGGTCCTGATAACCTTGCATGCGTCAAGGACAGCCTTGAGTTCAGTGAGGTTCCGTGGTAAGCAGGAAGCTGGAGCAGTCTGAAGCTGTGTGAGGGCATAGGCACCTGTGCTGGCTGAAGACAGAATTCAGAGAAAACCCTCCTGAATCTTGCAGGATTCAGGGGATGCCAAGAAAGTCCCAGGGAACCAAGGAAGCTGAACCAGGCAGGTGCACCTCTTGGCCTTGCAAGACTCTTTGGGGGAAAAAAATAGAATGGCAGCGGTTGCAAGTCAGGGGAATGGCCTTGCAAACTGAGGTCACCCACAAATTCTGTGTGCACACTTGATGTTGGACCTTTGAGAGGGTCCTAGAGTCCTTACTCTTTATTTGGCACCATATGACATTGTGGGAGAGTGATGTCTCCATTCTTCCGAGATGTCCACGGGGCTTGGGAGAGGCCAAGTGCTAGCCAGAGAAGGGGCAGTCCCTGACTGTGGTTCTCTGTCGGGCTTATTGGTTAAAAACAGATCAATCTAGGTGAAAAGTTACCCGGTTTTTTGGACACTCCAAGCCAAATAAATGATCTTATCACATTGGTGTAACTGTTTCTCTAGGAAGGTAAAGGTAAATCTTTAGAAGAGATTGCTGTGGACTGAATATTTGTAGCCCCCCTCCCCAAAATTTATGGGTTGAAGCCTTTATCCCTAGTGTGATATTTGAAAGTGGGACCTTTTGGAGGTAATTATGTTCAGATGAGGTCCTGAGCGTGAGACCCTCATGATGGGATTAGTGTCCCTATTAGAAGAGGAAGAGTGAGCTCCACGTATGAAGGTACAGTGAGAAGGCAGACATCTCCAAGCCAGGAAAGGGGCCCTCGCCATGAACTGAATCCGCCAGAGCCTTGATCTTGGACTTCTAGCCTCTAGAACTGTGAGACATAAACGTGTGTTGCTTGAGCCCCCAACTCTGTGGGCATTCTGTTACAGCAGCCCGAGGGGACGAAGCCAGATGCAGCGATTTACCAGATTTACTTTTTATCAACTGAACAGCAATGATAGTGATTATTATGGGTTGAAATGTGTCCCTCGCAAAAAGTCATGCTGAAGTCCCCACACCCGGTGTATCAGAGTGTGGCCTTATTTAGGAATAGGGTCTTTGCGAATCATCAAGTTAGCATGCGGTCACTAGTGTGAGCCCTAATCCAGTGTGGCTGGCTTCCTTACCAAAAGGGAAAATTGGAACAAAGATATGCACACACCAAGAGAACGCCATGTGAAGAAGACAGAGATGAGAATGACGCAGCTACAGGCCAAGGACCGCCATGATGGCCAGACCGCCATAATGGCCAGCCCACCTCCGGAAACCGGGTGAGAGAACTGGCCCATGTTCTCCCACACAGCCCTCGGAGGGAACCAGCCCTGTCTCCTTGAACCTTAGATTTCTGGTCTCCCCGACTGTGAGACAGTAAGTGTCTGTTGGTTAAGGCAACCAATTGGTGGCACTTGGTCATGACAGTCCTGAAAACTAAGTCAAGCGCTGATGACAACGCCTACGCCAACACCCACAACAGCGTAAACCGTGATGGTGGCGCTCGCACCGCTTCAAAGCAGATGAGGACAAAACCAAGGCTTCCAGGAAAGACCAGCCTTGGTGGGGACACCACCACCACCGTCTGCATCACTTTGAACAAGTGGCTTAGTCTCTGTGCTTTCAGTTCTCTCGTTTCTAGCACAAGGACGATGTAACAGCTCAGAGGGTTGCCACTTGCTACACCAATTATGTGAAATAATGTACACAAGTGCCCAGGCGGGCTGGGCCCCTTGTCAACACTCCACAGCCAGTGGCTGTGATGTGTGCATTCTCGAGCTCCTGCTTTACGAAACCCTTGGCAAGGACACTCCCTAACCCTCCCAACCATCTTGTCCCCAGCTTGCTTCCATTATCACTTTCCTCCCTCTGCAAACCATAGACAGGGAGGTCAGGTTGATGCCTCCTAAGTAGGGGCACCCCAACCCAGCCTGGAGATCCCCAACTTTTCTCAAAGTGCTTGAGGATTGGCATAGCCAGGGGGGGAAAAATTGTGTGCTCCACTTAAATCGTTTAATGTGTAGATTTTATACCCTAAACAAAGATAATATTAATGAATTCACAGTTAACCTTTTCAGCCGTGTGATAGCAAAAGATTTTCAGTCACTTTAGCCTCAGCTACATTTGCACCCAGGGTCACCCAAAGAAAAGGACAACACATTAATCTTTGTCCTCCTGGTGTTGAGCGACCTCTCAAATAATCCATCGCACGGCACCGAGTGAAACTCAAAACCTTAAAACGCCATCTATCTGGTCCCCAATTAAAACATAATCTTTTTAAGCTGCCAATACCCACCGACCAGAATCAATAGAGGGGACGATTATGAATGGCGTTTCTTAGTGATCTGGTCCGACAGGGAATGGATTACTGCTGTCATATCCAAGGGTGGGGAAAGTGCACCAGCCGGCAGATAACCTTTCCCCTTTGGTTTATCTGATGTGGGAATCATGTCTTATGGTTACGGCCATGAAGGCGAGGTATATTTTTCAGGAGATGAATTCAGCATCCACCCGGGTATCCAAGGGATATTTTGAAAGTGTGTTCTCTGAACCAGGTGCTAGGCAGGAGAGTGAAAGGCTGTGAGATCCATGCTTAGTAAGTGCCCTTCTGATGCTTTCAAAGGTTGCTCCTCTGTAGAGAACTTCCTAAGTCATTACATGGGACATCATCGAGATGTTCAAATAGATCTGAATCTGAGGGACTTGTAGGCAGAGGCTAGAGGCAGACTCTTTTCCCCGGATACCCTTGGCTATTGGTGCTCCCTCTCCCCACTGCCCCTCCTCCCTCTGTCTCTCTGTCTCTCTCCATAACAAAAATGATTTTTCAATATACATACACTCAGGACCAGGGTCAATAAATACCAGTGACATTTTAACACCATATTTTAAAACAACTTAATCCTATTTGAATATGTTGTAGGGTTGCCATTGAATTTAAGTCTAGTTCAGTGGCAATCAAGGGAATCCGAATCAAATGATAACCATAATTGTATAATGAGACAGCCAATCATGTTTCATCTGCGTGAATAAAAATGGCAACATGCCATTCAGGACATAGGAATGTTTACGGCAAGCCCGGACACGCTTCTGCAGACCATTTTAGAAGGAATTTCTCCATCTATTGAAAATCAAGCCCGGTTGTTCACTCTTGAGGGAATGCTGGGAGGAGGAGGTAGCCAAGCTCTCTTGCCCACACTGGGCCTCGCACCCCCAGAGCCTGTGATGTGAGTCCAATGGGCTCATTTTTCCAGGTGGTTTGCCAAGGCTGTATGAATCAGTGAGGGTGCTTTGGGCTACAAGGAGCAGAAACAAGTCTGCGTCTGCTTAACCAGGAAGGAACGCTGTTGGTCACTGGTTCCCCACTCTTTTTCTCATCTGTCCCATGGACTCTGCCTTCCTCCGTGTGTTTCAGCACCCCTCAAGGCCGGATGGCCTCCAGCCGCCATGGGGACGGCGCGTTGGCTCATTCACAGTCAGGGGGAAAAGAGGAACTAGCTCTCCCTCGCTGTCTCTTAAAAACAAAGTTTATTTCCCAAAAGTCCTCAGTGTGGCCTTCTGTTTGCGTTGGCCCGAAGTGGCTTAAACCCCTGGGGCTGGTCGGTGGGGATGGACAGGATCTGGTGGCGTCCACAGCATCCACTTCGGGCACTCTGCTGGAAGGGGTCTAGGAGAGCGTCAGTGTTGATGAGTCCCCAGAAATTAATGATAAAATATGTAACAGATGCTGCAATTGCTATGTACGTTGCTGACGTACCCGAAAGCATCTAACTCCTTCACTAATAGGATTTTAAATACTGTTTCCCTGCCTCACAAACTGACCCAGGTGAGACATAAAAGAAAGTCTTAGGCCTTAAAGAAAATGCCGCAGACACACACACACACACACACACACAAATATGCACACATGCACACACACACACATCCTTTAAAGCTCAGACCGAGACAAAATAAAGACCAGTTTATATTATAGAGTTTTTAATTTTAAGCAGAAGCCACGGAGGCACTGTGCATTTTAAAAATCATAATTTAAAATTCTACTCCTGCAACCAACATTACACTCTATGTGACCTAACTAGAATTTAAACAAAAATTTTAAAACAAGCAAAAACATAAATAAAACAAAAATCATCCTTTAAATGGCAACTCCAAAGAACCCATAACCGTTGAAACACTAAAGTGTAAAATTTGAACAATTAAACAACATGATCATGAGGAAGTTATTTTGCTCAGCTGCATTTTCTAATTTTTAAGTGGCCAGCTGTCTCTCCTAATAATGTATTGATTAAAGGCAACATTCCTTAGGGGCTCACAAAGTGTGGACGTGGGCCCAGGTGAATCAGCTCTATCAGAGCCTTTCCTCCTCACACACCTGGGAAGGAGGCGCTATCCCGTTTATGAATTAAAAACTAACCCATTTATGAATGTGCCTAAACATTAAAGCTTCGATTTCCGAAGATGCACAGGTAATGAGATGTCAACTGCAGGGTTGGATGGTCCAACCGCTAGGCTGCCATGATGGCACTCTTCAAGGCCCATTGCACTAGGCTTGGCTTGAAGATTCATTCAATTATTCACTGGCTTACGCTGGATGCCTTCCGTGTTCTACCCAGGCACTGTGTTGGACTCACAGGGAACCACTTCTCTGGGGGAAAACACAGGCACAGTGGAAGGCTTTGTTCCGACATTTCATTTTTCCAAATTCAATATGTAGTCCCTGGTCTCACCTGTCAGAGGAAGTCACCTCTAGTGTTCCCAAGGATTCCCTTCTGTCCTTTGCATGTCTCTATTGTTGGAACAGCTCAGTAAGGTTTCTTGGAGTCCTAATTTCATAATAAGTATATTTTTGAAAAAGTCTTTGTATTTAAAAAAAAATGTTAGTCCACAAAATGTGATTATACCATAATGTGCCATATTTGGCCATTATTAGAAATTTAGGTAGCATTCACAAATTTCGTGTTAGAAGTACTATTGCATTAAATATATTTATATATAAGCTTTGACTACTGTTCTCTAGATAGGAAATATAGAAGAATTGGCCTGCTGCGTTGTCCCAAAGTCACAGATAGGCAGGCCAAATGGGTGAGTTCTCAGGACTTAAGGTCTTTGAAATTTGATGTCACGGGGTCTCCATGGGGTTTTATTCTAGAGTTCAGTTCCAGGCATAACCTTTTTTGAGTAATGACAATTACTGCTGTGGTGACTAGCACTTTCTTTTTAGCGAGTCACCAACCGATGTCCACCTAAATGAACGCACATTGCCATGTCGGCTGGGCCATTTGTTAGGAGAGAGTTCAAAAGACCCTCGAGGTAACCGTTGACCAGGCTGAATTGAGAATGGCCAAGTCCACGGCCCTGTCTAAAACACAGGCACACCCACTTCTCAGGGCAGTTTCCACTTCTCTTCTAGTGGCCAGGCTACGGGAAGTGACAGAGGGTTAAATTAACCAAAAAGGAGGAGGCGGAAGAGGAGGAGGAGGAGAAGAAACTTTTACATCATTTTAACATTGCTTACAAAGGACTTCAGAATGAGAAAAAATCATTCTGCGGCCCCACCCCCCGCCTTTGACACTTATTAGGATCCCAGATAATTCCATGGCACCATGGTTCTCCCCGGGCGCAGCACTGGCCACGGAGAAGGTGCTCAGAAGTGTGCGAGGGACTGATCAATTCATAGCTGAGTCAGAACAGTTCACTAACTTCCAGTCTTCACTTGCAAAAATTCTCCTCTATCTTCACTTTAAAACAGAATTCCTGGACATGTCCCTATGATCCTCACATTTTTAAAGAAAGGCACTATCTTCAGCTACTGCAGAGCAAGGGCCAGCCCCGTGACCCCCCGGCCTGTCCCAGTGTGGCTGAGAGCTAAGAATGACATTTACATGTTCAAGTGGTTAAAAAAAAAATTTCACGACATCTGAAAATGATATGAAATTCACATTTCCGTGTCATAAATGAAGATTGGAACACGGCTTTGCCCCTTCATTCACATCCTGCCTACCATAGCTTTCATGCTACAACGGCAGAGTTAAATAGTTGTGACAAAGACCAAACAGCCCCCAAAATATTTATTATCTGGCCTTTTACATGAAGAGTTTGTTGACCCCTTGTATAGAATTCATCTGGCTTAAAATGTAGAATTATTGAATAAAGCAAAGTAAAATATAAACAGAAAAAGTTTGTGCACCACCTCTCAATGAATAGATAGGTGATAGGAAGAGAGGGAGGGAGGGAGGGAGGAAGAAAGGAAGGGAGGGAAGGAGGAAGGGAGGAAGGAGGGAAGGAAGGGAGAGAGGGTGGGAGGGAGGGAGGAAGGAAGGGAGGGAAAGAAGGAGAGAAAGAGAGAATGGGGGAAGGAAGAAAGAAAAGGAGAGAGAGGAAGGAAAGAGGGAAGGAAGGAAGGAAGGAAGTCTTATGTCATTAAAAATCCATGATTTTTATATTGATTATTTACTCAATGCTTGGCTTTTTAAAAATATACATGTGCCAGAGATTACAGAGGGAAGGAGTATTTAAAAAAAAAAAAGCAAATGCTAACAAATTTCAATTTTTTTAGCAAAGCAAAGCAAAAATAATAATTTTTAAAATTCTAAAAACTGCCGAAATGATCCCAAACATTGGGCTAGATTCAGTCAGGACGCTGGCTCACCTCACGGGGCCGGAACTAATTCTCTAATGAGAGAGGTGGGATTGACCTTCAGGAGAGATTTAAATGGGCTGCAGACACCATCCAGCGGGCCGACCGCCTCCAAACATGAACGCAGCCCCTCCCGCCTCCCCCCCACCCCGTGGTAAAGGTTGCCCCTCAAAGTCAGCAAGCAACTTACGGTAATGGATTTCAAAGTCAAGAATCTAATGCAAATGTAAGCATTGGCTATACACTCTCGGAAGTCTCAACAGATTAAGTTTGAAAGTATTTTCATAGATCATATCTACATAATCTAATAGAGGTGATTTCAGGAATACAGAAGACGCTTCCTGCAATGGACCGGCCAGAGCGCCACTCCAATAACATCAATAAGGTGTGTGTTTTCATTTGAGTTCTTTTCTTTTTTATTTTTTATTTCATCCAATCTATAGAACCACATTGAGGGGTTTTGAATAACCTGCTTCTGTAGAGAGGTCTTTGTCTTGGCAAAAGTACGGGGGAGAAACGGGTAATTCCAAGGAGAAGGGATCCTCGTCTCTGCTGAGTTTAGGCGACGTCATTGACTTCGTTAAAGAATGCTTGGAAATCGTGTGATTTAGGTCGTCCCAGGAGAGCTTAATACCTCCCCCACACGAGGTTCCCCTTGTTTAAATATTTCATTTTAAAAGGTACAGCTGGCCCGTGACCCCATTGATGCCCAACCTTCCCAGGCTGAGACGGATCCTCCTGGCCACTCGGCACGCCCGTGACTGTGGGCTCACGAACCCCCTTCGCCTCTGCCTTTGACGAGGGAACCAGGGCTGTCGCACGACCCTTTTCCATCAGGTGACACGAGGCCCTGGCAGATTTCCCCAAGGTCATGTCTTTGGTAGGGGATGGGAAAAGATGAGACTCTTCGAACTTCAATTTTCCTAACGTAAGTCACTTTTCCAGGGGTCCTGAGGAGCGGGGATGACAGCATCACACATTCTCAGGGGCAGGCTGTGGGGACACGGTAGCTCCCTCTCAGTTCCACTGCTTTCCTCTGTGTGGTCGTGGGTATGTAGCTTGACTTCTCTGAGCTTCCCGTTCCTCCAGTGTGAACTCAGGCCAACACGCCAGATGAACCAGATACGGCCAGACAGCCACGAAGAAAATCGGATGGGAAGACCCAACAGAGAGGGCTGGTGGGGCGGGGTCAGCCCCGCTGCCCATAACCCTGAAGGAGGAGAGGAATCCGCCAGGCGCAGGCCTGGGGGACCGGCGGTCCAGGTCGGGGGAAGAGCCGGTGTCC
>CM052797.1:119661817-119714921 GCA_028533885.1 Nasua narica | reverse complement strand
CACACACACACACACACACACACACACACACACCAGGTGATCCAAATATAGTAGATTCTCTGAAAAACACTGACCCAGGTCTTAGGCTCTTCCCAAACACGGAATAGAGAAAGGCATTACTTTTTAAATACAACATTAAAAGCACTTTTCTCCAAAGATCATATCATTCTTTAATTTGGCATTTCACTATTTGATTATGGATAATTTCTATTTTAACAACACGCAGCAAAAATCAGAATGAAGTGTAATACTTGTGCAAATGGATCATTTTTCGAGAAATCAATTTTCTTGTCTCAGCCAGTTTTTCTTTGTCTCTAAAACTCAATATCATTTTTCCCACAACGAGGACCAAGTTGAATTATTTATAATAGTTTAATTATAGGCATATATGTTACTTCTGTGCTTGCAAGACAAACATAATTACAGAATTTTTAATTATAATGTGAAATTAGAAGAGGAAAATAATTACAGAATTTTAGAATTATAACAGAAGAAAGTCAGTGACTTACAAAAACATAAGCTTTCTTGAAAGGTCATTGTCCTATATTTTGTCCAAAGTAAGTACACAAGAAATACATTTTTAATGCATGAGGTACATTCTTGTACTTAACAATATAAAACAATATGGATGTATTAATAAATTCACACATACCATTATTAGATACACCAGTAGTAATTGCTAATCGAAGATACTCTCCTCAATGGATCTATGCAAGAATACGAGAAAAATTCTCACCCTCATTATTTGGAAAGTTCAGCATGACTAAGGTTTTTGCTGTCAGAAAAACACAGTATTTTCCCCCCAATCTTTTTAGACATAGCCTACTTAGGAAAATCCCTATTTTATATTTTGAAGGTATACGAAAAGTAACTTGAGGATATAGAGAAAGTTCTTGGGCTCTTTTAAGTAGAGCGCCTAACAACATTAAACCTCACTGAAGAAGGTGAATCGCACGGTAACGTGCGGTCTTGTGGGTTGAACTGTCTCCCTGACGGACGTGTTGGGGTCTTGACCTTGTTTGGAAACAGGGTCTCTGCAGATGGGATGGAGTTCCGGGAGGCCATCTGGGCGAGCTCCACTCCAACGAGATGGATGTGCCAGGCAGGGGGAGGTCGGAGACAGACCCTCAGAGAGAGGCAGGTGCCCGGTGAGGACACTTGATAAGTCAGCATGGGGAGAAGGAGACAGAGACCCAAGTCGTACCCAGAAGGGCACCAGAAGCTGGCCAGTAATTATTTGCCTCAAATGCCCCCCACGGCCTCTCTTTCCATCCCTCACCCCCCAGCACCGCTTCTTCGGATCTAAGCACCTCCTCCAGGAAGCCTTACTGGGCTCGCCTTGACTGGGTCCCGGTCCTCACCCCCAGGCACCGTCCACACTATGATATCTGAGCTCCCCCCGCCCCTTGCTTATCTATCTTCTGCGTAGGTTCTGGAACCCGGGGCAGATATTGTCTGGAAAACGCATGTGGCGGAGGAAGTCCCTGGTTCTGGCAGGTGCTCCGTGAGTCACTGCTGGGTGACCCTTAAAACCTGGATCTTGGGGCTCTACCGCCATGGCCTTTCCACGCACGCACACACATTCACATACACTCGTACATGCTGATGCACAGACACCCTCACGGACACACACACGCTTACACACACTCGTACACACACATAGACACACTCACGCACGCACACGCACTCAGGCACTTACACAGAAGAGAGAATCGGGCGCGATGCCTGCGAAGCGGATATTCAAAATATTACAATTAGTATTTCCGCGCAAAGAGGCTTCTCCGCAAACGTACAAATGGCGTCTGGACAATAAGAGTGATGGGATGACAGAGCCCAGTCATCGCCCTGTCCAGGTTCCCATTAAGAAGCTGTGTTACTTCCATGCAGAGCTCCGGCCTCCTGCTTCTAACCCTCCCTCTCCCGTCCATCCATAATCATGCTTCGTATTCACATCACAACACTGAAAAGGCTTGGCTCGTAGGCATCCTGTATGACGAGAGCATTCATTTTATTTATTTAAAGCATGGCTTGCCCAGATGGTCTCCAGAGATAAAGCATCTTATATTCATGGGGGTCCAGGTACCGTTGGAAACGCATCCATTCCAATATCACTGCCATTGAGCCAAGGCTAAAAGCACTCTCTCAGACATAAGGAATCAGAAAATCTACGATGGGAGCATAATGTTAATATCGCCGTTAAAATAATATCCAATGGCTCTTTCAAACAAGTATATCAAATGGGTGCTTCTGGAGCCATGAGTCAACCAGCTTCATTCATCAATGATCCGGGAGGGAGGGGAGCGAGAGAAGGCGGCATCGTTCCTTCCTCAAAGTGCTCTTTGCGGTGATGAGGCTGGACCAAACCAGGCAGCCCCGTTTTCTCTCAGGTCCTGTTGCTTAAATAATTCATATGGTCATGCAAAGAAAGCTCGAAACACTCAAAAAAGGAGCAATAAGGACTT
The DNA here is from genome assembly GCA_028533885.1 of Nasua narica. Classification (NCBI taxonomy): domain Eukaryota; kingdom Metazoa; phylum Chordata; class Mammalia; order Carnivora; family Procyonidae; genus Nasua; species Nasua narica. Next base: position 119,712,459 of record CM052797.1, on the reverse strand, counting down.
ACTTTGGGTAATTTCGCCAAATACTCAGTGCATGGGAAACCGTGCTGGGAACCAAGGTAGAGAGAGAATGAAGACACAGCTTCTCTCCCCCAGTCTTTCTGGGGAAACAAGAAATAAACAAGTAGTTTTAATATAGAAAGAGATAAAATAAAAAGAGTATGATGGAAGAGGGTCATTAAAAGATGCCAATATGATGAAGATAAGGGAATATGGAATGGGCCGGCTAGTGGAGTTGATATTTGATTCGGTTTTTGAAGCTTAAAGAAGAGTTTACAAGATGAAGCAGAAGGGGAAGTGAGGGAGGACTTTCCAGGAGAAGAGTGGATGTTGCACATACAGAGAATGAAGAGTGGTCTGTATGGGGATGTGACAAAGAGGAAGCAGCCGGAAATGGGTTTGGAAAGATAGTCTGGAAGTAAATTGCAAAGGTTTCATTGGTCAGGCTAAAGGATTTGGACTTTGTCTCCCACGCAAGCCAGGATTCACCAAAGTATGCTCCAGAAACAAGTTGCTCAAGTTGCCAACAGGTATTACAAAGCCCAGTTTATAGAACCTCGTGGTAAACACTGCAGGACTTCTCAGAGCCTTTAGTGTTTTCATATACATTGGCACATCCAAGAGGGAATACAAAAGACACACTGTGTCCCACATATTTTAATTATTACATCTTGTTTCAAGAGAGTTATCTCACAGAAATGGTATTCCAAAGAACTTAACATTAGGAAATGTTACTAAAGCAGCACAGAGCTGTGGTGTGCTTGTTTTTATTATTAGAGCAGCAAGAAAATATGGAGTGAGGCTGGGGAAAGGATAAGACTTGGGACCAGTTGCACATGAGGAGGGAGGAGCCAAAGATGGGGCGGGGAGAGGGGGTTCTGACTTTGTCACTGGGAAGATGCTGCAGGAAGCTGGGATAAGAAGGGACCCCAGAGGAGATGCAAAGCGAGGCAGGGCAGGTTGGGGGGGTTGGGGAGATCTGACAGTGGTGCTTCCCAGTCCTATTCCGAAGACCAGCTACCGAGATCGACTGCAACATTATTTTAAGCTCATTTTCTTCTAAAAAATCGAGAGGAGGGCTTAGTTTTTAATGGAATGCCATGAGGTGCATGTTAATTATTGCCAGGGCTTGAGTCTTTTAGTGAAATACATATTTATAAACCTTTGTGGAGCATAGATCATTTACCTAATAGAGCAAGACCACTCTGAAGTCGTCATCCTAATCTATCAGGTAAATATCCATTTATAATTGGTTATTTAATCCCCGCTCTTTTCCCAATAGGTCAGAATGGCCCTGGAAGGCCGCTCCGCTCCTCCTCGGAAGCCTGCTATCATCCATCAGAATGTCAATAAAGACGTACGCACCGAAGGAATTATGAAAGTTACTGCCGGGGACAAGAGCTAACATTTCGACGGAGAGAAATGCAAAATTTAATGAAACAGCTGCTAGGGAGTGAGGACAAGAGGATTTTTCATTTTAATAACCAGTTACACTCCAGTTCAAAAGGGACAGAAAGGGAAGGGTGATAGGGCTGAGCTGGACCATGGGTCCGAAGCCTTCTGTCCGTCCTTATCAGGCCCCTGGAGAGAATCCCCTCCCCTGAAAGGAGAGGAAGTATGCATTCCGCTCCCCTGACCTCTCAGTTTGTAGCACCCCAACGCGTGCACACACACACACAAACACGCACATGCACACACACGCACACACACACACATTTATTCTCTGTATCTTAGGGATCTCAACTTCATTGCACTGACTTATTCGGCCCCTGTTCCAGGCTAGGCGCTCCTGCTTCTGGGACCTCATTTGCAATCCCAACAATCTTATCCTCCCAGCATCTGAGTGCTGTTCCTCTGATACGGAAATAGAAGCCTGGGGAACTGGAGGGTGCACCTCTCGTCCCAGAGACGAGAGCGGCAGAGCGCGGATGTGAACCCGGGTCCCACCCTCTTGCCCATAGCGGCTTCTCCCACCAAGACTGGGGCTGGTCCAGGAAGCACTCCAGGGGCATTGGTTAGGATGAGCCCCTGGAGCTAGGAGTGTTGCCCTGGTCAAGGGAGATCAGGGAGCAGAACGCTTGACAGAGGGGGCCAGAGGATTTTTGAGCTCCAAGATGGCGCTCATGGCAGTATCCCAGAGAGGGACCCTGGCGGGATCTAGCCATAATCTAACTGGCCTGGAAATTCAGCCTTGCAAATGTGTGTGTGTGTGTGTGTGTGTGTGTGTGTGTGCGCGCGCGCGCGCGCGCACAAGCACTTTTTGCAGGAGCCATCTCGTCAATCAAGCTCCCCTGTGGAATCCCACTCGAGAACCACATTGGGTACAATCTCTATGGCTAACATGGGATCGGGCCCTGCCCCCCAGCACTCCACAGAGCCCCCCGCCATCCTCCCTGCCCCTGGTGGCCCTTGAGACATGTCCATGACATCTTGGACACCCTGGTGGCCCTTGAGACATGTCCATGACATGCTGAATGTTCTCTTATTAGAGAGGGAGAAACTGAGGCACAGGGGTCCCCAGGTCTACCCCAGAGCTGCCGAGCGTGGGTGTGGGTGGTCGGCACCCCATCCGTTTGTCTCCACGGTCCCCTTCCACTAAGTCCCACTGTATAGAGAAAATACGGTAAAATCTTCCTTCTCTGCGATCGTGACAAAATGAACTGTTTCAGCAAGTAGATTTTCCAGGTAACTAAAACATATACCTTTGAGCCCCAAAACGTTTTAAGATTTTAATTATTTTAATGGAAACATTTCCTCCGTTCTTAAAACAGCCTATTCAGTGTGATTAACCTTGTCTCGCTGGCTCAGGGCCATCAGCAGAAACTCTGGCTTTGTACCGCGACGTAACCCAGCGATAGAGCATTCTAGAATCTTCCAGAGACTGGGCTGCCGGTCTGGGCTTCTGGTCTGGCCCCCTCCAGCCCATCCGACCCCCAAGCCCTCCCCCCCCAGCAGCTGGAGTGCCCCTTCCCAGCTCGATGCCCCCAGCCCCACCCGGACTAATAGCCTCACTGGCCCTTCCATCACCTGCTGGCTGAACCGTGGACCAGCAGGCATCGGAATCCTCCCCACCATGACTGCAGGGGCCCTTCCTGCCATTCGCGGTCTTTCCCGGGATGCTCTGCTTCTGCCGAGCTGTGGGCAAGTCATTCCCCAAACATTCTGCGCTGTGGCCTGCCTCCCTCTGCCTCGGAGGGCAGGTCTCATTATGTGGGCTGGGGACCGCTGGGGAGCCACAAGGGCCTCTCAGGGGTCCCTGAGGTCCTCCCTTCTCCTGCTTCCTGAGGGTGTGGGGTCAGATTCTCTCTCACAGACATCAGCCAAAGCCACGTATAGCAACACACTGAACGTAGAGCCAGATGGGAAGGTCCGGCGAGCTCCCGCCGAGCGAGCGTTAAAGGCATTTGCAGAAATGTGAAATGAGGCCACTTTTCTGTGGCCTGCGCTTTTCTTTTTCTTTTTTTTTGGAATAATTTTTCATTAAAAAATATGTGATTTATGTTCACATGTAATGGGTTGATTATTGTTACGCTCAACAAATTAGGAAATTTTTTTTAAGATTTTATTTATTTGTTTGAGAAAAAGAGAGAGAAAGAGCGTGAGCGGAGGGGGGAAGAGCAGAAGGAGATGGAGAGAGAATCCCGAACAGACTCCCCGAAGAGAACAGAGCCCGATGTGGGGCTCGATCCCAGGACCCTGAGATCATGACCTGAGCCGAAACCAACAGTCGAACGCTTAACTGATGGCTACCCAGGTGCCCCCAAAGTAGGAAATATTTTTAAGTTTCTGCTTTAAGTTCTAGGATAGTCAGTATTGGTAGCTATAACCCACATGACGAAAGCTCTTTGGGGTCTAGGATAATTTATACGTGTATGAAGGGCAGAGCCAATCTATCTTCGTATCTGTCTGTGGCACTAAGTCTCCGTCCCCTGGAGGGAAGGGACCGGCTGTCTCTTCCTTGTCTTGGTGCCCTGGTACGCAGACAACGCATGCAGCTAGGACTTCACCCATCGGTGTCGGGGCCTCGCCGTTTGGGGTTTTTATGCTCGCTCCTCGGATTTACCTGCCTGGGTAAATCTTCTAAGCTTTTTAACCTTCAGTTTCTTGGGGAATAAAAAATAATACTAATATCCCCCGGATTAGACAAGTCTTAGGGTCTGTAAAGCATCGTGCCAAGTTGAAAGCCCACGACCGTGAGTTGTTGCTGCTGCCTTTCCTCGCGCGGCCCCCAGAGTTCTCGGGTTTGTGGATCGCCTCCAGGCAGCTGTGCTTCCGGGTCCCAAGCCTGCGGGTGTTGGAAGCCCCTCCCCTTGCTGCTTCTGCTCTCTCTAATCTGGGCTGGGACCCCAGAAAAGCCAGATTCCTAGAACCAGAGTGTACTCTCCTAGGGCTGCCGTAGCAAGTTGCCATAACCTTGGTGGTTTTGAACAATAGAAATGCATTCTCCTGCAGTTCAGGGAGGTCAGATGCTGGCAAGGCCATGCTGCCTGCAAAGAAGTCTCTAGAAAATAGATCTCCTTTGCCCCTTCCTAGCTTCAGTGGCTCTGGGCAATCCCAAGTACTCCTTGACTTAGAGCCGTATCACTCCAATCTGTGTGCCCTCCCCCATCATGTGGCCTTCTTCCCTATGTCTGTGACCTCTCCTCTTCTTAGGGGGATACCACTCGTTGGATGGGGGCCCCCTCTAATTCAGTACGACCTCATCTTAGAATAGCTCATTGCTTCTGCAAAGACCATAATCCCAAATAGGTCTCATTCCGAAGAACGGAAGGTTAGGACTCGAACATATCTTTTGGTGGGGGCGGGGTTAGGGGGATGGGGGGATGGGGAGACACAACCCACTGCACGGGCTTACAACAGAAGGCTCTAAGTGAAGACTAAAGACAAATGTCAGCAGTGAGGAAAAGTGCGTGAGCTTCACAGACCATCTTCGTGATGGCTTTTTCAGCTCTGAAAAGACTTCTGTTTACCTTGGGTCCACAAGAGTGGTTTGCGGACCTGGCATGGCCAGAAGCATGGGGCGGTACTATGGAAGAAAAGATGGGAACCCTGGGTGCAGATCAGAGCCTCCCCCCACTTATGAGTCCTGTGTTTTGGAGAAGGTGAGCCTCAGTTTACTTATTAGAGAGAGGGACAATTGTAATTTCCTCTTAGCGTTTTCTAATGATTAAATAAATCCTACTGAGTATATTTTCTAACCCGCTCGATAAGTGGAAGCTCTCGCTATTGTCATGGTACTATTACTCTATGGGTTTTCCATTCTGGCCAGTAAACTTCATCCAATCGGATAAGATATAAAAGTTAGTTTGCAAATGTCAGGTGGAGAAACCACGCCATATATTTGGGGGGTTTATGGGCAAGAATGCGAAACCCAAACCTAGTGAACATCATCGAACTCTCTCTTCTGCCCCCTAGGTACTGATTTTGAAAACTAATGACCCCCATGGAAACCGGGGACGTACTGCATTGCCCATCGTGTCTACCCCTTTACCGCATTTTGCAGGACTCCTACAGCCCCATGCGGCCCTTGGAACCCAGGTCCAGAAGAAGGAGGAGGGAGAGCACTCAGCACGTGCCAAGTTCTGTTCACAGTCATGGTATCATTTATTCGGCCGTTTAGCAAATACTGACCAAGTGTCAGCTCTGTTGGAATCGGGCTGGATTCTGCCAGATCAGCAATTAACAGAATGATACAGACTCTGCGCTTCGGACTTCACATTCCAGAGGGGAAAACAGACAAAACCAACCAAAAAGATGGGAAATACACATTCTAATAAACGTTATAGAAGAACATTAATTTATCTACCACTGCGATCCTCTGAAATAACACGTATTATTCCTGCTGCATAGACAGCAAACTAAGGCTCGGAGGGGTGAAGTGAGTCGTCCAAGATGACAGTAAGAATGGGTGGTGACAGAGACGTAGGCTCGGGTCTCTCTGACTCTGAATGTCTCCCTCTCTACACATCCTGATGGAGCTTCTGCTGACAGGAATCAGGAGCTGCAGGTACTGCCACTAGGCGGCTGTGTGACCTCGAGCGAGTGTCCTAACCTCTCTGATCCTTCATTTGCTCTGCTTTTAAGAAGGAAAAGCAAATGCATGTAAAACTCTTATTTGGCACAATGTCTGTCCCTTGGAAAACACCCAGAAATAACAACCACAGTTATCATTCGAGTAAGTCCTATGCAACAACTAAAGTGTCAGTGAGTAGATTTCCAGGAGTCCGCAGCCAAGAACACGTGATCCGCGTGTCACGTACAAACAAGCCAATCTCAACCAGTGTCTCGGGTGAGTTTCCCCTGCCACCTGCAGACACATTTATACCACAGAAGAAAGGGAAGGTAAAATCGAATGCAATTCCTCCCCAGGTGATCCCAATTCAGAATGATGAAATTGTGAATTACTGAAGACTCAGACCCACATTTATTTGAAATCTCAATAACAAAATACGTCATCAGAGATGGAGTGCCCAAATGTCCCCCCAGGTGAGCCACCTCCCCAGTCTAGGAGGAGGACTGTAGACGAGTCTGGCCTGCAACCCAGCTGTACAACCACAGCCTCTGGGAGGGGTCCGCCTGCATCTCAGGTCGGCTGCCATCTTGAGAGATTCTGGGCCATTAGCCCAGACTGACTCACCCAGGGCGGGCAAACATTCCGAGGGACTCCAAAAGAAAGCATAGGGCAAAAAAAGTAGAGGTGATGAGTCACTAGATTATGCTTAATATGCTGAATCAGAAAGATCTCTTCAGTAGGCGGAGCTGTCCAAGATCTGAATGAGTTCCATGGGTGGTAGTGAGTTCCCCATCATAGGAGACATTCAAGCAGAGGCTGGACAACCACCTGCCGTGAGACGTTATTCCAGAGTCCAAGCACCAGTCAGAGTTTGAGCAGCCATCTGAGGCCCTGACCAGACCAGAAAGTCTGGATGGCACACTTCACGGGTGTTGATCCAAAAATGTTCACACTGAGGTCCAGTTCTTGTATAGAGTAGAGAACGTGGGTCTTAGAAGAAGAGAGCTCTGCACATGGACCCTAGTTCTGCCACTTATTAGCTGTGCGCCTTTGGGCATGATACTTACCCTCTCTGAACCTGTTTCTATTTTTGTAAAATGAGGATAACACTACCTACTTACCAGGATTGTGAGAACTCAGTGTGATTACACATGTCTAATGCTTACACTGGCAGCTATATTCATTTCTTACTGCTGCCGTAACAAATTACCATAAAACAGCACAAATGTAATATCCTACCATTCTTGGATGCTCTCTAAGTTAGAGGTTCGGACATGGGTGTTGCTAGACCACCATCGAGATGGTGGCAGGCCTGTTTTCCTTCTGGAGGCTCTGGAGGAGAATCTGTTTTCTTGCCTTCTCCAGCTTCTAGAAGGCACCCACCTTCCCCTGTGTATGGTCCCTTCCTCCGTCTTCAAAGCCAGCAGTGTCCCATCACCTACCTGACTGTTACTCCCTGGTCATATCTCCCTCTGATTCTGTCGTCCCACCTCCCTGCCCGCACTTGAGGACCCTCGTGATTCCATGGAGCCCACCCGATAATTCAAGATACTGCCCCTATGTTCAGACCAACTGACTAGCAACTTTAATTCCCCCTTTGCAATGTAAGGTAACAAATCCACAGGTTCGGGGGATTAGGACGCAGACGTCTGTGAGGTCCTTATGCTACCTCCAACAGCAATGGTTCATACAAGGGGCTCACATTGTGTAATTTGTAACGTGTAAACCAAATAGGTTTCTGGGGGTCTTGGGGAACTGCCAGGCACTCCCCCACCACGTGCGCCCAGAGCGGGGTATGCAATAAGAGGTGGGCTCAGTTCTGACTGTCGCTGGGAGGGAGGGTTATCATGACTCCTGTGAAGCCAAGGCACATTTAGTGCCAAGCACTCTAGGACCCCCGTGTGAGACCCGTGGAAGGACGGAGCACACCGCACCCTGGAGAGCATCGTCAGGAACTGATAGCTGCCAGCCACCGGGTGCGTGGGAGCTGGGGCCGAGCAGAATCCACGCGGGAGCTGGAGAAGCTGGCTTTTGGGGCCGATATTCTCAGAGCACAGGAAACTGATCTCCTCCCCGGGATGGGCGTGGTTAGAAAAACCCAAGCTGCTAATGAGCTTTCAATTACAACGGAGTAAAGAGGAAGGGGGGTGGAGCCCAAGGTTCTGGAATGTTCACCTGCCCCAGGAACCACCTCTGGTACTTTGCATAAATTCTCTTGGTCGACTATCCAAAAAAAAGAAAAAAAGAAAAACCACCTAAGGAAGGTTATCATCCCTGCCTTTCAGAGGCTCAGAATGAGTTCAAATTACTGAGCAGATGAGCGACAGGAAAGACTCTCATGCAGGTTCTACGGCTTGGAAGGCTTTGCTTTTCACCACGAGCTGCACAACTAGGTGTAGGTGTACAAGAGAGTATTGGAGCTTTTGTTAGGCCTCCTCAAGCTCACTCACCAGGTGGGGATGGGGGGGGCATCTGGAACATTCGGGTTTCTCACCTTCAAGCCAAGGCTGCCCCATACTGCGCTGTCCCTAGCTCTACATAATACTACCGTATTAATTCATATGCAGTGTAAAAAAAAAATTGAAAAGTAGAGAAAAGCAGAAAAAAATTTTAATGACCCATAAGATAATCATCCAAAATTAGGCACTCTCATCATTTTGGATACATCTTTCCAATATACTCTCTCTATACACATATTGCTCTGTGATAAGCTGAAATTTTTCTGCTCATAATAAGAAGTTTTGCTTGATGGTTTATTTTTCACGTTACAGACCGCAGACATTTTCCTGTGTCATTACCTTTTCTTCAAGCACATTTTTATAGATGCATATGGATGTAACACAATTTATTAAATACCTCCCATTGTTGCACCCTGACCTTTGGGGGGTTGTATTAAGACTTTGCAATGAGGGGCGCCTGGGTGGCTCAGTGGATTAAAGCCTCTGCTTTCCGCTCCGGGTTGTAATCTCGGGTTCCTAGGGTCGAGCCCCGCATCGGGCTCTCTGCTCGGCGGGAAGCGTGCTTCCTTCTCTCTCTGTCTGCCTCTCTGCCTACTTGTGATCTGTCTCTGTGTCAAATGGATAGGTAAAATCTTTAAAAAAAAAAAAAAAAACTTTGCAATGAAGTCACAGGAGATAAAACTGCACATATAATTGAGAGTTTCCATAGGATGCATTTCTAGAAATAGAATGGACTAGACAAAGCATAGGAACATTGGTAAAGTTCTTGATATGTGCCAACAAAGGTCCTTCTGGAAAGAATGTACCAGCATTCCTCTGGGCTGTGTACGAAAGTTTTCTGCCCCTCTACCCATGGCAATGCTAAATTTTACCTTTTCTCTCTGTCTTTCTTTTCTTTTTCTTTTTCTTTTTTTTTTTTTTTTTGGCTTATTTGTTTCAGGAATTGCTTGTATTTTATTTTATTTTTTATTTCATTTTTTTATGTTCAATTAGCCAACATATAGCACATCATTAGTTTTTGATGTAGTGTTTAATTTTCACCTATTCCTTAAAAATCATTGCTTCTTTGAGCTTACTGGTTTTAAGTAGTTCTCATTTTACATCTTAGCATGAAAAGAAACGTCTTTGCAATGGCTCTTTTGTCCTGTGATTTAACATAACGGTCAACGGGCTTTCTCTGTAAGGACCAGACAGTAAACACGACCCGAGACCACAGGGTCTGGGTTGCAACCTCTGCCATTATATCACCAAGGCAGCCATACACGATATGTAGATAAATGAACATGGCAGTGTACCAATAAAACTTTATTTATGGACGCTGAAATTTGAATTTCGTATAACTTTCATGTATCATGAAATATTATTCTTCTTTTGAATCTCTTTCCAATCCTTTAAAAATGTAGAAACTATTCTTAACTCACGATCAGATAAGACGAGCGGCAAGCAAGCGCGGGACGGATTTGGCCCACAGGCGTGAGTTTGCCAACCCTCCGATTTAACTGAGGGCCCCATCCACACGGGACCCTTATCCTTTTAAAATAGCCTGTGAGAGAGGCTTCTTTCTAAACCTAATAGTTTTCAACGCTGGCTGCACATTATAATTATCTGGAAAGTGTAAAAAAAAAAAAAAAAAGCCAGGGCTGGACCCCGCCCCAGCTGAATTCCATCTGGCCCTGTCAGAGCTACGCACGGTCATGGGGCGTGAAAATCTCTCCAGGTGACCCTAAAGCTCAGCCCGAAAAGCACTTCAATTAGTCACAGACAGATCCAGCTCAGTTCTGCCGGGACCCATGCCGGGGCCACCTTAGCCTGCAACCAGGGGGACTGCCAGGGAGCGGGGGAATCCCGGAGGAGGAGAGGAAAGGCTCTGTGTGACAGTCGCGGGGTCCCAGCTATTTTAGGGAGGTGCTGACAAAGGGCTCCTGCTTGTGGCTTTCTTTGGGACCCGCTGCCAACCTGCCTAAAAGAACCGACGCGGGGAAGGTTTAAGAAAAATTATGCTGGCCACACGTATCGGCGCAGGCTCTGTGGTTGGGAGACCTGACCCCATGGGTGGCTTGAGCCCTGCCTGGGCTCCTGTCCTTCCCAGCGGAGTCACACGTTGCCGCCTCGCAAGACCAGGTCCAAAGAGAGGGCAGCATCTCCAGCTTGCTTCCGCCCCCGCTGTGGTCTGCCCCCAACGCAGGCAGGGAGCGGACCTTCAGTCCCCACCCTGCCTCTTTCCTGGGCTCCTTCCCACTCTTTGCTTTCCTTTGCAGATTTCAAGGTGATGACAAAAGAGAGAACAGTCTTAGCATTTGTTAATACTCACTTGACCCACAAAAGAAAATGCACCAGCATTCCGCAGCTTCTAATTTAAAAACCATTAGACCTTTCCGCTTGGTGGACCAGATCTAAATATTCTTAAAGGGGTGGTTTAATTTAATGATTACCTTAACAAGCCCCCTTTTAAAATGATGATCCGCCAAATTCGGGGGATTTGTTTTGGAATCTGATCCAATAAGTGGCTTTGTACAAAGAGGAGCAGAACAGAATCTGATTTGGTTCAGAACGCGGTGAAAATCATGGAAATTACTTTGCATATTTAATCACTGTGGAAACATGAGTACAAACTACTTTCTAGAGATTACCTTAGGAAAAAAAAAAAAAAAAAAAAAAAACAGCTTCGGGCTTTGCAGCCAGCATGCCAAGTACTTTGATTTACAGGGAATTATTTGGATTTTATAGAACACTCAGGGTTTCAAAGACTTCAGCCTTCTCAGCCACTGGCAGAAAGACAGGTTTCAAATGGTGGAGCAGAAGCTGGGCTTTGGGAATGGAAGTGACAGTGGCGGGACCCGTTGTTGGCGACTGAACTGCCCTCGCTTTTCATAGCCAGAGAGGAGTGAAGCCCAGCAAGATCGGGTGGGGAGAAGAGAGGAGGGTGTGTCTCCCCAAGAAAAGCCCTTTGCCTGTCATCAGGGACTGAGGACACAAGGGCGTCCTCGGGAAGACAGCCTTCCATCTGCCCCAGCACCGCAAAGCAGGAGGAGAGTTCCCTCACCTGGATGCTCGGAGGAGGCGGTCTAGGCAGGTAGGGCTTGGCATAATCATGGCTGGGCCCCCTCACCCCCTCGAACATTCCTTTTCTCCCCATCTTCTCTTCTGCTTGGCTCCTGCTGCTTCTCACCACTTGATCGCAAGGCCCTCTCTGACCACCCCATCTAGAAGAAATATGCCCCTGACACCCTCTTCCCTCTTGCTGATCTTTAATCTCCTCCATTCCACGCATTTGCACCTGCAGTGTTTTCTATTAACATGTTTAGGCTCCGCCCCCTCTTAGTAGAAGGAGGCGGGTCTGTAGTCTGTTCCTATCACTAGCTGTTCCCCCAAAATACAAGGGCAGTGCCTGGCTCAGAACATATTCGAATGAAAGAATTCACAAGGCCCCCCTCGCCGTTACTTATTTGAGGACGGAAGGCAGTAATAGATGCATAAGCACTTAGCAAATCAAAAAAGAGTGGTACACACAGAATAAAAGAAAAAATAAGTCACCGTAGGTAGACTTAAGGGGGGGAAGAGGCCTGTGTTAGACCCCAGCTACATTCTCCCTCTGTGAACTTGGCCAAGTCATAGTTGGCTTTCTGAGCCTCAGTTTCCCATCTGTATAGTGGGACAACGCCTATTCAATGGGGTCACGGTAAAGGTTTAAGAGGATGCACGTAAAAGGCCCAGCACCGTGCCCGGCACCAGTGTTGGTCAAGAACCAAGACTTTTGATGCGATTTCATAGTTGTGATGGCTCATCCGATCCTTCAGCTTGCGTAGGCTGTGGGATGCCCAGAGAGCCGGTTGAACAGTTTTTTCTGGGTGTCTGCAAGGGCCTTTCTGGGAGAGGATAGCAAGTGCCCAGAATAAAGTAAATGGCCTCCCTGGCACCCGTGGGCAGCTTGCAATCCAATGAGGGCCTGAATAGAACAAAAAGGTGGAGGAAGTTTGCATTTACTCCCTGCCTGAGCGTCTGAACTAGGATAGCCATCTCTTGATTCCGCACTTTGTTCTCAGGTCTCCAGATCTGGCCTGAAATCTACACCATGGGCTCCCTGGCTCTTGGGCCTTCAAACTTCCCACCACTGGCTTCCCTGGGTCTCCAGCTTGTAGATGGCAGATGGTGGGACTTAGCTTCCTATTCCCGTGAGCCAATACTGTATAATAAATGTCTTTCCGGAGAGAGAGATATATACATATCCTATTGGCTCTGTTTCCCTGGAGAGCCCTCCCGAAGAGATGGGTAGGGAGACCCCTCGAAGGAAGGTGACACAGGAGGACATCTGTCTGTCCATCATGGGGGGACATTTGCTCTCTTGAGTTTTCCTTCCTGACCCACATTTTAGGGGACATCTGAGCCAAGTTTCGGAGGAATCGGAAAATAGATGGGTACTTTAAAAAGCTCTCCAAAAAGCACAACATTTTTAGATGGGTCCCAAGTTCCAACAGCTGGCAGCCGGTTCCCATTGTAAAACACTGGGACACAAGCATCTGTGTCTATGTGTACACATTCGTCAAGGCGCAAACTTACGCAATCGCTACACGGTCTGCGAGATATAGACGCTCTGGTGAGGGTAGGGGTGTGTCTGTGTGTGTTTGGGTCTGCGGATTTCTGAAATGGGTTGTAGAGCCCAGATGTGTGTACCGCACGTGTGCGTAAATAAAGAGACTGAGATGTACACACCAGCACCCACATACCTCCTCCCTGGGCTTTCTCCTCGTGGATTCCTTGAAACTTCCCCCATTTCAGAGCTCAGCAGTCAAGAGGTTAATGAACGCGCTCTCTTTCCCATATGCACTGAACAGATAATTTTCTTTTGCTCTTTATGATAAGTCGAAAAAGCATTTGAGTGACAAGACTATTTGTCAATCAACTGCAAAGTAGAAGGGGAACCTCGTCTGCATAATTTTACACCCAGAATCCACAGTGACCTCTGGCTGCATGCCAAGCCGGGACAGCAAAGGGGGTGAGCCCGACAGCCCCTGTCGTATCCACACCTATTTCCAGCTCCCAGGCCCGCGTCCTTCCCACGGACCCTCTGAACCTGCTCAAGAGGGTTTGCCAAAAGGCAGAAGAGTTCACGTGGCCTCACTCTGTAAAATCCTTCCATGCCTCCACCCTGCCTTGAGCCGGATGGCAAAGGTCCTTTCCCCTCTGGACCTGCCCCATCTCCATCCCTCCTTCTGCGCCGTGCCTCGCCCCAGCCCAGTTGGCCACTGGCCGAACCCCGACATGCCAGCCGCCAGGCTAGTCCTCCTCCTCCAAACCTCGGCTTCCTCTCTGCCTGCCCGGAGTTCATTCAGTCCCGCAACAAAACTGGTGTGGAATGTGTGCTGTGAGTCAGGCCTCGTGGCGAGTGCGGGGAGACAGACACGGCCCCTGAGCTCAGACAACGTCCATCCTCTGGAAGGACAGCCGGCCCTCCTCTGCCTCGTGCCCACCTGGAAAGCCCTCACCTCCGCCCCCCAGCAGAGACCCCCAGCTGGGAAGAGGCTGAGCTGGGTGAGGGCTCTGGCTGTGGGGGATCCACAGCCCCTGCGCTTTCCCTCCCCCGCGCGGCCCTGTCTGCACCTGCACTTGAGCTCTGACCGTCATCTCGGTCGTCTTGGGTCTCCACCAGGGACGCTGGGCTGCCGCCCTCCCGGTTCGTGCAGTTGTCTTTCTCCAGGAGCCCAGCTTCCAGGGCATTTGTCCTTTCGGGGGATGGCTCTGCTAAAACCTGAATTATGGAACTAGGTTGTCAATGACCCCGGGTGGCTGTGTAAAAGGATTACCGCACCAGTCACAGTGAAAAGAAAACTTTATTTTCACCACTTTCCGGTAAAAGCTAATTCAGAATAACTCCATTTAACAGTTATTTTATGCTGAAATACTGAATACCTCGGGGAGTCTTTTAGGGATTTTAAAGTCTCTTTATTTATAAATGATTCATGCTGCATTTTCAGAAAAACCTACAATTAGTGTGGGTAGCACAGAAACTCCTTAGGGAAAGGTTAAAAAAAAAAAAAACAGAAAAAGAAAATATACATGCATTCTCTGCACCCTTTTATCCATTGTTGTTTTGCAGTGGACTATAAAAAGAGAACTGAAGGAAAAAGGCAAGGAGATATTTTGTCTAACCTTTTAAATACATGCCCCATTTGACAGTATTTGTATGTTCCCGTGATTTGCTCAACCCACAAAATTCTTTTAATGCGCGTTTCAATTTGGCACACGCTCTCCCTGCCTGCAGAAGCTTAAAGGCATCGGAGACGCTTTGGGAAGACCCCCCTCTTGGCAGCATCTGAAATGAGCCCCCTGCGAGAGAGCTGTGGCTTTGGGGGTCAGCCCCGTGGCCCAAAGGGACAGCAGGGGGGGGCCTCCTGATTCCCGATCTAAAGCCAACCAAGAGGCAGCCTGTGCAAAGCAGCTCCGCACACCCCGCCCTTTGTGAGCCTCGACTTCCTCTCCCACTCGGCGGGATGTATCAGATTCCCCTCGTCAGGTTTTGCCATTCGGTCCTTCATTGACTACCCCCGTTGGGGACACCTGCTCCGTGCCGTGCACAAGACAGTCTCTGGGTCTAGAAGCATGTGGTCTGATGGAGAAGACGGACAAAGAAGAGTCGAGAGCAGGACAGAGGCTACTGGAAGCCCAGTAAGCACGGAAGGACGTGGGACCCAGATGCAGGAATCGAGGAAGGCTTCCTGATGCCTGAATAAAATGTAAAGGATGAGCAGACACAAAAGGGAGCAGGGTTATGGGGCTGGAGGTACCCTTGTGTACAGCAATCTGGGGACCAGAGAGAACGAAGCACGTGCAGGACCCCGCGAGCCGTTCAGCCCTACAGGAAGAATCCAGCCTCACAAATAGGAAGGTGATAAAGACGAGCTTTAGAGAATCCACAGGACGATGATTTCAATAAGAGGATTTTGTAAACTCTGGGGCTATAGAGCCCTGCACAGTGTAAGTTATTATCTGACATTATTACCTTCTGGACGGATCTGGGGGGTGGGGAGGCGGGGAGTGATCGAACTCCAAGATGGACCTGGAACTCGCCGATGTCACTAACAAAGGATCTGAATCCTTTCTCCAAGTGTTCTTGCTTAGCGCATTTATTACCAAGTGCGGGACTGACAGAGGCTTACCTCAGCCAGCCATGCATTCATTTGTACGTGAAATCAGATGTTTTATTTTTGTGTGTGACTGGTATGGGGGGTTTATTGAAGTAAATCTAGCAGAACTCAGAATTGTTGAAAACCACAGAAAAAGAAGAGGAAACAATTTCTAAACTGATCAGCCTGCAGAATCTACGCCCAGGATCCCTCTTCCCCCACCTGGAAATATCTCATCCCTGTCATTTATACCTGTCTCTCCTGAGTCAGCAAATACATGGCCAATGCTGGGGAAAGAATGGTCTATGCATTTAACTCAATGAATTATTTTCAATTAAATGAGTATTCTTTGAATCTCTGCCATGTGCCAGGTAGTGTGGAAAATGTAGCAATGGGCTGCCCGGGTGGCTCAGGCCATTAAGTATCAGACTGTTGGTGTCAGCTCAGGTCATGATCGCAGGATCATGAGGTCGAGCCCTGCATCAGGCTCCATCCCCAGCGAGGAGCTTGCTTCTCTCTCCCTCTCCCTCCACCCCTCCCCTGCTCGCAGTCTTACTCAAGTAAATAAATAAATTGAAGGAAGGAAGGAAAAAGGAAGGAAGGAAAAAGGAAGGGAGGGAAGGAGGGAGTGAGGGAGGGAGGAGGGAGGGAAGGAAGGAAGGAAAGAAGGAAGAAAAATGTAGCAAGAAGGCAGAAATAAAAGACCTGGTCCCTGCAAGGAGATGTCACAGGAAGCTGGGACAGAACGCATGGTTGTCCACAGGGACAAGTGCAGAATAGGTCAAGTTCTGGAGGCCAGATCAGATAAGGGACACGGCCTCAGGGGGACGTGGGTTCTGGTGCTGAGCCAGAGTCCTCCAGAGCGCGAAAGACCTGACTTCACGGGCTCAGTTTCCTCATCTGTAGAATGGGAACAACAACCCTACTACGCCCACCAATAAACTGACCAATACATGTAAAGCGCTTTGAATAGCATCTGGCACATAGTAAGTGCTCAGATGTAGTTAATCTCATTCTCATTCTCATCTTCGTAATGATTATAATCAGTATTCCAGATTGATTAGTAAGTGATAAGCACAGAAAGTACATATGTGGATCCCCTGCCCTCTCTACATCCCAAGATGTGAAAATGCACGTCCACATGGAAGCTTGTGCAGAAGAGCTCCCAGAAGCACTATTCCTAAGAGCCACAGTGTGGAAGCAACCAATGGCCACCGGCTGATGAGTGGGGACACAGAACGTGCTACAACACAAGGTGGAATACCGTACAGTAATAAAAAGCAAAGAAGCACTGATACACATTACAACGTGGATGAGCCTCAAAAACATGATGCTGAGTGCAAGCAGCTAGTCACAAAAGACCACATGTGGTAGGATTCCATTTATACAAAATGTCCAGAATAGGCACATCCTTAGAGACAGAAAGTAGATTGGTGGTTGCCTACAGCTGAGAGTATGTGATTGCTAATGGCGGGGGACTCATTTTTCAGGTAATGAAAATGTTTTTAACTTCCATTGTGATGATAGTTGCACAAGTCTGTAAATATACTAAAACCATTGGATTGTACACTTTTTTAAATTTAAATTTTAGGTAATTAAGAGACAATGCAATATTGGTTTCTGGAGTAGAATTTAATGATTCATCACTTACATACAACAGCCAGTGCTCGTCACAAGTGCCCTCCCTAATCCCCATCACCCCTCTAGCCCATCCCCCAATGACCTCTTTCCATCAGCCCTCAGCTTGTTCTCTATCATTAAGAGTCTCTTATGGTTTGTTTTCCTGTCTCCTCTTTTCTTTTCCTCCTTCCCATATGTTCATCTGTTTTCTTTCTTAAGTTCCACATATGAGTGAGATCATATGGTATTTGTCTTTCTCTGACTGACTTATTTCATCTAGCGTAATACCCTCTGGTTCTATCCATTTCATTGCAAATGGCAAGATTTCATTCTTTTTGATGGCTGAGTAATATTACAATGTATATAGATAACATCTATGGGTGAATTTTTTGGTGTGTGAATTATTTCTCAATAAAGAGAGAGGAGGAAGAGGAGGAGATTTGGAGGAGATGTGGAACCAGAAACCAAATCTCGCATAAAATGAAGAGACCAGGAAGTGTCATGGAGGATGAACACAGCGATTGGTGGTCACATTCTTGGCATCTAACACCATGTGTCAGTCCTTTAATGAACTAAAAGTGGGAGGGCAGCAGACAGGCTTGAAAGCCTTGACTGCCCATTCAGTCAGTATTTGCATGAGCCTACTGATGTCCCCAGCTGCCCTGAGTGCTGGGAATGTAGCAGGAACCACTGCAGAGAAGTCCAGGTCTTCGGGAAGTTCACAACTAGTGGGGTTAACTAATACACCCATGTAAAAATACACAAGGTAATTTCAGAAAGTGCAATAGAGTCAATAAAGCAAAGAGATGTGGGGGAGAATGACTGCAGGTAGGGGGGTCAGAAACGGCCTCTCTGAGGATGTGATGTTCAAGCTGAACAGTAATGAGCCCATTATGCAAAGACCCAGAGTAAGAGTGTTCTAGACAGGGGAACAGAAGTGCAAAAGCCCTACCAAGCTCATAAAGCAGAGCCCAGGTACATTCCTGATTGGAAGTCTAGAGAGCTATGGAAATGGAAGGAGAAAGATACATTTGCACCAGAATCATCAGGGAAGGCTTCAGGGAAGAGGCAGCCTTTGAGCTGAACTTTAAAGAGCAGGTTAGATTATTCTTCAGCCCTTTTCGTCTATGCAAAAAGTAGCAATTTCTTTCTTTCATGAACAGGTCACTGCGATGCAAAGGCAGCACATTTATCAGTCAACTACTGCTGCGTAACAAACAGCAACCTTTTATTATTGCCCACATGTCAGCAGGCAGCTGATCTTGGTCAGTCTTGACCAGGGAAGCTCTGCTCCATGTGTCTCTCATCCTCCTCCTGAGACCAGAGGCCATATTCCTCCCAGGAAAATGGCAGAACTACAATGGGCAAGTAGAAACACGCAGAACCTATTGAGGCTTGGGCTCCGAAGTGGCCCATTGTCATATCTCCCTCATGATACTGGATGAAACAAGTCAAACAGCTGAGCTAAAACTGGAGGGTGGGGGGTCTTCTCTGCTTTTGTCGAGGGCACCTCAAAGGACATAATGAAGGGCATGCATACTGAGAGGTGGAAAGATCTGGGACCAGTAACGTCTCCCCTGAAACAACTAAGTCTGGTGGGTCCTTGGTGAGTATGTGTGGGTGGATTGGAGGCAGGGAGACCTGGAGAGCATCTAGGCATGTCACCAAGATGCCAAAGGGAAACATGGCATTTGAAACAATATCTTTACTGTGTGACAAATGTGCAAAGCTCTTTTATATATGTGGTGACATCAGAGCCATAAGTAAATCAGTAAGATTTTCATGAAAAAATATTATCTCTCCTTCATAGATGAGTAAACTGAGGCTGGACCAGGACCCCTTGTTTTTAAGTGGCAAGGGAGGGACTCAAATCCAGAGTGCTGACTCCAAGCAAGAGGTGCTTTCTGCTCCACTCTATGGCTTTCTCCCTGTTGACATACAGTTGCTTCGGAGGAACCAAAACTACAGGCACAAGACATAGAGGTGAATGTGAGCGATGACAGTGGGGACATTCTGACCTGGGATGGGGCTTTGCCAACTTGCTCTGGGCTCTCTGCAGTTTCCAGCTGATTGGTGCAAGAGGGAATCAAGCATCCGTGGCCCTTGCCCCCTCCACAAAATTAACCCAAAATGGGTCATAGATCTAATATAAAACTTCAGCCAACAAAACTCTTAGAAGAAAATGTAGGAGAAGCTTTGGGTCAGGCAGAGGCTTCCCAGATATGACACCTGAAAGCATGATCCGTGAAAGAAAAAACTGAGACAGTGGACTTCATCAAAACTAAGCCTTCTGTTCTTCAAAAGACACTGTTAACAGAATGAAAAGACAAACCCAGATCAGAAAATATTTGCAAAGCACGTGTCTGATAAAAGGCTTGCATTCAAAGTGAGTGGAGAACTCTCAAAATTCGCTACTAAGAAAACCAACAACTCAACTTAAAAAAAAACAGGCAGAAATTGTGAACGGATATCTCACCAAAGAAAATATAAAGATGACAAATAAATGCAAGAAAAGATGCTCAACATTGTTAGTCACTAGGAAAACACACCCCAAAGCCAAGGCGAGATGCCAGTACACACCTGTCTGAAAGGTGAACGTTAAAGGGGAACGTGATCCCAAGGGTCCACAAGGGTATGGAACACCGGAACCCTCCAAGGTTGCTGGCGGGACAGCAACATGGCAGAAGACACCTTGACAGCTTCTTCCAAAGTCCAGCTTACCACTTACCATCCAAGCCAATGATCTGATTTCCAAATATTTATCTGAACAAAGTGAAAACCTATGTTCACATAAAAAGCCTGTAGGAGAATGTTTATAGCAGCTTTACTCATAAGCACTAAAACTTGGAAAAAATCCATATGTCTCTCAACTGGGGAATGCATAAACCAAGTAGTACATTCATACATTGGAACACTATCCATCAATAAAAAAGGAGCAAACTAGCTACTCATACATACAATGACCTCGGTGAATCCCAAAGGCTTTACACCAAGTGAAATAAGCCAGACTCAAAAGGTAAAATTCTGTATGATTCTGTGAATTGTCGCAAAGTAACTGTAACAAATCAGAGGTCACCAGGGGCTAAGGAGGGAGGGGAGGGTTGGCCTCAAAAGGACACAGGGAAATTTTTCATGTGGTAGAAGCTGAGTTCTACATCTTTGGGTGGTGTTGACACCACTAACTATATTTGCCAAAACTCACGGAACTATATACCAAAAAGGATGAATTCTATGTATGTAATTATACCTTAATGTTAAAGGAAAAGGGGAAGATGAAGTCATTATTAATTTTTTAAAAATCCATAGGAAAGGGCACCTGGGTAGCTCAGTCATTTAAGCGTCTGCCTTCAGCTCAGGTCATGATCTCAGGGTCCTGGGATCAAGCCCCCCATTGGGTTCTCTGCTCCGTGAGGAGTCTGCTTCTCCCCCTGCTCCTCCCCCAGCTTATGCTCTCTCTCTCTCCCACTCTCTCTATAATAAATAAACAAAATCTTTTTTAAAAATCCATAGGAAGATGCAAAATCACTGTCTTAACAGAAGATCCTCCCCTTCATAAAAGGGAATGGAGTTTTTCAACATGACGGCCTTTCATTTTTAACATTAGAACTAAAGTTGTAGAAAAACAATAATTTGTGTTGAGACAAAAAAAAACACATCAAAATGATGTTGGACTTTAATTTTTTATAAGGGAAAGAGAGAGAGGTCCAAATACTCCATTGCCACCCACTCTGTGCCCACACAGTGCTTTAAGCCTGGGCCTTGCCTAATTGCAAGGTGGAAATGAGGCCACCACTTAGACTTTCTTCTCCTAGTTTTCTAAGTTTTGTTTCCAAAACTCCTTGTCAGGGAGCAGCACGATGCTAATGTTCCTTCCCCTCACTCCCCTCCCTGAAAATGTTCATAATTCAGTTAGCAAGTGATCTACCCGACAGCAAACTCTGGTTTGACTGATTTTTTTTTTCCTCCTAAATTGACAGAATCAAATGGTTATTTATTTACTTACTTACTAATAATTTATATCCTGTCTCCTTCCAAAAAGGATCTGAGTGCCTCACTGGATGTCTTGGCATTCCCTCCCAAAAGTGTAAGCATCTCGAGGAAGAAAATTACCACCAGGGAAGTGGTCTTTGGTTTTATTCCAGGATCCACGGAGTCGCACAGAAAGGCGTAATGAGCCCATTACTGCAGAATATGAATAATGGAGAGTCCTCCCCAGCTGCTATGTTAAAGCTGGATCTTAGCTACAAAACCAGATCCGCAAGGCTGCCTGTACAGGGGAAGGAAGGAGATGGACTGCTAATTGGGGCCCAAAGACTTGACACGTTGAAGAAATGGGTGCTTTCTTCCCTGAGCAAGTCAATTCGCTAAAAAGTAGCTTCCAACCATCAAATGTCATCTATGGACCAGCGCTTCACATACACAGTTTCAACAACCTGGCAGAGTAGACATTGGGAGCCTATGGAAAGAGAGAGGTTCCTACGGGCAGGTAACTTGCCTGGGGTCACAGAGTGGGTGAGCAATCACGCTAGAATTTTGAATCCAGCTCTTTCTGAGTCTGGAGCCCATATTCACCTCCTTCTCCAACTTGCCTCTGGGCATCTGAGTCCAACCTGCAAGGCTGGCATCCCGCTGTCTGTAATGATCTAGTTTATTAAGTAGCAATGACACTCTTTGCTCGCTTTTGGACACAGCAACCACGGGTTTTTACCGTAGCCGCTATGGGTTAGGATGATCTCAGCCATGAGCAACAGCAAGGCCAAATTCAAACCAGTTTCAACAACTGAGATGATGGATTACCCCCCAGCGATAGGGGTCCAGAAACAGGGCAGGTTCCAGGCACCATATGTTGGGGATCTGGTTTGCTATTCCAAGATTCCCTCTGGTTGGCCCTTTTCCGTGGGTGTCCAGGCAGGAACCAGGAAGCAGCTGTTCTGGGGATTTCTCCAAAGGAAGAAATGGGCCATCTCCTTAGGTGCAAGAGAATCGTTCCTAAAAGACCCAGCAGCTGTCATCGCCTCCAGACTCATTGGCTGGGACTGGGTTACAGATGGAGACACTACGTCACATACCCATTCTTCAGCCACCTACCAACAAAGAGAAGGCAATGAACATGGACGTCGTAGGAGAAACCCGATAGATACCTTCGAATCCACGTTGTCCTCTTGGACGCCCAGGAAGATGGCATTCTCTCCTAAAGTTCAGAGAGGGCCGTGTGACCGGCTCCTTCCACAAGTAGGTGAGAAAGGTGATTCCCCCTTCTGGCCCATCCATGCAGTGCCCTGTGTGATCCTCCAGGCTCTAACGAGCAGCTGGATGCAGAGGACCCAGCAAAAGCCCTAACAGGGGCCACACCATAGGATGTAACCATCTGCTCTCCAGAATCCCCTTGCCTGAAAGCTCACCTCCCAGTCTGGATGTCAAAGATGTGTTGTTAGCCACTGAGATTTTAGGGTTCTGTTTCTACAGCCAGCCGTGATTACCCTGACTTATCCAGGTGGCTGGGGTGGAACAGAAGTTGGGGAGTCAACCAGAAGAACCACGACATAGCTTGGTTACGTATGTCACACCCAGCAGAGAGGGGCGAAGTCCGGGATCTCCCATGGCTGGGGGGACAAAAAGAAATCATTAGTGAGTGCATCTGAAAGTCAAAGCTGACTCATTACGGGACAGCTTTGGAGACTGACCTCACTGTCAGCGTGACGTTGGGCAAGTCACTCCCCAACTCTGAGCCTCGATTTCTCCGGGAGAACAGGGTGGCCAAGGGTCTCTCCAAGCTCCCTGGGGTTCAAGGGAATTCAAGGGACCCATCTGCTCCCATCCTGGGTGGATGCAGCTGAGGCAGACGGTCAGATAGAGAGATTTGGGAAGAGGGTCATTTTTAGAACCAGAGTCCCAGCACCCACTTGTTAGAATCTTCATCGAGAAGCCTCAGGCCACCCAGAAACTGTGGGACAGTAACTTCTGTGGGTATTTATCCACAGGGTGGGAGCTCCTCTTATCAAAATCATTATCCCAGTGTATTTTATATAATTCTTACAAAACATGATTTTCATAATTCTGATCAGGGAGCCAATTAATAGAACTAGTATTTATTGTGACTGCCTAGGTATAAAACCTCCACAAATCAAAGTGATTCCCTAAACCCACTTGGATCCCCGCATTGCTAAGTGACATCCATTATACTGTTTTATAGTCACATTTGTATTTTTTATTATTAATGCTATCAATACAATATTTATTCACCATGAAATCGCCGTCCACTTAAGAGGGTAATATCTTTATTTGTAAGTGCTCCTAATGATCTCATGCTACATACACACTGGCTGGGGTATTTATGATCGGGACACAAGCTATCTGAGCAAAAGTGACGTCTGCCAATTACTGAAGGCCTACAGAGTCCCGGGCTAGGCCATGCTTCCATTATGTATCCAACTACACGGCGCGAGGGCGGTCCCTCACAACCCAATTTTACAGAAGGGGAAACCAAGACTCAGGAAGGAGAAATGACTTGCCAAATACCCCACAAACCACCAGTGAGTGAACTAGGTCTTCTGCTCAAAGACTCTCCATTCTGACAAGGTGCCAAGTGCCTTTCACTACTGAGAAAAAAAGAGTAAAGTAAAGCGCTCAAGACCGGGGCACAAGGAAGTGTGTCGTCAGCTCAGACTGTGGATGTCTTCAGCTCCCCTCATTCACTCTTCACCCAGAAATTGTCAACATACCCATTTCACTTTTGTGAGAGCTGATGTAGGATTTTGGACCACGGGAGCAATGGCAAACCAGCTCCACACGCTTGATAGACTTGGGAGGACCTCCCATCTGTGATCTCTCGACACCAACGCAGGTCACTGAAAATGTGTTCCACCCCCCCTTGGGGAAATCTGCAATTTCCCAAGAATTAGTAACACTTGAATAGAAAATTTCTTGGTATCTTTCAATTTCTCCATTTCTTACCCCTTCACACCTCAGCCCCTGCCCATAGCCAACTTACGCAGCCATAACCACTCCTGGGCACCTCAAATAGGGTTTGCAATGCTAGCCATAAGCAGGAAAAAAAAATAAACCAGTGACTAGGGTTGCCAGATAAAATACAGGATGCCCAGTGTCTAGGTCAGCTTGGGTTGCCCTAACAAAAGGCCCTAGATTGGGTGACTGAAACAATAGACACTCATTTCTTCCATTTTAGAGGCGAGAAGTCCAAGATCAGAATGCTGGCATGGTCACAAGCTAGTGAGGGCACTCTTCCCGGCCACCTTCTGTCTGCATCTTCACATGGTGGAGAGAAGGGCGCATTAGTCCCATCATGAGAGTCCTGGTCTTGAGACCTCATCTAAACCTCTTCATCTCGTAAAGGCTCTACATCAAATACCATCACATCTCGGGGTCTGGCTTCAGCACACGAACCGGTGGGGATGGAACACAATTCAGCCGGTTAGATTTGAATTTCAGATAAGCAACAAATAATTTTAATATAAATATGCCCCCAGTAACTATGTCTCCAACTCACATTTCACCAGGCATTTCATAGATTTATTTGCTAAATCCGGTAACCATCCCAACCATACCAACAATGATAGAAAGTTTCTGCTCTCTTTTTTTTAAAAGATTTTATTTTATTTATTTTAACAGAGAGAGAACACAAGCAGGCAGAGAGGCAGGCAGAGGCAGAGAGAGGAGTAGGCTCCCTGCCGAGCAAGGAGCCCGATGTGGGACTTGATCCCAGGACGCTGGGACCATGACCTGAGCCGAAGGCAGCTGCTTAACCAACTGAGCCACCCAGGAGTCCCTAGTTTCTGCTCTCTTAATGCTACTTCCTCCTCTTGTCCCTTCTGTGGAGCCCCTCCAGGCCTCAAAGAAAGAGAGATCTCTGATTTGATGAGTCAGGCCACAGGACCTCCCTGGTCCAAACGCCACCAGCGGGTAGGGTTGCTCTGTCAGAAAGATCAGCGCGCATTTCCAGGCTTTCCTCTGGCACAGACCCAACCCCATTGCAACCCTCCTCCCCTGCACTAGGGTGGGTGAGACAGGCAGACCTCTGGGGACACTGCCTATCTCAGACTTACCAGGGCAAGTGGGGAATGAAGGGTAGTAGGAAACAGATATCGTGGGCACCTCCCCCGCAGCGCCCCATTGCTTTCTGGGACAGCCCACAACACAAGGGTAGCAGTGTCCGCCATCTTGGTGATGGCTCCTGTGTACACGCTTCCTCCACCAAACCCCCCGGGGAGGAGGGACACAGGAACGGGCGGATCATGCACGCTGCGGGGTCCTGACCTTCCCGCATCGTGTGGAGGGGCATACCCCACCCAAAAAAACCTCAACATACTGATGTTCCAGCTCCATAACCTCAAGCAGCCTGACAGGGAACAGCAGTCACAGCTCCCGATCCCTCCAGGGAGTCAGAATGCGTCGGCAAGATTAATAATCACTGCTGATGGGGGGGGGGCAGACATTAGGGGGCAACCTAACTCTACTATGTCCTTTTCCTGAAACCCCCCCCAGATCAGCAGCACCACTTCCTCTACACTGGTGGACTGGTTATTCCTACATGACAATAGGGCCATCATTTTTTAATTACTTTGGGTCATTTTCTTTATTTCTTACTGGCCTCCAAGCCAAACCCTCTGCGAAGCACGGCAGAGGCAAACTTCTCGCTGGTGGGTTGGTTTGTTCATTTCCTTAAAAAAAGGAAATGGTTGCAGGTTCTATGGGCAAAAACATGGGGGTTCCTCAAAGTACTAAAAGTGGAACTAATGTACCTTCCAGCAGTCCCACTTGTGGGTATTTACCCAAAAGAACTGAAATCAGGATCTCTAAGAGATGCTTATGCTCCCACGCTCATGATAGCGCCCTGCACAACAGCCAAAACGTGGAAACTGCCCCAGCGTCCGCTGGTGGATGAATGCATAGAGGCAACCATAGAAGCCAAGCCTGGAATGGTGGGGGCCGGGGGCTGGGGGCGTGGGGAGGGGGCGTGGGGGGTTGTTCAGCAACTGTAGAGCTGCCCTTCCTGGAAGATGAGTAAGTGCTAGAGATCAGCAGACGTCTCCGGACCTCTACACAGTAACGCTGTGACATGCTCTTAAATATCTGTGGACCTCGTGTTAATTATTCTTACCACAATAAAATAAATTAAAAAAAAAAAATGGCTCAGCAGCGCCAGCGAAAAAAGAAGAAAGTGAAAATGATGCCTGTGTCTGGAGGAACCCAAAACATTGAAAAGCTAAAGACAAAATATAGAGCCACCGTATAGGAAGGGGGGAAAATCAGACCAATAAGTTATTTTTAGATGCATCTGTGCTCACCACATAAAGCAACTTTCAAGTGTGGTTCTATTTCTTCAAGTAGAGTGAGTCCCCAGATATTCCCGGTCCCACACTGTGTGCCCGTATCTTAGAACTATCTGCTTCTCGCAGATAACCAGTCATCCTAATTAATATCACAAAGTCGCAGGGGGAGCCTTCTCACTGAAGCCTCAGTGGTCCCCTCAGTGGGGACCAGATAAGAAAAATATACTGTAGGTGTGGAGGGGGGTGGGGGAGGGTTTTTTGTTTTGTTTTGTTTTTTCCTAATTCCCAAATTCCTGCCAGGATTCTACTAGGTCTTATGAATTCTAGAATAATGAAACATGACATGATATAACCCAATGTGAGTCATCAATGTGACATAAGCAAATGCAAAAGGATTCATTGTCACTGAGCATGTCAGAAACGCACGCGGAATGTTCTTCTCCCGGCCCCGACCCCTGGGTTCCGGAATTGGGGAGATTTGGGTCTGAGTCATGATGACGGATCTGCCCCCACCTTGCTCGGGGCCCCTTCCCGTCTGACTGGTGCTCAGGATGACTCACCAGGTTAAGAACCCGGTCGTCACCCCCCGAATACAAGGGTCATTTCTGCCCGCCGAGAACCGCAGGTGTACACGGCGACAACTGCGTTTGCCGGCTATCATCACCTACATCCCACAGCCAGGTTTGCTTTTTGAGCTAAAATTACAACACGTGGAATTTTTCCAAGAAAAGGAGTTACTTAAGATCCTAGGAACTTGCCTAAAATCACCGCCACTCTTCTAGGGAAGGGATAGGCAACTGAGTTACACAGGCACGCAACAGCATTTGCCGTGGCTCCCGAATTGTTCAAGGTCCATTTGGTTTATAAAGAGTCCCTTCTGATCCTCACAGATTTCCTAGGATGTGGGGGTTAGGCCCATCTTGTGGATGGGAAGACTGAGGTCCCGGGTGGGGTGTGGCGTGGCAAGGTCTCACGCCCTGTAAGCAGCAGAGCCGAGAACGCCGGCCGCGGGGCTGGGTCCATGGCAGCCAGCGGTCCCTCCGAGTTGGCTCTCATCCTTGCTGATGGTCCAAACGCCGTGCCTCCCCCATCGGGCTACCCGGAGCCCTTGGGAGTGGCAGTCTAGCTTCTGGAGCACAGCTGTACTTCTCCGGCTTGATTTCAGGATATCGTGGCAGCTCCTAAGAAAGAGCAACTTAGGAGCCGAATAAGAGGGAAACTACGACTTCAGTCCCCACCAGGAAGAACCCTGCTTCTCATCCCAGCGGGGCCCGAACTGCTATTTGCGACTTCCAGGGTCTGAAGGCGACCCACAGTCCTTGCTCTTGGGAGTCCCTGGACGTGGGCTCCACGGGTCTGTCAGTCATTCTGATGTCACCAGAAGTCACCAGTGACCAAAGAAGGTCCAAGACTGCTGATTTTAGTTTGTATAGAGAAGCAATTTGGACATGTTGGCGGCGGGCAAAATGCCCTGAATTCAATATATGCCTATTAATTGTCAAAGAAGTTTTTCCCAAGACTCCTAGATTCGAATGATGCCTTTTTTTTTTTAAGATTTTATTTATTTATTTGACACAGAGAGAGAGATCACAAGCAGGCAGAGAGAGAGAGGGGGAAAGCAGGCTCCCCGCTGAGCAGAGAGCCTGACGCGTGGCTCGATCCCAGGACCCCGAGATCATGACCCGAGCCAAAGGCAGAGGCCTTAACCCACTGAGCCACCCAGGCACCCCTTGAATGATGCCTTTCTCCAGCCAGACGCTACGCATGCCTTTGTCCAGAAAGGGAACACACTACTGGGACCCCACATCAGCAGAGCTGAAAAAGAAAGAGGGAGGGAGGGAGGGAGGGAGGAAGAAAAGGACAAAAGGGATGGAGGGAGGGAGGAGAAATAATCTCCAAAGGATAATAATAATAATTTCATGTAAAGCCTCATAGTTTATAGACTGTTCATATGACTTATCCCATTTAATTTGGTCTCCCCATCAGCCCTGTGCTGGTTATGATTTTACCCATATTTTTCAAATGATCAAAGTGAGGTTCAGAGCGAGGAGGGGACCTGCTAAGGGTGATGCAGCCATCAGTGCCCCACCCTGGGCTGCTGACCTGAACCCCTCTATGCTCATCCTAAAGGGCCCTTCTGCTTCCATGACTCTCAGGACCCCACACTTTTTGACTGAGGGTGATGCCACTGTTCCCTCAATTTTTCATCAGGTACAATCTTTGCCCTTAAGAGCTGCTGATCTGGAAAGAGAACGGGCAGGTACCGAACAGCCAGGGCCAGAACCTTCGAAGCAAACAGCACCGACCGCACGGGTAGCTGTGATTGTGGGGCCAAGCTCGGCTCCTGCAAAGGGGTTGTGTTGGAAGCTCGCACCGCTAAGTCCCGGACACGGGGATCGGCTCCAAGTCCACAGGCTCAAGGCCTTGAGCCGCGGGCACCGCCCCACGGTTTGGGGACAGAAGGGGGGCTGCCAAGCCGCCGCCTCCTCTCTGGGCACACGGGACCCCGATGGGTTTCCACACTGAGCGGCCTTCACCTTCTTCCTCCTGCAAGCTCACCCCGCCAGCCCCAAAGCAGGGCTGGACTTCAACTTGCAGATGAGATCAACACAGCCACGCTGCTGGGGAGTGGGGAGTGGGGATTGACCTGCAGGGTTTTCTTTGGGGCAGGGGGTCTTCAGGAACCCTTTACTATATGACCTGCATTAATTTCCTGGGGCCTCCCTAACAAAGATCCACAAACCAGGCGCATTTCCAGCTCCTTAACGAATTACATCCGCAAGGAGCCTACTTCCAAATAAGGTCACATTCTAAGGTTCCAGATGAACATGAATTTGGGGACAATAGTCAAGCACGATCTCCATAACCATTCCTGTGGAAGAGATTTTTCAGTGGGCAAGAGCACCAGCTTCATGACCCCCAGGGCCCTAAGGCCCAGAAAAATCCCACCATATAGGCAATTGACTACACTGCCAAAATGTGTGCTAGGTATCAGCACTAGCTACTTGCCTCCAGAGGCCGGAGGCGCACCCAGCCCCGTGGGGACTCAGGACACCAGCCCATTTCTATGCAAATAGCATTAGGGAGCCATTCAGTCCCTGATTCTTCCAGATAATTCTGTGCTTGTCCAACGCCACCCAGAATTTTTCCACAGGAGAGACTCTGCAAGATATCAAACAAGATCTGACGATACATCCATCTCTGATGTGCACTGCGCACCTGCCCCGCTCAGGGCATTCGCTTTGCACGGCACGATATTCTTTCGGATAAATTCTCCAAATTTGCATCCTCCGTCTAGATGGAGGAAAAAACCCAGCAGGCGGAGGGGAGGGCTGGGTGCCGATGGGGGCCGATCCCCTAGAGCTCCTGGAAGTCCAGCACACACAGTGAGTCCCAGAGCTGCTCCCGGGGAAGGCGGCCACCGTGCGTTTTCGCGGGGGCTCCGGCCTCCCCGCCCCCGTGTCTGAGAGGCGTGTGGTGTCTCTGCAGCGGGCAGAAGCAAGCGCACAGCTCCCCCACTCCCCACGCCGGAATTAATGCCTTGAAATAGAAACAAACCAGGAAATCGCCCGCCTGTGCCCTCTCTCACGAAGGGGCCCTTTGTATGGAAAGACGTAACCCTTGCTGGAAGCTGGACGGAGGGCCCCAGGGTAGAGTAGAAATAAAGCCCCTGCATACTGTCGCTGTTAGTTTCGTGCCGGGATGAGGCAGGTTATCAATCCAATATTCAGTTCAGCAATAAGCTTTGGGGGGGAAAAAATCACATTGGGACGTTAACGTCCAATTGACAAAAACTTTGCAGAAGAATATATATAAATGTATACACACACGCGCGCGCGTGCGGATCGGCGTGCACACGTGTGTGTGCGTGTGTGTACAGATATATCCATATCTATGGGGGGGATTCTACATCCTCTATGCCATACACCAATGTCACATTTCAATGTAATATCATGCCCAATGCATATTCATGAAGTAGAATCTTGGCAGGGGCGCAAGAAAAGTGGGGTGAAGTGTGTTTGGTGGAGTGCCTCACGTTTCCAGGCCAGCGGATTTTTTGATTAAAGTCCCTTATCCGTTTTATCATGCATATCCACTCTCTGATTAAAGCGATCTGGGGCTGACACTCACAATGTCAGTATGCACTGAGACCCTTCACACAAAACATGGTTGGAATTTATATCCTTAAAAAAAAAAAAAAAAAAGATCCTGTACATCCAACAACAAAACTAACACAGGGCAATATCCATTTAACTGTAAGTCTGCACGGGATGGCTGGGGAGGGCGGTCTATTCACCAGCTCCACGAGATTTAACCCGGAAAATTCGTCAGTGTCCGACTTCATGGGCTAAATGGGGTTTTTTTTTTTTTTTTTTTTGGCAAAGTTAAGTTTCTTCTTTTTTCTGATTTGTTGGGCTTTTCACTGGAGAAAAACATAACCCCAGACTCTCTTGGCAGAATATAAATAATGAATTTCCCCCAGATGCCGGCCTTTCAGACACTGTGGGAGTCAACACGCCCCATTTTTTCCCAAGGGGCCTTCTAAAATGACTTTTCGGAAGGCGCCCCCTCCAACATACTGGGGGGAGGGCGCGCTGGCCTTGAGCAAGACGTCTCATCTGTCTAAGTCCCCAAGTATTCTTATGTGCCGGAGGTAACGGCATCCACCTTGCGGGCCCGTCATGCAGATCAGAGGGAATCAACTCTGAGAAGGAATTCCACACACCGAGAGGGACCCTCTGAATCCAGACCTTCGGTTACTGAGACCCTCAGAGAGGCATGACCTCCCCATCAGTTCTGCTCTGAAAAAAGCCCTTCATCCATCTGTTTTTCCAAGACATCTCACATTCGCATGGTGTCTGGGGTTTAAATTCCTGGTCTCCCTGGAAATCTGTCCTCCAGGCTCCTGAGCATCCCCCACTGGGAGCCAGAAGGTCCTCCCTGTCGGCTGGGCCACACCCCTCCAGCACCCACACCCCCGGCGGGTGAGCTGCTGCTCCCTACTCCAGCTCCCTGTACTCTGCGGACCCCCTACGGGCCACCCTCCCCACAGCTGTGAATGCGCCCCAGGCAGCCATCACTCACTTTGGCCCAACCCACGTCTGGCCTCTGACGGAATGAGGCAGCCTGGGAAACCTGGGCTTCAGGAAAAACAAGAACATTCTCTACAGGATCTCATCTCTAACTCCCAAGGACCAGAGCCAGTGCAGTCCTGCCCTGTTCTTGGCCAGGAAAGCTATGCAAATAACCCTTTGGTTATGAAGCTCTGCCTTCCATAGCTTTGTGGCCTCATGAGAAGAGGTTCCCATCCAATCACCAGGGAAGCACTTGGGGAAAATGACTTGGGGATGACATGTAACAACTTTGCAAGGCAGGTTCCATCAGCCCTGGTTTACAGATAACAAAGCTGCCTCTAAATGATGAGGTGAATTGCCCAGAAAAATAGTAACTAGAAGATAGAATTCATCCCCAAGTCTATGTGACCTCATTAACTCCATATCAGTAACTACTTGTCTCTGTCCCTCTTGTGTGCTGATGAATGGATGGATGGATGGATGGATGGATGGATGGATGGATGGACGGATAGATGGATGGATGAATGGACAGATAGATGGACAGATGATGGTTGGATGGATAAATGGATAGGTGAATAGATGGACAGATGGATGGATGGACAGATGGATGGATGAGTGGGTGGATGGATGGATGAATGGATAGATGGATGGATGGACAGACAGATGGACAAATAGGAGGATACAAAGATAATCTATAGATAGATAGATAGATAGATAGATAGATAGATAATGGATAATAGAGCATTCTTTAAGCCAAATTTGGGAGAAATCAGATGCCCACCAGCTGAGTGCAGGAATTTTACACCTGTGTCACAGCCATCCCAAGGCAATAACAGAAATGAAGCAGGAGATGGGTGATGGTTAGGATAGAGTATTCTGTCTTTTGTCCTTTACACACTTGCACTTAGTTTCAGGATTTGGAAAATGTACTGATATTTTAATCCTTCTCTGATTTGACCTCTTCTATTTCCCACAACCTCATAGAACCCCACTGAGATCTGTCTTTTCTATCCTCCAACTACAGCCTTACCTTACGCTCTTATCTTTCCGAAATGGGTAGGGGGCAAGAGAGAATTAGAGAAGACAGAGGAAGGAAGGGCAGATAGCAGGGGGGAAGGAAGGACTTCATGACGCTTTCTTGGCCATGGGCTACTCAGCGGGGTGCCGCACCACCCCCTCTTCTTGGGCACCGCCCCTGGTCCGGTGCACTGGATGACCCCCACGTGTGCCTTGCAGCTTCTCCTTGGGACCCTCCCCACATGCCCTCTCTTTCCCCATCCCTGTTACTGACCCCGTCCTTCTCTGTCCCCGGAGTCCCCAGCCATTCCCGCCCAATCAAACCCCAGCTAGAAGAGGTGGCACTGTCCCTCGAGCTCCAAGAGCCGCTGTCATCTGTACCAATCCTGCAGCATTGACCAGGGCTGTCTGATGCACCACGCATGGAAAATGCCACCAGGCGGATGTTCCACAAATGTTTGTTGGTGCTGCCACAGATGGCAACAGACAAAGATTCGGGGTTGAAAGATGGGTTAACCACGCCTGAACTGCCCGAGCGAGGAAACTGGACTCTAGCTCATAAATCGCAAAGGGAGGAAGAGCAGACTGATTCAAGTTAGGTTCTCCATGGCGCAGTCACGGTTCTGACCACACACAGCCCCATTTTACACTGTCCCCATTTCACAGATGCAGAAACCGAGGCCCCGTGACCTGATGAAAGTTTTGGGACCAGCAGGCAGCTGAGGAGGACCAGGCACAGGTCCGCTCTGCCCTCCCGCCTTTTCTGTTTCCATAGCTTCCCCCTCCTCCCCGCCCCCCCCCCCCGGGGCCAACATGCTACTCAAGTTGGTCCATTCTGAGATCTACCTAGAATTCTCTGGATACACATTTTTGACCCACTGCTGTGACGTTTAAGTTCATGTCTCAGTAAGAAGCTATGGCAATTGCAAATTACATCAACGATCGCACAATATTACTTGCTGCCGTATTTTCCTAACATGATTTTGACAAGAAGAAATTTCCATGAATGATGCGACTTGGAGTTTTGGGAGCCACAGGAGAGCTTCGAGCTTCCTTCACGTCTAACCCCTTCGTTATATGCGTGCACTGTGTATTCTTCCTTTCACTCACTCACCACAGACTTATCAAGCATCTGTCTGCACCAGGTGTCACGCTCGATGGCAGGGATACGAGGGTGGGTAGATCTCTGCCCACCGCAAAGGATTCAGTATGTGGTTGGGTCAATGACCACTATACAAAAAACTTGAATACAACGTGACAGGTGTGGGGAGAGACCTGGGGTAAATCAGGGCAGCCTGGAGGCCACGGAGCCCTAGGCTTGACACCTGTGACCCTGAAGGTTTGTGGCCTCGGACAAATCAGTCTCTTTGGGCCTCGGTTTCCCCATGTAGAAAACGGGGAAGAGGACTCCCTTCGCAAGGCTTTAGGAGAATCACATAAGACAAACTACAGAAGCTGCAGGCACTTGGGAGAGGCTCCCCGGAGGAAGTCACGGTGACTGGAGGCCGGGGGATGGCTACTAACCAGTCCACCAGCCTACCAATTCTGTCTACTCGCAGCAGCGCCTTGCACAAGGAGCAAGGATCTGTGCAAGGATGGCGTCCACAGAGCCAGGTACAGAAGGTGCTGGGAAGGTTCAAGCGAAGGGGGCAGGAGCACGAGGAGGGCATCACGGAGAATTAACATAATGATAAGGGTAAGAACTATCAGCCCGCAGCTCTCGGTTCTTGGGCCTATTCTGTGCTGAGTGCTTTCTGTGTATTACTTCTGCCCAGCCACCCAGCAGACAGGTTCTACTCCAAATCCCATTATACAGATATGGAAACCGAGACACCGAGAGGTTAAGGAAATTCCCCTAGAGCTGCAGAGCCAGCAGGTGGCGCACGCATTGGAGGCCACGACAAGGGAGGGACTGGATTCCAAAAGTCTCCAGGACCCTCATGTGTCCGCAAGCTTTGCTGCTTTAACGTCTTGCCAATTCTCGGGGAGTTCAATAATTTCATCACAGCCAAAAAAAGGGGGGGGGGCATTCACATCGCAATCTAAGATTTGTTCTTGATCTCCTGAGCTAGATTATGCACATGGAGTCTTATTCTCACACCTTTTTGACATTCGTGCTGCTTAATTAAGGAGGTGACGGGCTGCCGCCACAGCAGGCTTCTTATTTGTTCTATGGCAGCAGAGGTGGAGGAGAAGGTCCTTGAAGGGCTCAGCCGCGGTCCCAAGGGCTCAGAGAGGGGTTCAAACCAGCAGATTTGCTGCTGGAGGCTGGCTCCCCTTCAGGGGACCATGCACTAGGCTGCAGGTCAGAGGCTGTGGCTCATCCAGCCCAGAGCCTCCATCCCCGGGGCCAGGGGCAGAGGAAGAGGGTGGGTCTCGAGTCCAGGCAACCTGGTGCAAGACCCATGAATGGTGCCCACGCGTTAAGCTCAGCCCGTGCCACTTGCTGTGCTAAGAAAGCCCCCAGAGGTCATTCCCTCCTGCTCTAAGCGGTGGGCTATTCTCTGCCCCATTGAAAGACAGAGACCCTGCAACTGTGGCCAAGCAACCATGCCAAGTCCCCGTGGCTAACAAAGGACATAGCCAAGCTGCAGACCTGGAGGTCCTTCTCGGAGCCTCTCCCCTCTACCCCCGCACCGCTCAGGAATGGCCTCATCTGGGCTGTGAAGCTGTGAGCAGGCTACTTTATCCCCTCTCTGCCTCATCCCTACATCTGGCAACCGGAAGTGATAAGGGCTGCCTTTCCAAGGGGCTGGGACATGCCAGGAGATCTTTGCTATAATGCGCTTCTCGTGGTGCCTGGAACAACGTCAGGTTTCCATTAATCAGAGCCGTGTTTCCATGGGGCCGGGGCCACCATATGAAGCCTCACAGACTAGGGGGCTTCACACAGCTGAAACTTATTCTCGAGGTTCTAGAGCCTGGACCACAGAGACCAAGGGGAAGCCAGGACTGGTTTCTCCTGAAGCCTCTCTCCTTGGTTCACAGATGGCCACCTTCTCCTCCTCTGCAAGGACACCTGCCAGATAGACTGAGGCCTGCCCCGTAGGAATCACCCACCAAGGGCCCTGTGTCCACGCACAGTCCCATTCTCGAGATACTAGGGGTTAGCTCCCCAGCATCTGAATTCTGTGGGGACACAATTCTCTCCACGACACTGGGGAAGCCAGACAATCTCTCTTCCAGCAAAAGATTCTTTCATTCTCCATTCCTTAGTGTTGGCTTAGATGGGCCCACACCCTTCTTCTGCTCAGTAGTGACTATGGAAAGTGAGTAGGGATTCTGCCACGTGGTACAGGGCTGAGCCTCCCTCCGTCCCTGCCTTCCAGGAGCTGACAGTGTCCCCAGTGACTGAGATGTGTACCTTGACTGATAGCTCAAAGCCTTTGTAACAGTTAAGTGTCCCAGGTCTCCTAAAGGGAACGGTTCCAGTGTTGTCCTTGCTCCTCAGCCGTAGAGACCAATGCCCAAAGGCTGAGTGACTGGCCCCAGACCACAGTGACCATGTCTTGAATCCCAGAGCTCCGATCGCCGTTCCGGGGCAGTCCTCAGACTGGGATGCTCATTCTGCAGTCACACATTCCAGTCATCCGGCCAACAAGGATTTCTTGAGCTCCTACTTTGTGCCAAGCTTCCATGGCATTTACACAAAAGCAGGGGATGATGGGATGCCAAGGACGGGACAAACCAAAGAATCACAAATTGTACAAATAAATGGGACGATGTGATTAGAGGGAGAACGCCTTGAGATAGCATGACCTGAGCAGGTCTCTCAGAAGAGGTGACCTTTAAGGGAAGACCAAAGGAGGCAAAGAAGACAGTGCAAAGGCCCTGGAGACCTTGGCATGAGCTGATATTGACAGGGAGGTGGGGCCAACTCACACGTGACCTTGGACAATACTATTCTAAATATTATAGAAATAAAAATAAGTGGGACTTGCACTAAGAGATTGCGAACTCTTTGATGATAATCGGTACTCTCTCTGATGTTCTCTTTAATCTGTGGTAGGAAACGGGAGTGGGTGTAAATGGTATTTAAAGCTTAGACTTTCTGAATCCACAGCCGACTTCCTCTTTGCGGGGAGCACGAGAGGAAGCTGCTCGGAACATAAGGGATCCCAGTGGAAGCCTCATTTGGGTCAAACCAAGGACACTCTACCATTCAAGCTGCATCTGTGGGGGACCCACGGTGACCTTGGTGTCCCAGAACCACCCCAGGGGTGCGGATCAGGTTTTGGACTTCATGTGGAGGCAGCCGCGCCCCCTGGCCGTGGCTGGGGTTGGACGAGGCAGAGCTGAGACCAGCGGAGGAGTGGGAGCGTGGGGACCCGGTGCCCTCCGGGCCGGCGTCTGCGGAAGCTGGAAGGAGAGAAATGGGAGTCGCAGTCCCGTCTCGCAGTGCCTGCTGACAGCACGAGGCACATCGCGCCACCGTAAAACAGCGGGACTCATTTCTGAGTCCTAATTGACGAACAGCTGTGCTTTAATAGACTACATCGCCTAGTTCGCTGGTCTCTCCTCGGGCCTCCCCCGAAATGAAGGCTCCCCGGGGAACGAGGAAAAACAAAGTTTGCCTTTGTGCGTGTTGGGGGGGGGGCGGCGTGAAATTGTTAATAAATTAATAAACAGTAAGTGAATAACTCAACCAAATGGGTTTTAGAACATTGGTTTCTTCCCTTTTTATTGGCCATTCCGCGATCGTCGCCGCGAAGAACATCAGCGGGTCCCCTTAGAGAACCAAGAGGTGACGAAAGCTGGAAGCAGTGGGCAGCCAGTGCTGACCCTGTGTCATGATGTGACCCTCATGGCATCACCCACCCCCGCCCCCACCACCTGAGGGGTAGAGAGATCGAGGATTGAAATCTCCATTACACAGTGTATATTTTATTTGTTGCATAACTGCTCTGCACAGGAAATGTGCTGGGGGTCCTGGGCAGAGCCAAATATTCCCGGTTCCTGATCTCGAGGACCTCCGAGTCCAGTAGAGGGCTTGGAAAACCTTGGCCCATGGGCCCCATCTGGCTTCCCATTACTTTGATAAAGCCCATGAGCCGAGAATGGTTGCACGTGTTTTAATGGTCAAAAAAAATTAGAAAGAACAAGATTTTATGATTCATAAAAATGCCACAAAGTTCACATTTCAGTCACCGCAAGAAAGTTTTGTTGGCGCATGGCCACGCCCGCTTGTCCAGGTCTTGTCGGTGGTTGCTTTCACGCTGCGAGGACAAGGTTGAACAGTTAGGGCAGAGGCTGTAATAGCCCACAAAGTCTACGGTATTTACCTCTGCCCTTTACAGACAAAGCAGGCCAACACCCACTGTCGGGGAAAGTGTGATCCCAGGAGGGAAGTGGGAGGCAGCTTGCATTTACTGAGCGTGGGGCATCTCACAAGCACGGGGTCATTGAACTGTCACTGCAGGGCAGCAGGCTGGTTAGGGTTCTTTCCCCACTTTATGAAGGAGGAGACCAACGTTCAGAAAAAAAAACACATGGGATGGTTAGTTTTATATGTTAATTTTATGGCTTGGCCATGGTACCCAGAGATTTGGCCCTGGTAGTGGGCCAATACCAGTCTACTTGTTGCTGTGAAGGTACTTTTTTAGATGAGATTAGTACTTAAGTCAGTAGACTTTGAGTAAATCAGAATTATCTTTCATAATGTGGGTGGGCCACATCTAATCAGTTGAAGGGCTTAAGAGCTAAAACACTGAGTTCTCCTGAGCAAGAAGGAATTCTGCCAGCAGATGGCCTTCAGACTTGAACTGCAACATGAATTCTTCCCTGGGCCTGCAGTCTGCTAGCCTACCTGGTATATATATTAGTTCATCCTACTGTTTCTGTTTCTTTGGAGAACTCGGACTTTGGTAAGTGGGAGCTGGGAACTGGAGGCAAGTCCATCAGCGAAGCCACAGCCAGAATGGACGTTTCCTGTTTCCTGGTCCAGAGCGCTTCTGACCCCAGACTGGTCTTCAACAGGTCTGGCAATGGTTGAGTTCTGCCACCGGTAAGACATGGGGTTCGTTAAAGCAGAGCCATCATGGTGATGTCACGAGGATTTAATGAAATGGTACATAAAACGATGCACAGAAAGCCCTCGATGAATGTCAGCTGGCACGGTCATTGACATCACTAACTCTGGACCCCAGTCTTCCTTAATGGGCAAGGGCCAATCAAGTCTGCACCTCCAATGGCCCCTGGGCGTTCTCCCAGACAGCATCTCAGTCCCAGGATCCAAGTCCCAGGCAATCTGTCATCTCTGTGGGTCTGAGCCTCGAACGCACACACATCCTGTGCTCTGAAACCCATGTTCCATGTATAAAAGTATAAGAAATAGTTAAATGTTTTCTATTGTTGTATCAGTGAGCCAGTTCTGAGATTGCCGACTCAATTCAATCAAAATTAGTGACAAGAGAGCAATTTCCCATTCTGTTCAGCATGGAGAGCTTTCTGTTTTGCTTTGTTTTTATTGGAGGTGATTCACTGTATCTTTCCTGGAGGTAAGCTGAGGAGCCCCGGCTGCTGCTTGTCTCCTTCTGTCTAGATAAGTGTTATCCAGTAAAATGAACACAATAAGACTATGTTTACCTTAATGCTGTTTAAAAATCACATCGCAATAAGAGATCAATAGCTCTCCACAACAATTTACCAAAGACCGGGCTGGGGAAGAGAAATTCAAATTGCATTGATTTTTTTTTTCCATGAGTGCGTGTGTGCATGCGAGCGACAACAGTAGTCCATGAGCGGGAGTGTCGACAATATGGCTCGTGAACACTGAATCTAAAACACAAGGCAAAAGGAGACAGGAGGAGGAGCAGTAGAGTATTCTGGCTATCACCCATTGTCCTGGGAATTGGTAGAAATTCAAGAAAGACAGGAGTGAGGCGTGACTTTTTCACATACTCCCCATTTCTCCCCAGGTCATGGTGTTGGAGCATGTGGGTCTGGAAAAGGATGGAAAGTGGAGACCCATAGCCAGCCATAGGGCTCCTGGAGTTGTGTAAATAGCAAAGAAGTTGGGTCTCTGAAAGGAGACACTGCCTCTCACTCATTTTTGGACCCTAGCACACAATAGGTGCTCAGAAAATGTCTATTGAATAACTAGACTGAGTAACAACAGGAAGGAAGGAAGGAAGGAAGGAAGGAAGGAAGGAAGGAAGGAAGGGAAGGAGGGAGGGAGGGAGGGAAGGAGGGAGGGAGGGAAGGAGGGAGGAAGGAAAGAAGGAAAAGCAGTAGAGACATCTATTAGACCCAAGCTGGGCTCTGATCCATGTTCACTCTTGACCTTGGGCAAGCTGCTTCACCTCTATGGACCACACCAGTACCAGCACCGTGAGAGATAAGCAGAACCATCATATACACACTTTCTGCTATGCAGTAGATACGCAAGTAATGACAAGACAGAGTTGAGACTCGAGCATGCTCTTTCTGCCGCAAACACTGGAGTCTAAATTCCCCGGAAGGAACGTGTTCTTGCACTTGGGCTAGCGAACAGGGTCCCCCAGGAGCAGCAGGACTGCCCCCCTCTGGGGCCACAGCCAGCAGGAGCTGTGTGTTTCCCTTCCTGGTAACCCTGCATACCGGCTCCGACCACTTGGAAATATGATTCAGAAGAAGGAGAATCTTTTAAAAAGGGGGGGAGGGGAAGGGGAAGGAACGTAAGTGGAGAAATTATTGAAACTGGAGAGGGGTTTTAATGGCAATGTTGGCATCCTGCAATTTCACACATTAAAACATATTTTTAAAGAAACGACTACAGTGCTGATTGTATAAGGGCAAAGCTTTCCACTCTTCAGACTATTAATAAGGGCTTCCCATAGAGAAGACAAATACATGCTTGATGCATTTTTAATCCTTTGCCAATACATTTGACTAAAGCTGTTTGCTGTTTCAATGACAGGATTTAACTTGCCCTTCTGTATTCAACGTTCCTGATTATTAATGACATTTAAGAAACACACAAGCTATAAAGTTACATTCTGGTCGAACTGCAGTATCTCCTCCACACCCTGGAGAAGGGATGCACACGCCCCCAAATGGGCAGGAGCTCACTTCTGAAGGAACCTGCACTCCAGACGGGGCCAGGGGACTCCAGGTGCGGCCCCCGCCTCTTAGCAGGGAGCCAGTTCAAGGTCAGCGCTGAGCTGCGCCCGAGGCTCCCGCTCTCTTAGTTGCTTTTCCAGGTGCTGTAACCTTGACCATCATTTCTGTGAAAACAACCCCACACTGCCTGCGAGTCATAGGATCCCAACAACATTAAACCAGATTCACGGAGGGCATTTAGGTTTCTCAGGACCCCCTCCCCATTCGAATGCCAAATAGTGAAGTCTTCCAAGAAGAAGAGGGAGCCAGGAACCTGAATAATTTCAGAGTGGGGGCGAGGAGGGGTCAAGGGATCAAGAGAAAGCGCTTGGATCTTAACAGGACCCAAGCAGAGGAAAAAATCCTTACCTGGACACAGCTGATTATTTTGTGCTTTCTTTATTATTATTGTAAAAGAGAAATTAATGCTCAGGTTAAAATGAAATCGCATATGCCGATATCCACCAGGCACCACCTTTATTCAGCTCGGTGAGGGCACGTTAATAAGAGCACTAACCAAAGTCATTAGGACATGGTAGAGAACCCACACAGAGGAAACGCAGGGGGCTTGGGGGGACACTTTGCTTTGGTCTTGAACTGTTCCTGTCTGGGGCAGCGGTGGGGGCTACTCAGGGACTTGGGGGGAGCACACAGGACTGCGAGTAACAACCAGAAAGGAAGGGAAAGAATGAGCTGACTTTATAGACAGCATCCGAAGAGAAACCCCCTTTTCCATCCGCAAAGAGTCATTCACACAAAAGCCTTTCAGCCTCCCTGTATTATATGCTCAGCCCTGACCCCCTATTGTAATGAAAAGCAGATCCCCCTATGAATCACAGAAAATCAATACCGCGTTTTACTAAGTTTGTGTTAATTTTACACCTTTCAGCCTCCGGATGGGAATTATTGCCTCAGAGATGAGAAATCCTCTTCTGCCCTACTCTGCAGTTGTCTGAGTTTCGGGTTTGGAAAACCCTATCACTATTTAAAAGGGGGGTGGGTAAGACCACAAGGAAGAAGAAGAAGAAAGAAGGGGTGTTGAGGGGGGTGCAGTTTGAGAGATTTTAATAGCTAATAATAGGAGAGAGCATAAAAGCACAGATCCAATTTAAGCAAAAGAGTCCCTATGTAAGCATTGCTTGTCAGTCTCGGGGTTACTGTACGGGGGCCAGCTCCTGAGCCTGGCAGCCCAGAAATATAAAGTCCAGATTTAATTCTGATACGGAGAAATACAATTTCAAAACCGGACGTCTTATCATCGGCATGTCCCACTGGAGAACTCATTTCCCTAGCAAAAGGCTGTCGATGCCATTATGTTCTACAAGGAAGCAATTTACCACTAGAGCTAAACAAGGCTAGCAGGACTGTGGGAACTTAAGCATTTGAAGTTATCGCTCTGAAAAAAAAATAGCATTTCAAATGTCAGTGAAATGGGAAGGAATAATTGAAAAGTATCAATCAGAGAAGCCACGGGGTTTTGAAGGCTGAGACCGCAGCCTGCCTGCCCAGCTTTGCTCCTTCTCCTTTCTTTCTTGCCCTTCCCCTGCAGACCAGCCCCTCCTCATTCTCTTCGCCCTCACCCCCCACCTCACCCCAAAACATCCATCCGTCCTCCTCACTCAAGTTCAAATTCAACTCAGGGCAAGGACAGATCGCTGCTTGGTCTTCATTCTGGGTCAGACATGAACTACGAGCTGATGACTTCCGGAAGCTGACAGGTCATCATGCAAATGTGCTCCCTGACCAGGGTCCTGAACCACCATTAGGCTCAGGGTCTGCAGGGGGCATGACCTTCCGGGTCCTGGGAACTCACCCACCATGTCCACGAAGGAGCATAATGCTGGCCAGAGTCCAGTGACTCCTTATGGTGACAAAGAACATTTTAGTACAGCGTGGGGTCTGAAGACTACGGAATTGGTCTTCAGGTCCCATCCTGGACCCCCCACTGATTAGCCCTGCTTCACCCTGATGAGGTCATCCCCTCTCTACTCAATATCCTCGTCAGCACAATGAGGATAATGATGTTGCTAGAGGGGGAGGACATAGCATCCAGAGAGTAGCTAGAATCCCACCCCGCATGGAGAACAGTCGGTGTTACTACTCTTAATCCACTGCAAGAATGACATCAGACTTTGAACCTTCTGAAAGGTCCTGTGTGAGCGATCGGTTCACCTCTGGAAGCTCATTGCCACCTGACTCCCTTCTGTTCTTCCAACACTCCGAGCCCATCCCTACCAGAGGACCTTTGCACTTGCTCTTCTTCCTTCTGGAATGCTCTTCCCATTGGCCTTCACACAGCTGGGTCCTCTTTTTGTGCTCCGTCACACGTCATTTCCTCAAGAGGCCTTCCCTGACCAACCTTCTTGAGATGGTTCCAGAAGCCAGTCAAGGCTCTCCTACTCTGCAGGCCAGAAATTCAGGTAAGAGTTGATGTTAGGTGTTGGCAGGGCAGACCAAGAGGCAAGAAACTCAGGTGGGGTTTCTATGTTGCAGTCTTGAGGTCGAATTGCTTCTTTTTCAGGAAACCTTGGTCTTTGTTCTTGAGGCCTTCAACTGATTGGGTGAGGCCCACC
The DNA here is from genome assembly GCA_028533885.1 of Nasua narica. Taxonomy (NCBI): domain Eukaryota; kingdom Metazoa; phylum Chordata; class Mammalia; order Carnivora; family Procyonidae; genus Nasua; species Nasua narica. The sequence goes on along the minus strand of CM052797.1, from coordinate 119,669,215 downwards.
CACATTAACAAGGATAATCTGCTTTATTCAAAGACTACTGACTGAAGTGTTAATCTCATCTAAAAAACACCTTCACAGCAACATGTATATGGGTGTTTGGCCAAACAAGCAGTCCCATAGCCTCGCCAGACTGACACAGAAAATGAAACATCACACGTAGTTAGGTTAAAGAATTAGAAAATACTCTAGAAATCTCCATCCGATATGCAGTTCTGGACATTCTAGGTCTGCACACCCACCCCCGAATGGTGCGTGAGGTGTCAAAGCATCGGATCTTGTGTTCTTCCCCCTGGGTTTTCCAGAGCTCCACTGCACACACTGAGTGATGGGAGGCATCCCCACTCGGCCCCGTGGCTAGTGAGCTGCTTGCCGTGTTCTCCCACCAAACCCAGTTCCACCCTCCCAGGTACATCCCGCTCTGGGCTCATCCCTCCCCAGAATCCAGAGACATCTCCCCCTCCAATCGGTCTCATCTAACCTGCTTCCCACTCACAGCCTCCGGAGCCCAGGAGTCAGGGAGCTGCAGGAGAGACTTAAGGGAATCCAACCTCCTTTCACGTTCAGACACCATATTGTCTTCAGATTCCCTCTTTCACTTTCCTTCACTTGTTCAGAGAATCCTCAGCTGTTCCCGTGAATCTTCCAAGGTCCCTGCAGCAAAGCCCTTAGTTGTCTCTTTGTTACATTTAAAATACTCTGCCCACAAGAGATGTTGACAAAGCCTTACCTGGACATAGGAAGTAGTGAGGGCAACGACGTCTGCCCAGCTTTGTACCTGCTCTGTTTCCCTTGGTTTCTCTCACTTGGCTCAAAGGTCCGGATAAACACAACTGTTCTCAGAAGCAAGTCTGTCAAGGACACCGCCGGCTCCCAGTCTCTTGACTGATGCAGGGAAACATCTTCCCTCATTCTTCAGGCAGAACACTGAGGGAAGCACGTTGGTTCTTCGCTCCATTGTTGAATAGAGCAGTACTGAACGCAGGTCCCTTGGCCCACGGTCAGTGCCCCCCTGCCCCGGGGACTCTTCTAAAAGGCGAATGGGAAAAGGATTGTACTTAGGGTTGAGGTCTTTTGCTCTGGGTGGGCACGGGCAAGCTGTTTACCCAATCTGCATCTCATTTCTTCAACAATAAAATGAATGTGATCAGATTTACCTACTTGTTTCCGATCACACAGTGGTGAGGATCAAAAGGATGCTTGTGGCGATAATGTGTACACGGCCGTGCAAGTGAAAAATACAGGGAAAGCATAGCATCTTTGAGAGGCTCAGCAGAATGATAGAATCAGATGCTTAAATCTCACTACCATGCACCAGACTCTGGTCTAACAGCTTCACACACATGACTCACCTAATCCTCACAGACATCCTCTGTTGGGGATACTATTGCCCCCCTCATTCTAGAGGTAAAGAAACAGAGGCCCAGGGAGGTTAAGGAACATTCCCAGGGAACATTTCCACCAAGAATCAGAGCAGGTGAGGCTAAAATCCAGACAATCTGGCTCCAGAGTCTGGATTCTTAGCCACGACCCTACACTGCTTCCCCAGCATACTTCGCCGTGCACAGTGTCTTACACGGAGCTGATACCCCACAAATATTTGTCAAAGAAAGAAATCCTCAACGTCAAAAAACAGCCCAAATCCTGAAAAGATATAAAGAATTGTAGCTTTTGCCAGTGCCTTGCTTGTAACAAGCTCTCAGTAAATATTTGTTGTGTGAATGAGTGATCTACTCAGAGAACATTTCCCCAATCTCTTTATTAGTGAAAACTGTGACATCTGAAATGTATCGCCATTGGAGTTTCTATGAAGAATTTCAGCAAGCCAGAGGCTTCTCGATAACATGCAAATCGCAGAGAATCAGTCTGCCTGGCCAACTGCTAGCTCTTTTTGATGCTACAGGAAGACCTATGAGTTTCCTTTTTCTCATTATATTATCTCTATCTAAGCCATTACGGGGTGCTAAAAACAAAAACAAAAACAAAAACAAAATCATCTCCACTCCGGAGAGCTGAGAGCCTGGCTCGTGTTTTGGAAAATTGTTCTTGAACACTTTAGATATTCTACATCTCAATTTATGTTCACTGTGTGTCTTGCTAACTCTTCCTAAATCCCTCGACATGAAGTTAATAAGTTGCTATAACTGCATTTTTTCAAAAGAATTTCAAATGGAAACCCCAACACCAGAACTAAACCCTTACCCTAGAACCCAGGTTGGTGACTCTGGTTCTAATGCAATTAGAACTGAATGGGGAAAACTGGATGGGGAAGGGACTTGAATCCATTCACCTTTGGATGAGACGCGCTAGACATTTTGGACCCAACAACAGAGGTCTGGAGCCTTTCTTGGACGGCCCACACTAGGGGCTGTCAGCCATCTCTGGGAAGGGGCACTCCCTGGTCTCGCTGCCCATCTCATGGTTGACTACCTTCAAGGGATGGAGTCTTGGGTCTAGGACCCCAAAATGTGCTTGTCTTTAGCTTCGTCCTTTGACACCCAGAGCCTAAAAAGTTTTTGAAGTCTTGGGCTCTAACTCTCATGCCCATAGCCCTACCCCTACCCCCAAGAGATCTCATATCCATTTCCCTTAATACTTCCTCCTAGAAAAGAGTTGGGAACTTTCTTTATCACCTGTCCACACCAGCCTAGAGATGCTTTATCTACGTTCCTTTTAAGAAGGGTAGTGACTGCCATGAATACCTGGGTGGGCCAATCTAGAAAGTGGAGAATGAAACATCCACTTTCCTCTTGTTCGGGCTGATATACAATTACTAATGCCGTTCGACATACCACTAGGAGAACTCGAAATGGGGACTCCAAAGGTCAGTTCGAAACCCACTTCGTCTGCATTAATTTGTACATGAAATGTACAGTGAAAGACTTAACCCAAATCTGGCTGTAACTAAGTAACTAATCTTAATATAAATGGTGAAGACCGAATCTAGCTACGAATGGATAGCTTTGACTGAATTAGAGGAAGATACTGACTATATCCATCCGTCCTGAGAATGAAGACACTACTGTGGTGGAGCAGAGGTCAACACACTTTTTCCATAAAAGTATTTCAGGCTTTGTGAACCCTTCGGTCTCAGTTCCCACCACGGGACTCTGTCCTGGTGCACAAAAACAGGCACAGGTGATTTGCAAACAAATGCATGCAGCCATGTGTACATATGACATTTTTTTTAAAGATTTTACTTATTTATTTATTTGTCAGAGAGAGAGAGAGCGCGCGCGCACAAGCAGACAGAGTAGCAAGCAGAGGCAGAGATAGAAGCAGGCTCCCTGCCGAGCAAGGAGCCCGATGCGGGACTTGCGGGTCCTGGGATCATGACCTGAGCTGAAGGCAGCCGCTTAACCAACTGAGCCACCCAGGTGCCCCCATACAACATTTTCTATGGGCACTGAAATTCGAATTCCACGGGATTTCATGTTCCTTTTGATCTCTCTTCCACCATTTAAAAATGCACAAACTATGCCTAGCTTTGGGCTGTACAAAAACACATGGCAAGGACCACCTGGCCAGCTCAGTCGCTAGAGCTGGTGACTCTTAATCCCAGGGTTGTGAGTTCAAACCCTACACTGAATAGTGCAGCTCATCAAAAGAGGAGAAAAAAAGAAAATAAAGAAAAGAAAAGAAAAGAAAAGAAAAGAAAAGAAAAGAAAAGAAAAGAAAAGAAAGGAAAGGAAAGGGAAAGAAAAGAGAAGAGAAGAGAAGAGAAGAGAAGGGAAGGGAAGGGAAGGGAAGGGAAGGGAAGGGAAGGGAAGGGAAGGGAAGAGAAGAGAAGAGAAGAGAAGAGAAGAGAAGAGAAGAGAAGAGAAGAGAAGAGAAGAGAAGGGAAGAGAAGAAAAAAAGAAAAGAAAGGAAAGGAAAGGAAAGGAAAGGAAAGGAAAGGAAAGGAAAGGAAAGGAAAGGAAAGGAAAGGAAAGGAAAGGAAAGGAAAGGAAACAAAAGAAAAGAAAAAAGAAAAGAAAAGAAAAAAAACAGGGGCAGGTCAGATCTGACCCACAGGCTATAAGTCCCACCCCTGTGGGGTCTAAATAGACAATCTTAGAGAAGAGTGTCAGTAACATCGTTTCTTGTCTCATTTCAGCCTCTGACTCCCTGGAGACCTCAAGCGGGCCACTCTGCCCAGAGCTCTGCCTCCTCACCAGTAAAGTGAACGGTTGGACACTGTGTTCTCACATCACATTTCTCCCCTATAAGAAAGCTCTTGGGTTTCCAAGAAGGGAGAAGTAATGGATAATAGAAGCTTATCCTAAACACCTTTACCTAAAACTTCACTACTCTGAAGCCCACTCAAAAGGAGGACACAGCCGGGGAGGGAAGCATCCTGGAAACGTTTCAACACAATGAAAGGTGGGACACGTTTCTGCATGGAGGACGCCAGGATTCACCAAAAAAATAAAAATAAATAAAAACGAAGGGCACGGAGAACGCACTAAAAAGCACAGTGTCCTGCTCGCCGTGTCCAATAAAGAAAAAGAAAACCCACGCTTGTCTCCAGAGGGAACTAAAAACAGCAGGATTAATATTGATGCAGCGATGGGAAAAGCAAACAGACAGTCGGGGACAAGACTGCATCCAGCCTCCAAAACACATGTGAAGTTGGAGCTAAAATGTCATATGCATATGTAATTTATATGCAAAACTCTCCTATAACAGGGCTGCCGACTGCCAAGTCTCCTTTTGCTACTTGCCTGATACCGCTGAAACTCCCTGATTTCATATTATCAGTCACCTACCAAGGGCAAGTCTGTCTGAGGAGAACACCGAAACTTTCTTAAGGCCAGGGTCTTAAATTCTTCTCGCACATCGCTTTCCCGGTAGCTCAGCAGGTTTCGGCAGGAAGACCTATTTTTTGCTCCTGTGCGGGGTCTGTCCCTGGCAGTGAGTGACTGGAACAGACTGCAGGCAGCTCTGCCAAGAATCTGAGGCTCTGATGATGTGAGCCAACCTCAGACTAATAATTTTATATCTCAATATAAGCAAAAGAGTTCCATAAAAATAGACCGTTTTTAACAGGATGGTATTCTGTGTTGAGAGGGCTGAAGAGCGAGGGTGCCATGCGAACATCTTTCTCGTATCTGCCGTACCTAACTTTAGCATCTTCCATATGTCTATTTGTCTGATCGCTGAACTTGGGGAAAGAATACTGAATGAGATGTGACTCTTCAAACTCCACGCCTGGGATCCTTCGGAGGTGAAATACCTATCAGTGTGTGGATAACACTTCCTCCTTTCGAGTTCCCAGGAAATGGAAAACAAACAAACCCAAGGCTCAGACTATCGGTGTTCTCCATCAAATGTATCCGTGCACGAGATCGTGTGCACGTGTTTCCGCTTATAAGTTAGCAAGACAAATATTGATGCTGTGGAAGGCTGGGTGGGAATGGCCTGGGAACTCTAATGCATCTTTTTCGACGTCGGAAGCTGTGAGGAAATTCACCAGGATCTCTCAGATGGTCAAATCCTAATTGCCCGGGTCAACGCAAGGGGTTGCTCCCCTGCAATTTCTCCGGTGGGGGGACAGCAGGAGAGGTCTGTGTTGGGGTGGACAGCTCCAAGACTGACTGTCACACGGGGAGAGGTAGAAATGCAGAAGGGTCCATCTTTTCACCGGGTGGGGGAGGAAGCCTGAGAATTAGCCTCTGGAGAACAAAGTGGCCGAACTCAATAGAGCAGAGTGAAAGGCAGGGTACAATGTCTTTCATGACCTTGTGAGTCAGTCAAAACTCTCCAGAGAAACAGAACTAATAGCATATTTATATAAAGAGATTTATCTGAAGGAGGTGATTCATGAGATTGCGGGCCCTGGCAAGTCCAAAATCCACAAGGCAGGCTGGAGACCCGTGAGGGCTGGAGTTAGGAATTTGTAAGGCAGGCCGGCAGGCTGGAAGCTGTTGAAGTCTGAGGGCAGCGTCTGCTGGAAACCTCAGTTTTTGATCTTAGGGCCTTCCAACTTCTAGAAAGAGGCCCACCCACATGTCTGAGGGTAATCTCCTTTGCTCAAAGCCAACCGATGGTGGAGGTTCCCCACATCCACAGCAGATCTCCGCAGTGACACCTCCATTTCTATCTGCTTGAAGAACTTGCCTCGCCAAGTTGACGCATGAAACCCACCATCACACCCCCATGCAGAAGTTGAATTAGGCGTGGCTCCGGGAAAAGCTCTGTTTGACTAGAAGGAAAGGAGAACCTAAGTACCCCCGAGGTAGACCGGAGCATGTGAATCCATGAGGAAGATGGCGGCTGAGTCCTCCTGCACTCGACAAGGGGACGTTGAAGATGGGGCTTCTAGTCCAAGAGGAAGAAGACAGACAAGGAGACCGACACCGGCGATCACTGGAGAAGACGATGATAATGTCACTAATCCTTGTACTCATCAATAACAAGTAATGAGTTCTCCCATTTTCATAACGCTTTACAATTTAATTTTTTATGATTTTATTTATTTGTTTGAGAGAGAGAGTGAATGAGAGAGAGAGAAAGAGGGAGCATGAGTGGGGGACAGGGAAGGACATACTGGAGGTGACTTACTGGAGGCAGGGAGTGATGGTTACTTTTGGGTTCTGGATAGGTCCTGGACAATGAATCTTCCCAGGGACATAAGTCCATACATCAAGGGCACCACTCACATATGAACAAGAAAAATACGCACAGGTATTTTCATAAGACACAAATGCATCGTGCACTATATTTCCGTGGGAAGCTAACCATGATGCTTGAAACACCTCAGACAAACCTAGGAGGCCTATGGAGAGAGGTGGACCAGAAAAATAGGAAGAAGGGTAATGGTACTTGAGGCTCATTTTACTTTTTTGCTGCCCGGACTGAAGGTTGTAATCCCCCCCTCAGATTTTATTGTCCCAGCAGAAATAGGCCTGTTTTAAAAATGGATCCCCTGTGAAATGTGATCCAAACATTTTTCCTGAGGCTTCAAATTAGGTCCTGTCCCTTCCCCCAAAATACATTAAATAATAGATCAGGAGTGGCCACCACAACTTGATCATGGTACAAAGAGAGGAAAACAGGCTTTAGAAGCAGAAGATCTGGGTCACAGTTCCAGGGATGCCAGTGATGACCACTGTCCCCTGAGCAAGGCACTTGGTGGAAGCAGAAGGCAGTTGGGGGGAGGAGGGCGTGGTCAGGACTCGAAGCCCTGGAATTGACCAAAGATCCAATCCCAGCTCTGCGACTTGCCAGGTATATGACCCCAGGAAGATAGCTTAGACTCTCTGAAATCAGTTGCTTATCAGTTAAAGGGGGGGGGGGTGCGGAGCCAGTACCTACGTCTTGAGTCCCTGTGTGGTTGGAGATGGTTCCTATAAAGCCCTCAACACCACCCTTGGCCTGGAGTTCATGGCTTTTCTTGGTGCATCTTTAAGGGGAGACAAA
>CM052797.1:119613537-119661317 GCA_028533885.1 Nasua narica | reverse complement strand
CACACCTCAGCAAAATCAAACCTGCAAAGTCTCGCCACGGAGGCTGCAGAGGGCTGCCATCACACTTGCTTAAGAGATTTGGCTGCAATTTAAATTTCTAGGTGACAGACCACTGGAAGGGCCCTAAAATAGAACACTTCTTCCTCTTATATTACTCAGACCTGTTTCAGTTGCAAGTGACAGTATCTCAACTCAAATTAGCTTAAGGAAAAAAGAAATCGGGTGATTCACATGATGGAAGGACCCAGACCTGACTGGATCTCAAAACATGGCCCTGGGTCTTCTCCACTTACTCTGTTCTCTTCTGTGCTTCACTCCTCAAGCTGGTCTCATTCTTTCTTCCTGGAAAGACAGATGCTGGCAGTCCTAACAGCATTAGAGATTATGTTCCATGGGGAAGAAGGAATGGAATCTTCCCAGTGGACTCAACAGAAAGCCCTGTGAAGGACTCTAATTGTGCAGGCATATCCCTAAACCAGTCATCGTCTATGTAGACAAGACGCCTTGGTTATTCCCATGAGGATCAGGTTCTATACTTGTAGAAAGAGGAGGGTGGGGGCCTAGGATGGTCAGGTCCAGAAAGTCTATGAAGAGTTGGGATATAAAGGAACAGAAAGGAGGATGGGAAGCTGTACTGGGATGGCAAGAAGGAAAACAACAGCACCCGCCCCCAGCTGGTCCTACACCAGTGATGACCCAATGAGAAGTGAGAAGTCCATCGCAGAAGGCAGAAGGACTTTATCATCGGCAGTGTCCAGAAACGCAAGGCATGGGGCGCCTGCGTGCTCAGTTGATTGAGTGTCTGACTTTTGATTTCAGCCCAGGTCATGATCTCAGTGCCATGAGATCAAGCCCCACATCAGGCTCTGCACTCAGTGAGAGTCTACTTGAAGGTTCTCTCTCTCCCTCTTCCTCTGCTCCCTCCCACTCTCTCTCTGTAGCTCTCTAAAATAAATAAATCTTTAAAAGAAATAAAGAAAGAAAAAGAAAGAGAGAAAAAAGAAAGAGAAAGAGAGAGAGGAGGGAAGGAAGGATGGAAGGAAGGAAAGAAGGAAGGAAGGAAGGAGGAAGGGCACGGTGATGGGTCTGAGTTAGTTTATTGGTTGTTCTTCATTCTTTACAGAGAATGCGTCCCTTGTCGGCACACCAGGTGGCCCTTCTCACCTCACCACAATTGTGGCTGCTCTCCCCCCAGTGTGGTCTAATGGCCCATCCTTGGAGCCAGTGGTCAGTTTCTGTGTGACTCTGTGACAGCCCCTGAAGCCATGACCTCTGCCTCTAGGGAGCTCATGTTTCTCATAAGGGGGACAATGGCACATGTGCTACCATAGGTGGGCGAGAACTTGGTTTCTCTTTGGAAGAAGGGCACGACCCATTCAAAAGACTTCCCGTTCTAAGACTTCCCTTTGAGCCAGACCTATGGGTGGAGTGGACATTTTCCAGGCTGGACAGAAGAGGGAGAAATTTTGGACAGAAAGAAGGCTTCACGCAAACGTTCAAAGACGAGATGGCAGAGCTGCTGATTGTGTCTGGGAAGGAGCACCAGGTCTCTGATCCCACAAGGACGGGGTGAATACCCAGAAGATGCTACACAGTGCTGGGAATAATGAACATCCATGGGTCCCCCCCCCCATAAAGGGCCATCGTGACACCACAAAGAGGGCCAAGAAGCATGAGTCACTGCCAGAGAGGCCTGGGGGGGGGGTGGCTGGGGGCAACCAGATGTCAGGCTTTGGTAGACCAGCAAGTGCCTGAGGCTGGGAGAAGGCACCTTGGAGACTGCCGTCCCAGAGCTCCCCCTGCCGGTGGGTCTGAGACTCCATCCCCCAGCTTCCTGGGTCAGGGCTGCGTAGGCCCAGGCAGGACCAGGTACACAGGTTGGAGGGGTGAAACCCTACAGGGCCCATGACCTGGCCTCTATCCAACCTACTTCTTGCCACCCTTCCCTGGTTTATCATGGTCCAGCTATGACAGTCTCCTTTCTGTTCCTTGAATCGTCACGCGGGATCCCACCTCAAGACCTGTTTGCTGTTTCCACACCCCAGATATTCCCTCCCCAGGTCTTTGCATGGCAGACTTCCCCCCATCACTGAGATCTTGGCCCAAGGTCGTCTTTCAAAGAGACTTTCCTTGGCAACTCTACCTGAGGGCTCTTTCCACCCACAGTCTCTTCCACACAGTCCCAATTTGTTTGCTTGCCTGAAATTAGCTGCTGTGCACAAGTCACGGACTCCTTTAACAGTACTAACTGAGCACTCGCTAAGTGCCAGGTCCTATTCTGATGCTGTGGATACGACAATAAGCCTGACTCAAAGTCAGGACCCAACTGCCCTCAAAGAGCTTACAGTCCACTGGTCAACATAGATGAGCAAACGTGAACAGTATAATACCCAGCAGCACGAAGTGCTGGGAATAAACAAGTCAGAGCAACGAGATCAGGGCTGATGGAGGCTGCCCTTTTATTTCAATCGGTCAGAGAAAGTGCCTCCCAGGGGAGACCTTACAGCCGCAATATGGTTGAGCAAAGGAAGCAAACAGTGCAAGTATCTGGAGAAGAGCATTCCAGGCAGAGGTCATAGCCAGTGCAAAGGCCCTGAGGAAGGCGGGTTCAGAGAACAGCAAGTGCCAGGAGGGTCTGATAAGTAAGAGGAAGAACGGAAGGGGATGGGGTAGAGGTCTCACAGCTCATGGTGAGGACCTTAGATTGTATCGTGAGCGTGATAGGAAGGCTTTGAGGGTTCCTTCAAGAACTTTTGCTCCACCAGAATGCGAGTTCCATGAGAGTAGAGTCTTGACCCTGGAGCCCTAGTGCAACACGCTGTCTGGCCCATAATAAATGTCACATGAGTCTCTGTGGGATGAACCAATTCATGAACGCAGCATCCCTCTTTACCCCACGACCTCATACTAGCTGAATGTTGACATTGCAGTTCGAACATCCAAACTGCATTTTAACCCATCAGACAAAATCCTTTCATTGCAGCCGATTCCCCTGATGTTCAAGATGCCAGAGTCTACAAGACAGGTAGCAAGCTGCAGAGGTCGGGGTACTTTTGCTTATTTTCACCAGATCAGATTCCTTGTGCAAAGCGGGGTGGGAGGGGGGGTGTGCATGTGCTTCTCTCCCAGAGATTTTAGGGCAAAAGCAAGTCTTGCAGTGCACCTCTGGCACCAGGCACCTCTGTTTGACAGTCCTCAAAAACTCACTTCCATTCATTTGGTGCAGGAAGAATCGGCGCTATTTATTGTTATGGGGACCTCTTATTTCCTTCAAGATGCTCGCCCCCCCTCCAGAAGGCCTCCCACCGGGAATGGGAAAGCTGGATTATCTGGCGATTTCTGACTATTAGATCCCATAAATGTCATTCCTACTGTTGGCACCTAAATGCCATTGAGTTCTTAGTAAACATGATGGGAAATAGTCTTTGCACACTAACCCTTGCATCACCACCAGCATTGTAAATGGAGCACTTAACTGGGTATTTTAAAAGAAGAGTAGGAAAGGGGAAAAAAAAAAAAGGCAACACAACAGCATCTTTCCAACCAATCAAAATCAAATTATACCTGAGCAACATAATTGGACTTTAATGAGTAGTTTTATGTTTTGCTAATCAAATCACCATATTGATGGGGTTTATCAGCAGAAATACAATGTTAATTACTAAGGACTGATAAAAAATTAATGCAACTCCAAATGCAACATCCCACATTACATACGGAAAAGCCCGCGTGGACGGTCGGGAAGCTGGTCATTTTTCCTTTTAATGAGTCCAATAGCTGCCGGGCACGGGAGCTCTGGCTGGGCAATGTTTATTTGCCACTTTCAATTAAACATGGTTCAAGGGCTGGATGTCATCGGTGGGTGCTAATGGGAAGCATTCCCAAATGAACAGACTCCATCCCTGGGCTTTCATGTGAGCGAATAAAGCCGTAGGTTTTTAAAAGATCGCCAAATCCCTTCGCTTCGAGGCTCACGGTGGTAGAGAGCCTGTCGGCTGAAAGCAAGATCAAGCCCAAATCCAAAAAGTAAATAAAATAGATGCGGATTTTAAGAGTCAACGACATTCACACTCCTCCAGCCAAAAGGGGTCCCTTGTTCAAAAGACTTGAGCAATCCGGGGTGACTAACTTGGGGGCCTACAGTTGCTCAGCTGTTCATAAAGAAAGGGGTTGTGTTCCACATGTCACAGGACAGACTAAGACAATAGCCATGTGTCCCTCTCGCCGTCCTCCTCCCGGGCCAGGCCGAAGCGCCCTCCCTGACCTGGAAACGTCCTGTGGGGGGACATGGCTCAGGGAGAACGGGCTTCTCTTCTGAAGTTTGCCTAAGGGAAGGAACATCATCAAGGATGAGAAGAAAAATTGGTTAAATAAAGAAATAAAACAATAGGAAGTTAATTGGGACTTCTTAGATTTTGCCCCCCCCCCCCAAATACATAGGCATGCTCTTCTCTCCTTCTCTGCAAAATACTTTAAGGTGTCAAAAGCAATGTGTAACCCCAGCGTCAGAAGGTACCCAGGGAGCCCTTGCTCAGCCCTGCTGACCACCTGCGCTCGCCCCCCTCCCCCTGCTCTCTGCACAAGGGACTTCAGGGCCGTCCCCCAGACCACCCTTCCGTCCCAGTGACCAGGAGCCGTCCTCCCAAGTAACCGTACATTTATACCGGGCTTCACGGTGGCAAAACAGGCTCATATGCCCTGGTTCCTTCAAATGTCACACCTGCCCCATGGGGGAGGAGGGTATCATTGTCCCCCTTTTACTATGGAGGAAACGGAGTCTCAGCAAGTCAGGTGACTCACCTAAGGTGACACAGTTGGTGGGCAACAAAGGCAGAACTTCCAGCTCAGCCACCGACTCCAGTGAGGAGAAAGGACTTGTGGGGGAGGGGGACGCGCTTTTGGCTTCCCAAATAAAGCCTATACTGAGGCCCACATTGGAGACGCTCCACCATGTGCCTGACAGACCTCCGTGCCTCTGCTCACTCAGCCCGATACATCCCCTGCTCCCATCCATAAGTTTCCTCAACAGACATCAAATGGGCTGTTGGTTCTCCATCACCGGCACCCTCACCACCCCCGTGGCTGTTTCCACTGTCCCCTCTCCTCGGAACACTTAGTCTGGTGTCCCTAAACCACACTCTATCCATCCTTTTCCTGGACCGGATCATGCTGCCTCCTCCAAGAAGGCCACCTGGATTCCCCCTGGCAGAAATCAGATCTCTGCTCTCTGAATTCTGAAGATCACCTAATTGTAATTCATTAATTTGTCTGGCTAACAAGAGCAAAGCCACCCCCTTCGGTATCACACTATCCTACCCTCCAACACTGCCGTGAGCCCCAAATCACATTGTGAAGATGGCTGCAGGGCACAGGACCCCACCAGATCGCTCACCTATCCCATCTCCCCACCAGCTCCAGACGGCACTCATGTCGGCAGTGCTTGGGATGGAGAAGTGCCCTCCACAGGGACAGTCTGGGGCAGAAATGGATGCTGTAGCCAGAAGCTGTTTTGCCCTTTGACCTCGCCCATTTGCCCTTGTCCCACTGAGCTCACAGGTGCCCATCTTTCCAGAAGCTGGAAACTGGGGACCAACAAGCTAGCAAAGGAGTTGGGGGCCAAGCTCAGTCTCCTGCCTTATAACCTAGTGCTTTTTCTCCTACACCTATAAAAGGAATCTTCCCAAAAGATACCGCTCCTTATTTTTTGCCACTAAAACACAGCTCCTAGGAGGCAGGGACTAAAATGTGGTCTCGTCCAAAATTGGTTTTCTCTCCCTGTCTGTCCCTCTAGACTCTGCCCAGTGGAGTCCACATGAAGCATGCGGCACCTCCGGATGGACCCCAGCAGGGATGGGGCCCAGATCCCTGTTCCACTGAGAGTCTGAGCTGACAAAAATCACTGGGTTTAATCAGTCTTGCTCTGACCATGGACCCACTTCTCTCAAGCAAAACCTTAGGAAGTATAACTTGTAAGCTAGAGGATGAGCATCCAGATCCTACCGGCAGCCACCTCCTCCTCCAGCCCTAGGGAGGGCTTATGATTGGGCTCCAGGAGCACAACTGGGAAAGCTGTGATCTGGTCTACCCCATCTTTCCCCCCAGGGAATGTTAGCCACCACGGCAAGTCATGCCTGCATCACGTCACAGGTTTATGTGTTATTGACATCCCGGCCCAATGCATGGGCGCTCTGCTCCACAAGGTCATTCAGAAACCCAGGATCCTTCCGTCAGCCGGTGCCGCCATCCCCTGCATCCCTCCACAGAATCCCTACACCCCTCCAGCACAGAGAGAGTGTGTGTGAAGGGTTGCACATGAAGTTGATGCCACTTCTACCCACACAGCACAAGCCAGAAATCAGTCCCACACGCCCTTCCCCACAAGGGCAAGGGAGGCTGGAAATCGTAATCTGAGCACTCCAGAAGAAAAGCAAATGGGGTGTGAGGAACACGTAGCACTCTCTGCCACTCCATCACTTTATACATGAGAATTCTGAGGTCCAGAGAGGTGAGGTGATTATCCCCAGGTCACACAGTTTCCCAGAACCCAGATCTATTGACTTCCCACCCATGGCTCTCATCCACAAAGTACAGTCTGCATCCATGGTTGGTAGGCAGGCAACATGGTAAAACAACAAACAAAGAGCAAAAGGTACACCTTTGCAGAGAACTTAGGTTCAAATCTCAGCTTTACAACCAACCAGCTGATCCAGGCTGGACAAATCTCTGGCTCTGTCTAAATCTCAGTTTTCTCATCTGGAAAATGGAGGTAGCAATGCCAACTTCAACAAAGATTAGGGGAATTCAGTGGGTATTGAACCCTAGCTTGGGAACAGAGATTCATGGAAGAAAGAGAATTTATAACAATGGGCTTTTGCTACCTACACCTGGACTCTCCCCACCCTCCTTCTCTGCTCTAACTTTTCTCCTCAGCATTTATGACCTTCTAACTAAGTTTATAGTTTACTAAATTGTTATTTTTATTATTATATCTGTCCTTCTCCCTGGAATGTCAGCTCCACAAGGAATGGGATTTGAAGGCATTTTGTTAGTTGAAAATATTCCAAGAGTCTAGAACAGTTCCTGTCACAAAGGGAGCACCGAGGAAGCATTTGATAAATCAATAAATTTTTCATTCACTCTCTCAGTCCTAGGGTTCCTCTTTATTGTCACCATGGTCATCAGTTAGCCTATGACATGCCCTCTTAGGGCATCCATCCACAGAGGTCCCCTCTCCTCTTGACAGCTGCTAGATAGAAAGAGGGGAATGTACAAGCAAACCCCCTTTTCATGAGGAATCTACTAGAGAACAGACCTTGAATTGGCCATTCACCTCCATGGGGTGTTTGGAAGCATTTGGAATCACAGTTCATGTCATCAGTGCACTTGGCAGAAAAGCCACCCAAACTAGAGAAAGGTGGGTAAAAAATACTCTGGATTCTCCTATCCTCTCGCCTTCCAATCTTATGGCATTGCCTCCCATTGGCCAAATCTATCTGGAAACTCTTGGGCAAGCAATTCCTGGAAATGTAGCCCCACAGTGCAGGGCAAGGCAGGGAACAGCAGAGAATGCTTTCAAGAACAATCTGGCACACGAATGTTTTTTTTCCATCTCTCATATCTGGATGTACCCAGCACATAGGAGGTTAGTATTAAGTGTATTAATTTTTTTAAAGATTTTATTTATTTATTTGACAGAGAGAGATCACAAGTAGGCGAAGAGGCAGGCAGAGAGAGAGAAGGGGAAGCAGGCTCCCAGCCTAGCAGAGAGCCGGATGTGGGGCTCGATCACAGGACCCTGAGACCATGACTTAAACCAAAGGCAGAGGCTTTAACCCACTGAGCCACCCAGGCGCCCCTTAAGTGTATTAATTGAATACATTTATGTATTAAATATCTCTATAATGCTAGAAATACGTTCTATTTTTTGTCTTGCAAATTTTCTGAGGTTGAAATCTTACATAATCCATCTGTAACCAACCCCAGTGATCCCCACCTGCTGGTGTTCACCCACTTGACAAGTTCCCAGAACTTGAGTTTAGATGAAACCTGAAACTTTCTTCCTCCTAATATAACACAGCAAAGTGATGAGATGTCACTCTTGTGGTTACATTAAATTTGTTAAGACTCTAGCACACGCTTGCTAGCAGATGATCGTTGCTGGCTTGATGAAGTAAGCAGCCATGTTGACCAAGTGCACATGTCAAGGGACTGCAGGAAATTTCTAGAAGTTCTGGGTGGCCTCTTGGAACTGGGGAAGTCTCCAGCTGACAACCAGAAAGAAGTCAGGGCCCTCAGTCCCACAGATGCAAGGACACGAATCTGCCAATAACCTGAGGAAGCTTGGAGGCTGTTCCTTCCCCAGTCGAGCCTCCATATGAGAAAGCAACCTGGCCAACACCCAACTCTGGCAGAGGACCCAGATCGGATAAACTGCTCCTGGACTCCTGACCTGTAGAAAGTTTGCAATCATAACTGTGTCCCTCTGACTCACAGCATGAAAGGCTGCCCACCCTAAGACCTTACCTGAGTCAGACGCAGCCTTCCACTGTGTTAAGCCACTAGGATTTTAAAGTTTATCCATTGCAGCTACCACCATCCTCCTAAAAGTACAAACAGGAATGTAAATAATCTGTTTTGAGCACTTACTCTATACCAGGCACTTTGCTAGATGCTGTGTGTATATTTTCTCGTGCGATCATTTGGTCAACCTTATAAGGCAGGTTTTGTCCCTCCATCTTAATGACTTAGGAAATTGGAGTTTTGAAATCTATACAACCTGATGCTCATATGACTCATAAATAGTGGACCCAGAGTTAGAGGCAAGACTGTCTGATTCCAAAGCCAATGGAAATCTCTAAAAAAAAAAAAAAAAGAACATAAGGTGTGCCACGCAAGAACCAGAGAAAAGGTACTTTGGGACATCAAAGTAAAAACAACTCACATTTGATCAAAAAGATCAGTATAAGTGAATCAGGAGGAGGGGGGTTTTGAGATAGTCTTTGAAGGATGGGCAGAATGGAAATCAATTAAAGTAAGCAACACATTTGCAGTGAAGGAGACAGTCTGAGCACTCAGATAGAGTTTGAGAAGTATAGAACCCAGAGGGGGATGGGAACCCAGTGGGTCTAGAACATGGGGTGTGGTAGGGGATCAGAAGGGCAAAGCTTGAGACAGAGTCAGAGTTTATATCGTGGAGGGTCCCGGATGACAAAATAAACACATACACAAAGGAAGACATCTGGTACTTTCAATATTAAAGGTTTTGAGTACAAAAATTGTATAATTTTCACTGGACACAAGAAGCCAGATTTAGCATCATCTTATATAGGCACAAAGACTTCCTTCTTTTTTTTTCCAGAATTTTTTTAAATTTAATTTTATTTTGTCAGTGTTCCAAGATTCATTATTCATGCACCACAGCCAGTGCTCCATGCAATACATGCCCTTCTCAATACCCACCACCAGGCTCACCCAACCCCCTTCCTCCTCCCCTCCAAAACCCTCAGTTTGTTTCTGAGTCCACAGTCTCCCATGTTTCGTCTCCCCTTCTCATTTCTCCCAATTCACCCTTCATTTCCTTCTCCCAATATCCTCCATATTTTTCCTTATGCTCCACACGTAAGTGAAACCATATGATAATTGACTCTCTCTGCTTGACTTATTTCACTCAGCATAATCTCTTCCAGTCCCGTCCATGTTGATATAAAAGTTGGAATTCATCCTTTCTGATGGAGGCATAATATTCCATTGTATATATGGATATCTTCTTTATCCATCCGTCTGTTGAAGGGCATCTTGACTCTTTCCACAGTTTGACTATTGAGGCCATTGCTGCTATGAACATTGGGGTACATGGGGCCCTTCTTTGCACTACATCAGTATCTTTGGGGTAAATACCCAGTAGTGCAATTGCACGGTCGTAGGGTGGCTCTATTTTTAATTTCTTGAGAAATTTCCACATTGTTTTCCAAAGTGGCTGCACCAACTTGCATTCCCACCAACAGCGTAAAAGGGTTCCCCTTTCTACACATCCTCTCCAACACTTCTGTTTCCTGTCTTGTTAATTTCACCGGTGTAAGGTGGTATCTCAATGTGGTTTTGATTTGAATCTCCCTGATGGATAATGATGATGAGCATTTTTTCATGTGCAAAGACTCTCTTCTAATTCTTATATTGGTAGACGTGATAACACTTAACCTACAGTTAGAGAGATGTAAGATTTGAAGCAATTTCGGGAAGCAGAACCAGAAGCAACTTCGGGAAGAACTAACAGAACCCCTCCAGGGAGCACACGGAGCTGGTTTCACTTACGGTAAGGCAAAGCCGCATTGCCATGCCTGCTGGTAGCCGAGCCATACCTGTGAGCACAGGTGTGTGCCTGCACGTCTGTGTACACAACATGGACAGAAATGCGGACAGCCTTCATCCCAGGACGCTTTGTCTTGAGCAAGCATGGCCACCAGCGTACATATAATGTGCGGACGGCAAAAGCCTCCTGAAAAGCTAGTGTCTCTTTTTAATTTTACCTAAGGAGCAATATCTCCTTTACATCTCAAGCCCCTGTCATCCCTTCAGACACAGAAGATTTCCTTTTCATAAATAGAAGACTGGTCCACTCAGCCACAACCCCAAATAGCCATCCCACACTTTCCAGGCCTGAGAAGCACTGAGATCAGAACCAAGAGAAGCTGTAAGGGGAACATCAGAAGGGCTGCTGGCCAAGTTCTGTTCCATCTGCAGAATAATCCAGGTCCTCAAGTGACTCCCAAACCTATGTGTCCCAGCCTCTCAGTCCCCGTCCCAGCCCCACCTGGCCTAGCCCCGAGCAGGGGGAAGGCATCGCAGCTAGGCTCATGAAGGCTTATGTCTGGGTTCAAATCCTGGTCCGGCTGCTCCAAAGCTCCCTTGACTTTGGGTAGGTGATTTGTTTCCTTTAAACACTAGAGAATACCGGGGGAATTAAAGGTGACCAATTGTTTAGAGAATGCCTAGCCCATAAAATGGACTCGGTAAATGAGGGCTGTTATTCGCCAGAGCTCCTTTTCTCCATGGAAATTGTGGGCTTACATGGTATTGCTGTGATATTTGGGGTTGGGGACAGGTGTCTTAGGGAGTAGGGAACTTCGGATCATGTGCGATCTGTCTTGATAATGTGGACCCAAGACGAAGCATCAGGATCATTTCCAGTCCGAATCGGCAGCCAGTGCATGGACATCTCCTCCCCACTTTGTACCAGCTGCAAATGTCATAAAGAACCTTCTATGCCCTCGTCCAAGTTGCCAAGGAGAATGACCAGCAGGACCAAGACTGAGACAGGGCTTCAGGCAGAACCCAGAACACAGGACCTCCCTGTAGGTTGACATCAGTCTGATGGCTAATACCTCTCATGCAGTTGTTGAGTTAACAACAACCCTACTGCTCATATTTGCGCCCACAGCTTCATCCTGTCTGCCGGGGAATCCCAAGAAAAACTGGTTAAGCCCCCGGAGACCCCCACATGGAACTTGCCTCTGGCATCCCCCACTGAACCAGGCCATCAGGGTCCCAAAGAAGACAGATTTTGCTCAACAGGGGTCCATGCAGCATTATAATTACAGGCCATGCTTGGAACCAGCTTGATAGAAATTCACTTGACTCCACCAATTTCCAGGAGGTCTGACCTTGGGAATATTACTGAAGCTTTCTGAGCCCCCAGTTCCCTCCTTAGAAAACTAGGAGCAAGCCCAACACTTAATAAGATACAGCATGACTCCCACATAGCCCCCGGTCCAGACCTTGCCAGACAGGAGCCCCTTTGTTCCATACACAAAAGTCTCCGTCCAAGAACTTGGAAGGGAGGGGAGGCGAGGGGCGGTACCTTTGCCCTTTGAAGCCAGGTGCACAGGCTTGTTTGCTCCCACACACCTCAAAAAAGGCACCAGGTCTAGAGCCTTCTCAACAAATCATTTACCGAATGACCAATGCTTTTTGGCAAAACATTCCTGCCTCTTCCCTATTCCCTTTAGGATGACATCTGCCAAAAGACATCAGGATATTACATATTAGTGTATCCAAGACCTGGGAGGATTCTGGCCAGGACCAGAGAGTCCTGCCTTCTCCCTAGGGGTTCCTTTCTGAATTAACAAAGGGGTGTCAGGGCTTCATTTGAATATTCCAGCCATTAATCCTGGGCACTCGCTGCAGGGCTGTTCCAGCACTTTGGGTGTTTTGAATACATTTTAAGGATCATTGCAAATTTGATTGCCATCAATAAAATTGCAAACAATATAATTATATTTGTTTGCTTATGTCTAAATAGGTGCACACATGTGAAATGTGAGTATGCTAATATAGTCAAATATGCATGCATATACATATTTGTGCTTTCAGGATGTATAGAGATTCATACCTCCCCAGCACACAAATGCACTTATATAACTTGCAAAAATAATCTACTTCTTCTTTCTTCCATGCTATACTGGAAAAAAAAATCAAATCTAAGCACGGAGGAACTGAAAAAAAACTACATGTATCATTCACCTGATTTCAATTGTGCCTCCCTTTGAACCTCAGCCAAATCATTTTGTACATTAAAAATTGGTCAGGGATGATAAGATTCCATTTTCATGGTTGGTAATGCAGAACCAGGGAAAGAATACAATTACAGACCCCTGAGTAAACTCTGCGAATGTCAACTTGATGTAAATGATCAAGTGTCGACAAAGGGGCCGGGGAGGGAGGGCTCGGAGAGGGAAAAAGAGCTGAACTCCAACGGAGAGCAAGAGACAGACAGACGGAAGGAGAGAGAGATAAGCCATCATCCTCGTCAGACCTTCTTGGAGCAGAAATGTGGAGCTCCTGGGGCCTGGGCAGTTTCTCAAACACTCGCTTTCAGCCGGTCTTGAGTGTGCTGAGGTGTGGCAGCTAAATGCATTTATTTCACTCCCCAAACATTTCCTAAGCACCCACTTGGGCCAGTAAATGCCAAACAAAAGGAGTAAAATAGGATTGACTTTAGGCGGCTTGGCTCAGCCCTGGAGGATTTCCTGCCCGGATGGGAATAGAAGCCCAAACAGACTCTCGTCTGGCACCCGAGGGAGTGGACACACAGACAAAGGTCCTTCCCAGAGAGAAAAGACAATCAGCTCAGTCCTGCCCTCCTACTGCTAGCTGGGTCACAAGAATGATGGTGCAAGGTCCGAGAGAAAGAGGACAGCCCCACTCTGCTTGGAGGCTGCCCTTAGTGGGACCTCATGCCTCCGAGCATCCGCAAGAGAGCCAGGAGATGAAGAGTCTCGAGACCATATCACACAGAGAACTGTGGAAAGAACTGAGACTCTTTCTCTCGGGAGGCAAAGCCTCAGGGGGATGAGATCTATTATCAAAAAGCTGTTGTGAATTGGGGCAGGGCAATCGAAGCACCTGGAGGGTTTTGGACATCAGACTCCAGACCAGCAAATAAAAATGGCCAGAACAGATTTCCATGCATCACAGAGAGTGGGGTATCCAACATTAAAGCTTCTTTGCATGGTAATGAGCTTCCTGTCACTATAGGTATGACAGAAGGCTGGTCAACCACTTGTTTTAGAACATTGGAGGGAGCATTTCTGCACTGGAATGGGAAAGGGTATTGACTGAAGTGTACTGAGAGGGGCTTAAAAAGGGAGATGGTTAATTAGAATCCAGGCAGCTATCGGCTTCGAAGGAGGAGCAAGAAAGTCTAAAGTCAGAACCTGCCCTCCGTGTCTCTTCCATTTGTCCTCCAGCCATGCTCTCTCATGCCCTGTTACACACAACCTCACAGCGATGCCTGTAGGGCCTCTTATCTTAGACTGTTTCTCCGACACTTTCCCCTAGTGGGTACACGCATTCTTTCTCTGATTCAACAATGCTCAGTACCCAAATAGGAGGCATCAATCCAGGTTCTTAAGATGCAGTGGGGCACGAGACACTTGAACTGTCTGGTATCTGATCTCTTGATGCTGAACTTGACGGTTGGCATGCGTGAACCCAAGTGTTAGCCATGAGGCCAAGATGGCGGGTCTATTCTCATCCACCCGGAAACTCATCAGTGTTCATGAGGGATATTAAATGGCAAGTGGTATTTGGAGCACAGCCGAAGAGAAGCTTCACTAAACCAAAGGCAAAAGTCATACCTTCGGGCCTTCCTTCCACCTCCCCTGTCGGGGGGTGCTGGCTGGTATGGTGATGGGAAGGGTTAGCAGAATGAAGGAGGCAAGAACTGGCAAGGCAATCGACTAATGAGGTTCAACCTATGAAAGGCATTGTCCACATGGATTCTTTGGAGCCAGGCTTGGGAAGGCACAGTGCTGCTCCAAGGGGCTAGACTATCAATTCAAGACCCCAACGTTCTGGGTGCCATATTGGTTGTGCCTGCTCCATGACCATGGCAATTCAGGGAGTTGGAGGTGGTTTTCCACATTACAGCTTATGTCTCCAGCTGTGCCTTGCATTTCCCTTTTCCTACTTCTGGCATCTTCATGAGAGAGCCAACCATTTCTCCTTTGACTCCAGAAATGCAGAGGGTACTCCATGGGCTGCTTGCCAACTGCATCCCTGAGGTTGGCCCATCAAGTCAAATAGAATTAGCATGTGGTTCTACGGATGGGCACCCAGGCCGTCTCTCACCAACGAGAGGTTCCTCCGAGTGCTCCTTGTGCTCCTCCCCTTCCATGGCCTCTCTAGCTTGGTTGGAAGGACTTTCTGCACAAACAGTAGCCCAGATATGAAGAGCTGGGGGACGAGCAAGAAACTGGAAAAAGGACTCCAGATTAAGACGTCAGGGGAACTTCAGGGTCTGGTTTAGTCACTTTTGGGGTCCTGTCTTCCTAAGAGGACCCCAAACCACATCCACCAGCACACATGATTATTTTTCTAACTCCCCAAAGTCTCCTAAGGCATCTGGGGAGCTAACTTGCTGGATTAGTGTGTTTGCTGATCAGAACTGAAATACGACTCTACGTCTTCCCCACTGTTCCCTCAGGACCGTCTTGGTACTAACGTGGGAGGTGGGGGCAATCTGAAAAATAGAGACTTGCAAACTCACACCCCCCCCAACCAAGGGCCTGTCCACCTCATCCCACGGAGGCCCTGAGTAGTTCTGTGAGAAGCCAGGGGGGTGGGGGGGGGGTGCGGTCATCCTGGGAGGTCCAGACACATGCTGTGTGAGGACGGTGAAGATAGGTGGACGGACTGCTGAGGGGGATGGCCCCCATCCGGGGCCGAGGGCCGCGTCCTTGGGGGACCCAAAAAGAGCAAATGTTTTCCAGGAGAAAGAACACACATCTCCCTACCATCCCATCATCATTCAAAAGCTGAGAGCAAGACTGATTTTTCCAATTTATTTTAGAATTATCAACCGAACTGATTAAAGCAGCTATCAACTTGGGTTGTTCTTTATGTGTCGTCCTCGTTTCACATTTCCAATGTTTTTTCGCGTGCAGGCTGCATAAATTATTGAAACATTATTTTATTTATCCATCCCCCTGTGACAGAAATAGGTTTTCTGAAAGCAGATCTTTCCCTAATCAGTTTTGTTTTTCTTGGTTTTGCTTCCAAATAGCTCCATGAATTTCAGGCTGACAGATGTGTAGCACTGGTTTACTTCTTTAGTGTGAACCAAGCCACGGCGGGAGGAGAAAGAGAAAGGGTCTGGACATCAGAGTCCCTGGACATAGAAGACCAGCACCTGGGAAATAAGACACTCCCGAAGTTGGTCAGGAGCAGGAAAGAGGAAGATGGCACCATGAAGTGATGGGCTGGCAATGGTAGCCTCAGCTTCCTCGGGGTTCAGGGCATGCTTCGCTTCTCCAGCCCCTGGGTTCCAGACCTCCCCTTCCCAGTGGGGGCCATGCCCAGTGGGAGGCACCCAAGGAACCAGGACCCACGGGACCATACAGTGAAACTGGCCCAGCATCCCAACCCCCGCCCCGCCCCAGGGCACTGTCAACTCTTCCTGGGAGTCATCTGAGAAGGGCCACTCGGACAGCAAGGTTTCTTTCAAGGGTGGGTCTGTTGCATCTTTGGGGGAATATGCCTCTAGTCTCAAGTATTTGGGAGACCAGGAGCGACCTATATTGCTGAGAGAGGAGATGCTCCGATGGAAAGCCCAGATGTGCCAGAGAACAGCTGGGAGGGCTCGCCATGTTTTGCAAGACATCAGCCCTGTTCACAGGGATCAGCTCAGGTCACAAGGCTTCGTCCACGTGGCCTTAAGAATTGGGGGCTGTGGGCTCAGCTCTCCGAGGGAATCCCAGAGGATCACGCAGGACCGCATCCGGGGTCCCATGCGGCCCCCCCAGTGCATGGCCAGGGGAGTCTCTCGTGGTGTCCACGCCACTCCTAACAGAGCTCCTAGACCGCACACACTCCCAGCGGCCAACCCTCCCGCAGTAGTAGTTCTTCAGCGGTAAGACACCCCCCCATTCCGGAAGCCAGAAAAGGGGGGCGGGGGGGATGTTCACTCTACAGTCAAGGAGGTGTGGTATCTCCACACATGCTGTTCCTTCTTCTTGGAATTCCTTTCCCCGGCTGCACCTCCTTCCCCACCACCACTGCCACCACCAAACTCCTAATCATCGTGAAGTTTGGGGGAGACTCAGAAAAGATTTGCGGGCCTCCCTCAGGCAGCCTAAGACAGTCCTTCCCACGGGAACCTTGTAAGAAAGGGTCGAGTTTCCTCCAAAGCAGAGCCTAGAACAAGAATCCCAACCCAGGTCACATGATTCACCAGGACAGAGAGCTCTTCGAGAAAGGTCCCTAACGGAGGGAGGACTGCAGGACAGGGAAGGGAGGGAACCAACAGGGATGCGGCACCAGGGTCAAGGCTGGCCCCGCCCTGCTCCACAGGTGGGGTGGGGGCCTCTGGAACAAAACACACTCAAAGGGTTCTCTGCACCCTCTTACCCCCTAATCAGCCAGTCATCAGCTCTCCGCGGCCCCACGTCAAGTGTGCATGCGTCGGTTGAGGGGTTCTCCAGTTGAGGGGGGCAGCAGAGAGCTGTTGGCAGCCCACTTTATAGCAGCTGGGGGTCAGGGTTACGTAAGGGCACCAACAGCCTCCACAAAGACCCTCCCCTACAGACCTGCTGCGCCCGACACCATCGTGATGGTGACAATCATTTAGCGAGCTCCCACTGAAGTTATAGTCTACATTGATGGCTGTGTTGGCGATCCCATTTCACCCTCGTGCACCCTGAAACAGAAAGCAAAATCTCCCTTAAATGGGAACATCACTGAGGCCCAGAGAGATCATGGGACCTGCTGACAGGTTCACAGCTGGCCCACCATGGGCCAAGTTCACAGCAAATGTTCATTTGAGACCCGGTTTAACAGACATCAGACTCTGTGTTCTATTAACTATGTTTCTGGCCTCATTCCATTAGGGCAATTACCGCATCACATTATGTTTGTTTGCACATCTCTCTCTCCCCTGAACTGTGGTTCCGTTATGAATAAAGACTGCCTTCCTTTCTCCCCACCTCCTCTTTCTTTCACTCTCTGTTATGTTGGGGTGCATTGCCACCATTTATTGAATGCACCCTGAGCCAGGCCCTTGCTGGGCCCTGGTCGCAAGCTGTATTATTTGTGCCATTTACCCCTAAGAAGATGACTTATAGCCACTCATTGCCATCAGACTTCCACCCTCACTGGCATCAGGCTCGGCAATATGACTGGCTT
Organism: Nasua narica; assembly: GCA_028533885.1. NCBI lineage: Eukaryota > Metazoa > Chordata > Mammalia > Carnivora > Procyonidae > Nasua > Nasua narica. Next base: position 119,643,638 of record CM052797.1, on the reverse strand, counting down.
TGATCAATGGAAGTGAATGAAGGGATAAGCATCTGGGAGAAAAGATACATAATACCAGTAAGGAGGAAGACAGGATAGTCTGATCCAGTCCAAGGGTTGGGGAAGGCACCAGTGAGGCCACGATCTGAAGGCATCAGATGGAACTAAGGGGGAAAATAAAGGATACCACTGTTTGTGCAAAGGCCCTGTGGTAGAAGGGAGCTTGATATCAAAGCTTTAAAATAAGGCCGATGGCTAGAGCACAGTTGGGTGGCTTAGGGAGATGATATGACTTCTCCAAGCTTTCTTCCTTGTTAGAAAATAATAGTAGCAAGACCAAAAAGTGAGTTCTGTTTTCAAGGTTCCCTTTTCCTTTCTCTGATCCCAGAGGTGGGCGGAGAATGCTCGTATGGGGAGACACCCGTGTCTCAGCCTATAGAATCTCATTTTGGACAGGGCTCACCTGAAACAGGGGTGCAGCACTCATCCCCCAGCTCCCACACCACACCATGTTCCCAACCCCAGTCAATAACAAAATAAAAAATCAATTTGGTTAATCTTCTTCAAACAAAAGAAGAACACAGAAATCTCTTAATAAGAAGAAAATAGGCCTATTTATAATCAGACCAAGAAAACTGCGCCTGCAATGTGCTTTGCGCCTCAAAACTAATTTCTTTAAAATTTTTAATTTGGAGTGCACAAAATAACTATTTTTAAAACTATGCAATTGCACGACTAATTCCATATTAATGAAACTCAACATCTGTGGCTTTTCACATCTGATAGAGTTAAAATATTACCAAATTAAAGCAAGGGATTAATTTGTTTTGACTTATTAATATTGGTTAGCTGTTCAAGTTTATTTTCTCCCATTTTCTGATTTTTTTTTTTTTTTTTGGTCATTACCCAGCTCTGTCCTGTCCTTCAAAGACATTAGAATTACAGTAATCACCTTTAACATCTTGCCATTCACGCAAGGTACCGTTATCCCTAAGTAGGCACTCCGCTCCTCTTTAGCTGCACAAAGTCGATAGTCGTAAAGCATCATCATTTTTTCCTTCTACTCAATTCCCAGCAACTCCGTCTCTAAATTCCCCTTGGCTTAGAATATCTGGTGTCAAAACGAAATCAGAGCCACTGCCAACACGAACATGACCCCCTCCATTACACGCATGTGGCTTTTCCTCTTTGTATTCGCTGCATGACATTCCGGACCTTTCCTGAATCTTTGTCTCCCCCCACCCATGCTTCTGGATGCTTCTGGATATTGTTACCACGACCGCAACCGACTGACGCATGGGGCACACCAGTGAGTTTGACCATCAACCAAGCCAGAGCACTTTCCGTGGCTTTTTGGGGTGAAGCTCAGGGCTGGGTCCCAGGTGAGGTCCCATGGCAGAGCTCACCTCCTTGTGTCCTCCTGGACTCCATCCCAGGACAGGGAACCATCAGGACAAATGGGACTCCCAACCGAGTTGTCCCTGACACATCACTCTTCACAATGGCGGGGGGCAGCAAAGAGTCCAGGTTAGCACCTGTCATCCTGCTACCCTTTTGGCTCTCTGGTCCTCAGTTTCCCCAACTGTAAAACCTGGAGAACAGTAGTCTCTCCCCCATAGGGTTGTCCAGACGAACGAGTCAAAGAAGCGTGGGTTGCTGAATGGCCAGAGGAGAGAACACATTTCAAGTACGAAGCACAGTGCTTAGCACCCGGTGAGCATGCTGAAAATATGTCCTGGATGGATAAATAAATGTTTTCAAATCATTCCTTGCTGGGAATATCTTGTAGAGAAAATGTCGGGCTCCCATATCTAGGGAGCTCCCACGATCTGCAGGCGGCTGAAGTGATCGGTCATTTTATCAAATTATCAGACCTTGAGTGGGGGCAAGGGAGCCCTCAGGAAGTGCACGAATACATTTTGGGACTTGCCGCCACGTGGCTGAAAACAGGCACTCTGGTAGCCCGCAGGCAAACCCTCTCTCTACCAATTTGTGCAATGGTATCAAAACATGAGACGGTCTGCATATGAACATCCTTTGTAAACTGGAAAGTGCTTTCCAAGGCTTAGCAGAGAGTGCTTATACCAACTAAGCGGACGGACAAAATTATTCCCTCTTGCACCTTAAAACTTTTCATTCAAACTATGATTTCTTAGGGGCACAAAAATTCCCTCCAGATTTCCATAGCACGTCATGGCAAAAAATATTATTGAGTTCTTTGTCTAAAGTTTGCTTAAAATTTAGTTAGCTTGCCTTGCTTAAAAAAAAAATCAAACCAGTTTTGTGGAAAATTCAGTGCTCAGATCTGTGGGGAATTCATAATTGGCATTTCCATAACCCAGCTGTCTGGCTGTTGAATGGAACCCTAGAATAAATAAACAAACTAACACATGAAAAAGCAAACACTCAAGTTCTGTGGTATTTACAAAAAGGGAAGACAATACAGAATAGAAATAAACTCTCTCATGAATGAGTTTACTTAAAATGGCTTGATCAAAAGCCTTCTAGTATTTTAAGGATTAAAAATGACTTTTACTGACCCAAAGTGATAGCAAATTGGCAAAGACACAAATCTTCCCAGTACTATTATTTTAGAAAAGTCCCCCTTTTTTTTCCTGTTGTGATTTAGGAAATATTCTGTAACTAAGAATTTTCCAGATTTCTTTCTTTCTTTTTTTTTTCTTTCTTTTTCTGGACATTCTAAAATGGGTTGCCTTAGACTTGGAGTGAAAAGGGCATTTTATAAGAACAATTAGTAAGAAACAAAAGTGGGGTTCAATTTGCCATTTTATTCTGCATCACTGGAAAAAAGAGACAAAAGGGGGTCATGAAGGTCTGTGGCAGAGACTGCTAATAAATATTCAAAATCTGTTTTTTCTTTCCTTCTCACTAACAAAACCCCTATACTTTGGCAGGTGGCAATTTGCCAACTTATATTTAAAAAAAGCGCGTTTTCCATTTTCCCTTGCAATGATGTGGCCCATGACATGCAGATGGAAAGTCTTGAGTGAGGTTTTCTGGCAAATTTTTTAAAGGAAGCTGACTAAGCTGGGAGATATGTCCTTTAAACCTTTCCCCTGGTGACATAAACCTAATAGTTGGAGATTCAGCAGCCATCTTGGCATCATGAGGAAAAGACCAAAAAAAAAAAAAAAAGATTGTGAACATCTTGATCCTGAAATCCTTAAGATGCTAAGCCCATGCTAACAGTGTCTTTTTCTAAATTTTTTAATTAAATGAGAAAAATTTTATTTGTTCAAACCATCATGGTCTGGCTTCTATTTTGGAATTCCTAATTGATGCAAGGTCCTTCGTTTCCAGTTTGCCTTTTCAGTAGGAGACTGTGGATTTCCGACTAAGATTAATCTAGAAAATCACAAAGCAAAGATCAATCAGTATTTAACTTTGGATTTTTAATAAATGTACTCCTTTTGAACCTCAGATTCACTTAATTCTAGCCAAACACTCCAAAAGGGGGTTCCGAGATTTCATGCAGAACATGAACATTTGCTCTGAAATATTTAACATGTGCAGTTAGAGTAGTAAAATGGTCATCATCTCTGTACCCAGCTTCCAGTTTAAGACCCAAGCACCAGTGCAGCCAAAGCCCCTGGTAGATGTCCCCAGCAAACCCTCTTTCCCCCTCTAACCCGAAGCACCTACTTTGCTAAACTGAGTGTTCCTTATTTCTTTATACTTTATACTCTCCAGGCAACAAATAATATGTCAGGTGGATTTAAAAAAAAAGGGGGGTGGGTGCTCTAGATCCAACTTCCTACATTTGAATTCCAGCTCTGGTATTCGTAAGCTGGGTGACCTTGAGCAAGTTGCCTAACCTCTCTGTGGTTCAGTTACCTCATTAGAAAATGAGAATAATCATGCTTACCTCATAGACTTATGATGAGACTAAAGGACATGATAAATGTAAAATCTGCCATCTGTTAGGTCTATATACGTATTTTCTCGTTGTTATTTTCAGGAGAATGCATATAGTTTTTATAGTTTTTTAATATATAAAAACTCTTTTATATAGGTTCCTCATCAGATTTTGCATTACAGACCATCATCTAATACAAAGATTATTGCATTTGTAATAAGCTAAATGCAGTCTATAATTTTAACATTTGATATGACATAGGATTGAAAAAATGTTTTTCACAAACAGAATTTGGCTCACCCGCCCCAGTTCCAGGGCTACCTTGCTGAGTAGAGCCAGTGTCCACTTGGGGACCCATGCCAGAAACCTAGGAGCGATCAGGGTCGTCTGACTCTCCCTGGGACAGGGACACCTGTCTCCCACTCATCCCTGCATCCGCTGCTGACTCCTGCTCTCAGCCACCTGCCTTGTTTCCAGATCACCGCCCGCCCCTTACAGTTCCCAAGTCACGAGTCTCCGCAAAGCAGCCAGAGTGCTCCTGCAGGGGGGAAAGGATAAACCCATCAGTTTCTGGGTACAGACCCCTGGCGTTTCCATGTGGTCCAGCGGGACTGTCCAGACTCCACCCATCTTTTTGCTGCACCCATAATAGACCCGGGGTGCTCCCTCCTCCAGTCCTTCCCAGTTCACTCCCCTTCCCACCACCCTGCACGCCTTTCTCCTGACTGACTCACCCCATCTGGGAGGGGGGCCTCAGCTAGCATGTTACTCTCTCCCTCCTGGAAGACATCACTTGCCCCCAAGCCCAGGCAGGTGCCATGCTGTGAGCACCCACAGCACTGGACTTGCCTGTTCAAGCCACACAGCTGTCTGGGATCGTCTCCTGATTACCTGACTCGCCTTCTAGACTCCAGTCCCGGAGGACAAGACGGAGTATGTGCTGGTCCCACTGCATGTCCCATACCAGGAACAGAGGAATGAGTGAATACTTGTGTTCCATTGTCATCTACGCGGATTCACATGGGTTTTAATTTTTTATTGCCTGATAGAGTCCACCTTTCTTCTGATCTCATAGCCTAAAATATTTGCTCTCCCAGAGAGTGATAAGGACAAACATTTCAAAGGTAAATGAACTCCACTGTTGATGAGGGAAGAGGAAATTAGCACTCTGAGAAAGTGTTAATGAAATTCTAAGTGCAGCTTTTGGGGGGAAGAAAATTGAGTCATATCCAACTGAATTGTCAATTTAAAAATATTTTGACCCCCAAATTCTCCTTCTTGGACAATAGTCTGCAGAAATATTAAAAACACATCCCTAGGAACATTCATAAGGAGGTGCACATGAGCACTATTGATAATAGGAAGTCTAGGACCCACCTAAATACCCTTTAATATAGAAATAATTAAAGGAACAGAATGATATTCATGCTATGAAGTATTATGCAGTACTTATAAAGACTGAGACAGGCACACACATCTTGTTATACAAAGACTCTTCAAATACTTTATTAAGTGAGAACATTCAGAATGTATTATGTATAATGGGTTACAATTTATGTAAAGAAAAGGTAGATACAATTGTGTAAATGAATAGAGACAGGTCTAAAGGAGGCATTATAAGCAGTGATTGCCTCTCAGCTCACATGAGCAGGGGAACTGGAGGGATAAACAGGGATTTTCATTTTCTTAATATATTTTCTATACTGTTTAACCCTACTTTGGCATATACTTGGATAATACCTGCTATGTTACACCCTAGCACCGTGGAACTCTAAAGCTCATGGCTACAGATTCAAAAAATGAAGCAAGGTAAAAGGGACCAGGGTTCTTCTTTTTTCCCACTCCCTTTCTCACTTCTAAAGACATCAATACAAACAGTCCTATGAGGTGAGAAGGACCGGTTTTTATCATTCTCATTTAAAACAAGAGGGAACAACATTAAGCTCCAAGAAGATAAATGACCACACATGACCCCTAATAAGCCCTAGAGCCACATCTTCATCCAGCAAAGATTTAATGAGTGCTTAGCACATTTCTTAAATTCTCTGAGACCCAGTTTCCTCATCCTTAAGATGGGAAAACTAATCCATGTGGTTCAGAAGATGAAATGGGGGTGCCTGCATGGCTCAGTGGGTTGGGGCCTCTGCCTTCAGCTCGGGTCGTGGTCTCGGGGTCCTGGGATCGAGCCCCGCATCGGGCTCTGTGCTCGGTGGGGAGCCTGCTTCCCCCTTCTTTCTCTGCCTGCCTCTCTGCCTACTTGTGATCTCTCTCCTGTCAAATAAATAAATAAAATCTTTAAAAAAAAAAAAAAGAAGAAGATGAAATGAAAACCAACTAGAAAATCTCTCAGCACAGCACTTGGCACAGAAAATACTTGTAACTGTCCCAAACTGACAGCACCAACTTTTTCTCTTAGCTTATTTCCCTTTGTCTTTAGCATTCTGTAATTCCACTGTGCCATTTCTACATGGAGATTTTTTGCACACTGCTTCAGACTTTCCAGACTCCCTCTCCATGGCTCCACATCTCCTTCATGCTATCTGTTTGTATCACTCTCTGCCACAGTCAGGGAGTTTGAAGGACACCACTTACTTGCAGCTTCCAATTCACTAATTCTCTCTTCAGCTGTCTCTAATCTCTTATCTACTCCATTCAACTTTTTAAAAATGTAACTCTTTTATTTCCAATATTTCCTGGAGGTTATTTCTTGTCTTTAACAAGCTTTTCTTTACTTTAAGGATGATATTCTGACCTTAATCTAATTGAGAATTAGAACATACATATTCTAGGGTTGGAGCCTCTGCCTTTGGCTCAGGTCATGGTCTCAGGGTCCTGGGATCGAGCCCCACTTTGGGCTCTCTGCTCAGCGGGAAGCCTGCTTCCTCCTCTCTCTCTGCCTGCCTCTCTGCCTACTTGTGATCTCTCTCTCTCTCTCTCTGTCAAATAAATAAATAAAATCTTTAAAAAAAAAAAAGAACATATATATTCTAATTCTTATCAGATTTATCAACAGCAGTTTCAGCAATGTAGCATTTAAGCATGAAGGATCCAGAGCCAGACTGTCTAGGTCAATTCCAGATCTGTCATGTACTAGTTATGTAATCTTGGGTTAAGCTGAGTACACATTTATTTCTTTTTGCTTAAAAAATTATGATGATTGGGTGCCTGGGTGGCTCAGTGGGTTAAGGCCTCTGCCTTCGGCTCAGGTCATGATCTCAGGGTCCTGGGATCGAGTCCCGCATCGGGCTCTCTGCTCAGCGGGGAGCCTGCTTCCCCCTCTCTCTCTGCCTGCCTCTCTGCCTACTTGCAATCTCTCTCTCTGTCAAATAAATAAAATCTTAAAAAAATTATGATAATTATAATGGATACTTATTAGAGTTTCTAGAAAGCTTAAATGAGTTGACACATGTAAATCATCTGAAACAGTGCCTAGAATATACTCAGTCTTCAATACATGTTCACTATTGTCATGATTTCTATTTCCTTGGGTTTGAATTCCTCCATGTGGCAAATATACTGACAGTCTCCTGTTGCACTGAATTTTTTCATGTGCTTTTAACTTTTTGCTTAAGAGCTCAAGATGCATGGAAGTTCTTCCAGAAGGTCCTCTCTGCCAATCGGTTTCACGGATGTTTCAGCCAAAATCCACCCTCCCTCAACTGTCCAACCCTAAAACAGGTCCTACATCAGGAGTCTGGGTCCTTCAAATTCTAGACACTGTTGTTATAACCCCATAACATGGAGGCCTGTAGAAATGACTGTTAGGCCCAGGTCTTTTAGTTCCAAGTGCTAAACTCCTGTCACACCTCCACAACTGCCTCCTGCATAAGCATCCCAAGGATGCAAACCAGCACCAGCCAGTGGTGGTTCAGGAAGGTAATGCGTGGGAGGTAACAAGTGAAATGGTCACCAGTGGTCCTCCAAGGCATGATTCTTATCTTCATCATTCCTAGATTTCTAGCATCCAACACAATGCGCTCAGTAAATGTAGAATCACTGAATGAATAAATAAATGAAAGAAAATCTGGTGATAAGGCTTGAGGGCCCCTGGTAAATTACCATCTATTGTTAGAGAGCTAAGTTATTGGAACCAAGGGATGAAATTAATGTGAAATTGCCACTCTCAGCCCTCTAACTCCTTCCCAAGTACTAAAATTGTCATTTGAGAACAATGGTTCCCTGACCAAGCTAAGTGTATGGGTGGGAACACCATCTTGTCATAGAATCTCAGAGTTGGGAGGAAGCATATTTGCCAAAAGGTGAAGCACGATCATTCATTCCATGTTGTCAACTCCCCCAGATCCTGGTGGAGTTCGCCACTATATGGTCTCAGATCTGGAAGTCGGTGGCCACCGTGAGTCCGATTACTGCAACCTCGCTGGATCGCCAGCTTTCTGGACAAGAAAGTAGCCCAAAAAATACTGTTTTTGCATTTGCTAGTCAAAAGATCCCAGTCACAGTCATTAATTCAATATTTCACCAAAAGTGGAGACATATCTTTCTGGGATAGCACGAGATGATTTTAGTTGATTTCCAGACACAGCATATCAACATTAACTCATGTTGCTTGTTTTCTTTTACTCTTTTTAATTATCTCCAGCAGAAAGTCTCTGTTAAGTGCTGGCATGATTTTAACACCCTTCTAATGTCTGCAAGTCTCCCTATTTAACAAAAATCAGGCTTGGAGCTTAACCCCTAGAGCAAAGTACGTAACATCATATTTTCATTGTACATTTTATAATTACCCTCAATTTGTGGCATGGGTTCCTGATCTTTCACCCCCAATAGTGATATCAAAGTTCCTTTTCAAGTAAATATATTGGTGAGTATAGTTAAAGAATAATATTGAATAAATAAAAGTACAGGTGGCCCTTGGCTATGGTAAAGACCAGTGACATTAGTACAGAGATGAATGACGGAAGCCTGGAAAACAAGTTAATTTCACAGCGCGTGCTAAGGGTAAGGCAGGTGGGGAAGAGGGAAAGGAACCAGCAATTATGGAGCCTACTATGCACCTAGGAATTGGGTTATGCATTTCTTGTATACCTTGTTCATTCAAGTGATACAGAGAGGGGATTTATAGAAGCAATATAGCAGAGTGGTTTAAAAGTGCAGACTCAAAACCACTTACTAGCTGCGGGATTTGGAATAAGTGACCGAACTTCTCCGGGCTAATAATTGTCTCTACCAAGTCAGTAACTTAATATACGTAATGTATTTAGAACAGTGCCTGAAATTCGGTAAATGCTTGATAACTGTGTCATTACCTGTTTCATCCTTTCGAGAGGTGGTGGTGGAAATTCTGCCCCTGAGGGGCACCTGGGTGGCTCAGGGGTTTGGTTGAACATCTATCTGACTTGATTCTGGCTCAGGTCATGATCTCGGGATCATGAGATCGAGCCCCGCATTGTGCTCCAGGCTTGGCAGGGAGGCTGCTTGGGATTCTCTCTCATTCTTCTCTCTCTCTCTCTCTCTCTCTCTCTCTCCCCCCACCCCTCCTGTTCTTGTGCTCTCTCACTCTCTCTCTCTCTCTCTCAAATAAATACAAAGTCTTTAAGAAAAAAAATTCTGTCCCCGAAACATTTCCAGGGAAACCCAGGGCTCCATGGCACACAGTGTGGAAACCAACTCATCTCAACCCACCCTCTAGTTTGAGTAAAACCAGAAAGGTCTCTGAGGTCAGGGGACCAGGCCTTTTGTTCTCACCCACAAAGGCAAGGAGCCTGCACACAGTTAAAACTCGGTTAACATTGATTAAGCATTAAAAGATCACTTTTCAGATTAAAAAAAAAAAAAACAATCAAAATGGATGAAGATTGTGTAGCTAGTATCTGCCCTGACACCCAAATTTGCCAACAGATATGTATTGAGGACAGTGTTTGGGTCTTTACGAGCTTATAGTCTGGCTACAAAGGTAAGTGCTGGAAAGTTCTTGAAAATGAGAAAGGACAGCATGAAAGAGGAACCTGATTCATGTTCTCTTTCTGGAGTCTTTAAGAATGAGGTTGTCTGGTTCGGGGCGAATCTCGGTCTGTTTCCTTGAAGCTGTGTCCTAATTCTGCCTGTTCTCACCGTCCTTTTGAATTCTCTGGATTGATTTTTGCAATGAGTTTATGTCAGTGCTTAAGTAAGAGCCAGCCATTGTTGTTTTAGCACCTACTGTGAAATTAGCCTGCAACAGGCCCAGGTGATTGAGAAAAGTGTAAGCCAGTACATGACCCCAAGGGCCATGTGGTCTGGCCAAAAAGATAAATTCTATAAACCTCCAGAAAACAAGAAACAAGCATCAACATTGAATGGCAAAAGCCAGGAGGAAAACAGGGCCAGTGGGGAGAAATGATAAGAAGGCATATTTGAGAGCAATTTCTCACAAGCAGAACTATCTCAAGACAGGGTGGATTGCATGGGGAAGCAATGAGTCCCCTGTCACTGGACGTATGCAAGGGAAGTCTGGACATTCCTTCATGGGAATGCTGTACAAAGAAACCCAGCCGAAGCTGGACGAGCTGGCCTTTGTAGGCCAGCTAAGGAAGGCCTTTGTGGCCTCTTCTAAGGAAGAGGCTCCATGGGTCTGCCCCTGGTATTAGGCATATCAGGTCTGGGAGGTGATGGGACGGAACTCCATCCCCCAGTTTTGCCCGAGTATCAGGACCACATGTAACATGTGATGATGGGATTGGAGGGAGAAGAAGGGTCCTCATTACAGCCATGCTTGAGCTCCTGTGAGCGGCACTCCCTGTATCTGCTGCGGAAAGCGGGGGTGGGAGGAGGGAAAGGCACAGGAGATGTTGGTGCAGGTGGAAAGTCGTAGGTCTCCCCTCCCCACGCTCCAGCTACCTGGCCCTGCGCTAAGGGGCTACCGGCAAAGCCAAGCTGAGCACAAACCCTACAACTCACAGAGATGGCTTTATACTGGAGTTATGAGATGATACAAAGCTTTTAAGTCTTATTTTTTTACACCATTAGAAGATATCTGCCTTACGCCAGAACCATCTGGAAAGGCAGGAAGGCACACGGCCTGCTGCTTGGATGCTCTGCTCAGCTCGGCAGTCCTGGGGTGGAAAATAAAATGCCATCGCCCTCCCCATCGCGGCTGTCCGCTCCCCGGAGCCGGAGCCTGTCTCCAGCTCCACAGCCGGACCGCAGTCCACACACGCCTGCAGCTCGTCTCGGGCCCTCTGGCAACCTCGTCCGGGAGATGGGCGCTGCCTGGGCATGCCTCATCAGGGTTGTTATTTGGGTTTAGTTTGATTTGGTTAATTTTTTCAAATAAGAGGCTTGAAGAGTTTGGGAAATTCGTTCGTGGATAGGAGAAACAGGACGCGCTGGAACACACCTCGATCGTCTCTCCCTCCGGACCGTGCTCCCCTGCCAGCACTCAGCTCCCCGCCACCCGACTAAACAGAAACCTGTCGGGCAGACCCAGATGCCCCTGATGGCCACACACACTGAGGCGTGGCCAACCACAGGCGTGAATACCATCCCAAGAAGCCCCAGTCCTGAGTCCCCTTAGATGCACAGAAAGTCACCATCATCCAGAAAGGCTGCAAATGCAAGCATCGATGGGTTGTTTTTTTTTTCTTTTAAGAAAAAAATACCTGCTCCTTGTTTGTGAACGGCCAAGAAAATGAGACAAAATACCTGGAAATATATATATTTATAAAAAAAAAAACCACAGATCCTGATGATTCTTTTTAATTGGGTTGGAAGGGGTTACTTCATTATGCAGCAAATTAGAAAATTCATAATTTATCATTGCACCCAGTCGAAATGCCACCCAACTGAGTCGCACCCCTGTGAAAACCATCACTAGTAGCAAACTGTCAAGTCTGCTGCAGCCGACGGGCAAAATTAATATGCAAATGTATGCAAGAAATTAAAAAGCAGAATTACCCAGGCAAATGAGGTAGCTATACTTGAATTGTTAGAATTATGAATAATTACTGCGAATTTTCTGCTCCTAATATAACTTGTTTTTTGATAAACAAAGACTTAATTATCGAGATGCGCTGGAGAATTTCCGTGGCGCTCATTAATCTTGCAAAAAAAACAAGTCCCTGGTGCCCAAGCCGTAATGAAGAGCGCGTGCCCTGAATCTTCAGAAAGATCACAGGCACCAGGGTGCCAGGGCTGGAGAAAAAAAATGACAGTGCCAATGTCCCCTCCTGTACCCTGGAGTGTCGTAACGTCTTCCACTAACTATCAAAGGGACTTATTTATGCCAGCAGCTGAGCTATAAGTCCAATTTACGATGCCTTCAGCAGTGGCGAAATGATCCGTTGATGTGCGGTGGAAATGCCATCTCGCAGTGGCGCGCGCTCGTCCCAATGATACCAACATGATGAGGACCCTGCGCTCGCCGCTAATGGATGCCGCGTGACAGACCGTAATCCACAAGAGGGACTATCTTTTAGGACCGGTCTCGATGGTTCGCCATTAATCTTGGTTGTGCAGTTCACCGGTGTCCACAGGAACAAGGGCATTATCATAAACACGGGTTTTAAATTTTCGCATCAAGAGTGGGAACTCCGAGGAGCCAGACCGGGCACCCGGCGCCCCGGGGCAGGGGCCCGCGCAGCCTTCGCGTCCTCCGCGTGGGGACCCCAGCCCACGGACGGTGGGTGGACCTGGGAGCGGTCCTCTCTCTGGGTTCGGGATCGGGAGGCGGAGGACACGTCCCGGGGAGACCAGGGGCTGTCTCCCCAGCCCCCGAGAAGCCGCCTGCCCGGTGGGAGCCGAGCTCATCTACCAGAAGCAGGCAGAGGGGCCATCACCCCAGGCCCTCCCAGCGCACAGCCGAGGGGCCTGCTGAGCGCCTATGATTACTTAAAACCTGGCATCTAAGTGGGAATGACTGAGTTCCCGTCATCATTAGGCCGATTAGCGCCATGATAAACCCTCACAGATCATAAGGCAAAATTACAAAACATCACTTCTGGAGCTCTGAGGCAGCCAAAGGAGCTCCCGGCAGCCTGCATTTTTCAAACACCTCCTTTCTGAATTCAAGTCCCCAAATACCCTGATGTCTTGACAGCACCATTTCACTGTGTAGGCAAATTGTCACCTTTTACACCAGGGCATCTGTCATGTTTCTACTCAAGGCCGTCTCTCCTTCCCCGGCGCGCACGCGCGCGCGGCCCTTCTCGGCCCCCGGATCCGCGGCGAGCCCCCCGGGGAGCCCAGCACCCTGCCCAGGATCAGGCTCGTAGATCTCCTGCGCGCCGCTCACAAGGAGAGCAAAAGCCTTCTGCACGTCAGCTGGAAGTGATGGATCTCCAGCTTCATTCAATCCCACATTTTATTTTTATGCAGAACTCAGAGCAGCTTGTCTTGCGCGCTCTCACCTTCCCTGAGATTAATTCTCACCGCGGGCCTGCCATCGGATGGTGAGGTGAGAACACATCCGGGCTTTAGGAGAAAGAAAGCAACTGAACCGCACCCTCAGCATCTCGCCCAGAGAGCCGGGCAGGAGTCGGGCACCCGCTGCCCCGGCTTTTCTTGCTGGACGTGTCAACTAGTGAAACTAAGCAGTCGATAGCCGCTGGGCCCCAGAGGGGCACCCAGGCTGGGAGATGGACCCGAGCTTCCCTGATACCCTGCCTCCTACAGAGCTGTATGGCCTTGGGCAAAAAGCACTTTCCCTCTCTGAGCTCAATATCCTCAACCACAGCATGGAGAGTTGCAGGAACAATTTAACGCGCGTGTACCGAATTGCCGGGCCACACATGTGATAGGTCATTGGTATTTTTGTTACGGAGCTACCAAAAGGATTCAGGCATAGGCCCAGCCCATGCTGAAAACCTCAGGTCCCGGGATGGCCCCACAGCTCTGTGCAAACCAAGACGGTTGGTCAGCCTGCGCACGGAGAGACCCCAGCACCAGCAGGCGGCACCCACTCCTCGGCGTTGTAAGTGCTGGTGATACCGCTGTCCGCCTGGTCGCCCTCAGCGTGCTCTTTCCAGTGGTCGAGTAATGAGGTCAGCCAGTCGGCACTATTTTTAATTGTGTTAAAATACATATAACATAAAATTTACCATCTTAGCCATTTCCAGGGGCACAGTTCAGCGGCGTCAGGTACGTTCCCATTGCCGGGCGACCACCGCCACCATCGCTCAGCCCCTGAGCCTTTCCTTCTTGCAGAAGTGAAACTCAAGTCTCCATTAAACGCTAACTCCACCACGCTTTCCCTGGCTTCCGGCGACCGCCATCCCCTTTCTGTCTCTGTGGCTCCGACTCCACGAATCTCACGTTAAGTGGAATCACACAGTATTTGTCCTTCAGCGACTGGCTTGTTTCACGCAGCCCCACGTCCTCGAGGTTCCTCCATGCCGTGGCAGGTGTCAGAAGATCCTTCCTCTTGAAGCCTGAAGAAGATTCCGTTGTCCGGATGGACCACACGTTATCGGTTCACCCAGTGATGGGCACTTGGGTTTGCATCCGCCTTTGACTCTAATTCTGCATAAATGCGGACGTACCCACATTGGCTGGGGTCCCTGCTCGCCTCTCTTTCGTACACACACCCAGACGTGGAATTCTGGAGTCCACGGTATCTAGGTTCACACGGTAATCTAGGTTTAATTTCATGAGAACCCGCCGTCATATCTTCCACCGCGGCTGAACTATGCGACACCCCCCCCCCCAGTGACACACGAGGGTTCCGATTCTCCGCACGCTCGCCAGCACCTGTTTTCTGTTCTGCTGAGAATAGCCACGCTAGTGGGGGTGAAGTGGAGCGCTTGCTTACGCTCGGGCGGCTCTCCTGGAATGGCTGGTGGGCTCCATCCTCTGGGTGGCCCCTGGCTGACACACGCTTCCTAGGGGAGGTGGAATCGGGCCGAGACCTTGGGGGACTGAGGCCTGTGGAGGGGCGCTGGGATGGAGGGCAGCCAGGCAGGACCCATGGAGCAGGACAGAGGCTGCCGCAGGGAGGGGCGGGGACCTTGCCGGGCGCGTGTGGCTCGGCTGGATTCTGTCCTCCCAGCAGCTGGACCTCGTAGTCAGAGCAGCCGTCCTCCCCCTGCAAAGCCACAGCGTGCCCCCAGACTGGCGCCCCTCGAGGTCCCCAAGGAGTAGACCTAGGATATCCTCAGATGAAGCCAGCCGCCCACTGAGCAGATGAGCAAACAGACCTGGGGAGGGGAGGGGGGGCAGGGACTCAGCTCAAACACCGGTGAGAACGCGTCCCTCCTGGCTCGACCCTGTCTCACTGCACTGAGCTCAGGGCCTCTGCCCCGTGGCACCCTCAGCGCAGACAGACCCCCCCACACCTCCCCAGGCCCAAGCACAGTGATAAGAAGGGTAACCAGCTTCCACTGAACCTCCTCCGCTCTGCCCCAGGTCCTCAGTGCTGCTCCCACTTTCCCGATGCAGGAGGGCAAACGAGCTGCCAGAGCTAAGGGGAAGAAGGGCAGAAGTCTAGCCTGGGACGGGGGCCACGCCAAAGCCCACCTGCTCTCCGTGGACTTCTGAGGGGCGCTGAGAAGGGTGCCGAGAACCTTCCAGCAACAGTTGGTGCCAGTGAGTTGACGTCGCGCTCGGGGGCGACAGGCGTACGGCAGGGGCGGTGATTGGAGAGACAGAGAGCGCCCAGAGCTGGCAGAGCAGGGCTGTCAAAAGTCCTGAACAAGGCGAGGGCTTTCGGTATTGTTTCTTCTGCCTGTATTTCTTATTTACTTATGAATGTGTTTCTCCCCAGCTCTTGCGACTTCAGCAGGCAGCGGGCCGTGGATCAGTGGCCACCTGCCTTCACCCTGCACGGGACCCCACGCCTGCCTCCCCAGGGCGCAGGCCCCGGGCTCCAAGGGGCCCCGCCCAAGGTGGTCCTGCGGGCTCAGCCCGCCTGCCCCCTGCTCCGCGTTCCAGCCGGCGAGCGGCGAGCACCAAGGGAGCCCGGCCCTCGGAGACCGCCAGGCCCACCTGACCCAGCGCAGTTCCCCCCTCAGCCGTGGGGCCTCTCTGGCTTTCTAGATGAGGGTCTGCGTGAGCATCGGGTGAAAAACCCTCGGCCCAGAAAAATATCCATCCTTCCTTCCTTTCTTCCTTCCTTCCTTCCTTCCTTCCTTCCTTCCCCCCTTCCCTCCTTCCTTCCCTCCTTCCCTCCTTCCTTCCCTCCTTCCTTCCTTTCTTCCTGCGGGCTTTGTTGGCCCCTGAAGCCCAGTGTGGAAAAGCACCCCTGGGCTCAACTCCAGGCTTCCTAGGGACAGGGGTGGGGGAGGGGCAGGCTCAGGACGGAACCCCTTACCCCCAGCCAAGGACTCTGTCCCATCACAAACTTGCACTGGTCTGTGGAGAGCGCGAGCGCGTTCTGCCTACAGCCTCATGCTCATGGGAGTCAAGGAAACTGAGGCTCCGCGAGGCTCAGCCCTTGGCGCAGGGTCACGGCCCCCAGAGCCCAGCCCCGTCCTCCGCCTGAAAGGTCAGCCGCGCACGAGCGCTTCGGCACCGGGCCTGCGAGTGCGCGCTCTCGTTCAGCCGCGTCACACCGGTAGCCGCAGAGTCTGCCCCCATGCACAGCTGGTGAAACTGAGACACGGCTCAGGCACCTCCCCCAGCCTCTCAAAGGGGCACGGCAGCAGCAAAGCTGGAATTGGCTCCAGGCTGGCTGCCTCCAGGGCCCATGGCCTCCTCACTAGGCTGTGCTGCCTTCCCCAGGACTTGGCTTAGGTCTTGGAAGGGAAGAACATTCCAGACTCCGTGTTCCTCGGAAAGGGCCTTTGAGAGGCCACAGGGTGCAGAGCCAGATGCCGAGCCCTGAAGCCAGCTTCCCCCAGCGAGTCTTGACTCTGTCCCTTGTTAGCTGTGACAGCCTCAAGCCTTAGCTCACTGCTCCGGGAAAGAAAAAAAGGGGAGGTGGGGGGAGGGGGAGAAACACACTTACTTCGAGATGTGTGCAGAGCACCTGGCGCTGAGTTGGACACACAAGCGAGATCATCCACCGACCGAGCCTAGAACAGCGTCTGGCAGAGAGCGGCCCCTCCAACTAGATCCTGCTGTCCTGATTATCGTTACTGGTGACCGTGCCTCCCCCTCCCTTCTCCTCAGCGACACGGACTCGCAGAAAATGCTCCCGGGGCACGGTCTCCGCGACCCCTCCCACCCCGTCCATGCACCAGGGTGGCGATAACGGCTCTCTGCTCAGAGCGCCACTGCAGGCGTTGAAGGAGCTCCCACACGGCTCGGAGTTAGACCAGGGGACTCTCGGCCGGTGAGGTCTGGTTGCTCTTACAGCTTCATTAGAAATGCGGTGTTCAGCCAAGTCCGTGCCCTTTCCCCAGGCACCACGCTGGCCCTGGGATGCAGAGAAAAATCCAGACTCAAGTTCACAGTTCCGCGTGGACAGAAACTGACCCACGTAGTTCTTAAATAGGCCTGACTGGTGGAGCCCAGTGAGGGACACGGGAAGCCCCGGTGCTTCCCGCTAGCCCTGGAGAGGTTGAACGGACGGGAGCAAGACTTCAAAGAACGGGGATGAAATGGTAAGGAAAGGGAAGCTGGGGCAGAAGGAAGGAAGGCACAGCAGGGGCCTAGACACGGGATAGTCACAGGCCAGCGGGGGAGCAACCAGGCCCCGTGTGTAAACTCCTCCATAGGTGCCCTGGTCCCGGGCTCATGTGTCCTCAGCCCAAGGTGCACGGCTTGGTGAGTGGACATTGGGCTGGATGCCGTGCTGTCCTCACCCCTTGGCTGGCAGCCCTTGCACAGTGAGCAACCTGCCCAACCACACAGAGCACCCCTGGGTATTCAAGGAAGTGAAGATCGTTTGATGCTGCTGGAATGTGACATCCACAGGAGAAGGGAACGGTGAGGAGTAAAGTTGGAAAGATCAGATGGGGCATGTCCTAGAGCAGGGGTAGCAAACTGGGGTGAGCTGGGGGCTGTCTCCAGTCCGCCAGAGCAGCAGAGAAGGACGAGCACAGAAGCTGCCTCAGAGAGAGAGAGAGCTGGGATCGACTCCTGTTGCCGGCCGTGAGTAGGAGTGGGAAGGAGCCGCAGAGACACCAGCTAGCAGTGCTTTCCTTGTCTCAGGAGAGGCCAGGAGAACTCTCCTCGCGGGGGGTTCGTGTCAGGCACAGATAGGCTGTGGCTACATGAGCCCAAGTTGTCCCTTACATTGAATTCCCTCTCACACAGACAAAGCAAAAGGAAAACAGGGTGGAGGGTGGGGAGGAGAGAAATCCACCAGCTTTGGTGGAACGTAGCCGCAGCAGCTCCGCGGAGCCGGGCCTGCCACTGCCTCGTGCGGATGGAGCCCTGGGCACGGACGGCCGCCCCCGAGGAGTTTACGAGATGGGGGCAACACTAAAAATTAACTTTTATTTGGCACACCCTCAGCCAGGGAGAGGAACAAGGAAGGTCAGGAGCGGGTGGGGAGAAGGCTCCCTTCCCTCCCAGGGCTCAGCGCACCAGCTCCCCCAAATGGACCTATGGCCTTCCGAGCTGTGTTGTCCACGGCGGAAGCCACGGGCCACGGGCTGATCCCAAGGACTGGCAATCCGGGCCAGCACCGGTCGAGGTGTCAGTGTTAAACACTCACTGTATTCCAAAGACTTACTACCCCACCCCCCAAAAAAGAATATAGAATATCTCTCTAATAATTTGATATTGATTGCGTGTTGAAATGATAATAATCTGGACAATTGGGTTACAGAAAATATACAGCTAGAGATTGTTTCTCTTTATTTACTGTGGCTACCAGACAACTGGTAGTCACATAAGCTGGCTCGCTGAGGTGTCTCGTGGGGAAGGTCTACAGCCTCCACAGGCGACTGGCTCCACATCCCTGACACTGGCTCCAGGGTCTGGGCTCCGGCCACAAACACGGGGAGAAGGGTGCGCACCGCCCCAGGCCCCCGCTCGACACCCCCTTCCTCTCCAGCTTAAGAATTCCAACCTGAAATCTCGCTGGAGGGTCCTCAGTATCTCATTCTGTGAGATTTGTATTCTTCCAAGGGAATCTCTTTTTTTTCTCTTTAATTTTATCAAAAGACAACTTTCTAGAGCATTTTTAGGTTTGGGGAAAATTTGAGTGCAAAGTATAGGGGGTTC
Organism: Nasua narica; assembly: GCA_028533885.1. Classification (NCBI taxonomy): domain Eukaryota; kingdom Metazoa; phylum Chordata; class Mammalia; order Carnivora; family Procyonidae; genus Nasua; species Nasua narica. The sequence goes on along the minus strand of CM052797.1, from coordinate 119,624,737 downwards.
CTGTGTATCCCCAGCCCCTCCCACTCTGCGTTTCCCTGTTAGTAACGTTTTGCATTAATGTTACAACCCCAAGCAAGGTTGATGCACTGATCTTGATACATTATTATTAACCGAAGTCCCTAGTTTGCATTAGAATCCACTCTGGGGGTTGTGTATTCTTCGGGTTCGGACAAATGTATAATGACATGTATCCACCATTACAGTGTCACACAGAATACTTTCACTGCCCTGAAACTCCCCTGTGGCCCATCTACTCCTCCCTCCCTCCCCCAACCCCTGGCGACCATGGATCTTTTTACTGTCTCCATAATTCTGCCTTTTCCAGGATGTTGCAGAGTTGAAATCCTGCAGTATGTACCCTCCTCCAAGTGGTCTCCCTGACTTAGCCACATGCATTCCAAGCTTCTCCGTGTCTTTGTGGCTTGATTGCTTATTTCTCTTTTTTTAATATAAGATCTTATTTATTTGCTTGAGAGAGCGTTGGAGAGAGCGACAGACAGAACACAGATGGAGAGGGAGAAGCAGACTCTCCACTGAGCAGGGAGCCCCATGCGGGGCCCGATCCCAGGGCGCTGAGACCGTGACCTGAGCCGAAGGCAGACCCTTCACCGACTGAGCCACCCAGGCGCCCCTGCTCATTTCTTTTTATCACTGACTAGTATTCCCTTGTAGAGAGGACGCACACTTTGTTTATCCATTCGCCTATTAAGGACACCTCCATGGTCGGTCATTTGTTTAAATGGATTTTCAAAAACTGAATTATTCTGTTCTCACCTTCTCAGTAATTTAGCGGAATACTGAAGCACAGTTTTGGCAATGGTGGGAGGACCTAGGCCATCCACTACGCTGATGGCAGGTGTGCGAATCGCTGCAGCATCCTCAGGAGCGCGACTCAGAGCGTCCCCCCCCCATGGGGGGGAAAGGTGCAGAAGTTGGGGGCCCAGGGGGCAGGGGCCCAGGAACGCGAGCGAACACCTGCTCCCTCCAACCCAAACTGAAGGCACCGAGCCCGATGAATGTGCTGGGAGGGGGCAGAGAGGGGTCCTCTGTCTTCCGGGTTCCTGCCACCTGCCCCGCGACCACTCACGGTCTCATCCCCGCCGCAGTCCTGCAGAGTCTGAATCTTCAACCTCGCCGCACAGCTCAGGGAAGCTGTGCTCCCTGCCCGAGGGCACGCGACACACCAGCTGCCAGAGCCGACTGGTCACCTGGCCACCCGACCCCACGGCCGTGCATGCACGCTCCAGAGTGACACATGCTCTTGCCCTGGGGACAGGGCCCGCGTGCCCAGCCTTTTGGGGATGTCGCGTCTATTTCAGCTTGGGACCTGGCCCAGAATTTCCATTGCAACATCTTGCCACAAAGATAATTTCCATCAGGGGGTGGTCTCGTCTGTTCTTGTGCCTAGGGCGGCACCTGTCACTTAGAAGATCTTCAACAGGTGTCAGTTGAATGAGTAAATGGGTCGTGGTTCCTTCCATCTGAGAACTCACAGTTTAGTGGGGGGTGGGGGAGAGAAAGACGAGGAGCACCGCGGGTTGGAGAGAGCCGTGATGGACGGTGGACTGACTTGGTGCGGCCAGAACTTTTGAATGGGACCCCTGACCAAACCTGGGGTGTGAAGGAGGGCTTCCTGGAAGAGGCAGTGCTTATGCTAAGTCTTGAGGAAGAGCAAGCGTCAGGAGAGGGGAGGGGAGGAAACCCACAGTAGGAAGGCAGGGGACAGGATGAGTAGAGGGGGAGGGGTAGAAGGGCCAGAGATGGAAGCTTGAGCTGACCATGAATGGCCTTGGAAGTCACAGGAGGAATGCTGGACTCTGTCCTACCACGCAATGACACCCCAAAAGAATGCAGTGTATGTGTGTCGGAGGGGGCCCGCCCCCGACCTGGAGGGAATCCCATTCCCCCGGAGAGGAGTCAGATATGAAGGGCAGGCAGGAGTGTTCATAGAGAGGCTGCCTCCCGTGCCGCTGGACGGTCGCCGTCCTGCCCGGGGCCGGGCCAGCTGCGTGGCATCACCTCCGGCAGGGCGCCGGGGCACCTGCAAACGGGAGGCACAGGAGGGTTACGGAGTAGTTATTGGATTCGTACGGGCACACAGGAGGTGCTTAATAAATAGGGATCCTCGCTATTAATAAATAGTAGCTATTATCAGTACTTATCAAGCCGGTGCATGGGGTTTTTCTTTAAAAGGTTGAGAAACACTGCCGTAGGGAGCCACTACAATGGTTTTTAGGAGGACCCTGATGGGACCCTATTTGCAATTTGGGAAGATCACTCAGGCTGTCTCTTGCAAGGCGGGCTCACAGAGCACAGAGTGGCAGACCAGTGAGGAGACCGTGTCGGGCGTCGGCGGCTGCGGGTAAGGCGCCCACGTGGACGCAGCGGGCAGGGGACCTAGAGCCCTGGGTGACTGAAAAACATCAGACGAGGGATGGCGGTGAGGACCAGAGGATGCATTTGGAATGTTGGCCGAGAAAGCCAGGCCAGCACCCATTTTCAAGGGAAAGGCGAAGCAAGGGGAAGGGCGGCGGCTGTCCCCAGCCGGCCCTCTCCAGGATGACGCAGAGGGCACCTTTCCTAAGACACTCCCCTGGGAGACGAAGCAAATGTCACTCACCACTGGCTTTTAATTCCTGATCCAGGGACCCCTCAGAGTCAGTCTCGACCCCTCCCAAGATTGATGAAGCCGAGGGCCTGTTTGAGGTTTCCCCAAAGCACTTGGGGACCTTTCGTTTGGGGCTGGGGAAGGCGCCCTCCCCAAATAACACCCCACCAGTGACACCCCCCGGAGCTATCAGTCCCAGCGTGATTCACGGGGCTTCATCCTTGCCTTCCTGGACAGCGAGCACGGTACGGTTGATTTCTGGGCGTCCCTCGTAAGGTCGGGATCCAGGGGACACGCCCAGCCAGGTTGGTCACCCCTCCCCCGGCACTGACATTTTCGTGGTTTCTGTCGCTCTGCATTCGCAAGGGTACCTTCTCCCTCCTTCCACGTTTCTGGAGCTCTCTGCTCTCTGCCATTCTCATTACCAGCGTGGGGCTGCCTTCACGTCCCCCTGGAACCAGGATCGATTTCGGGGTCCAAAAATTAATAACTGTTCTTGCACAATTACTGTCTTTTTTGGGCACTGCCCCTGGCCTCGCTCGGCGGTGCACGTCCATCGTCCAAGGGACACGCCCTGGATTGAAGATCCGAGCTCACAGACGTACGGCGCACACGAGACACCGTTGGTGGCAGCAGAATGAGGTCCCTCGAGCCCCGTCGCTCAAGGCCCAGTAACAGATGAGAACACAAAATATCTTTGAGATAGAGTATTTACAAAACTACTTTAAAGGAATTGCATGCCATTAATCACAAGTTCTTAAAGATCAGTCTTCTCTTATTTGTTCTAATCTAGCTAAATGGGCCTGGAAATACAGCCCGTGGTTTGCTCGATAAATACAAGTTGAAAATCATAGTGTTCCCATCCAATTTCCAACTCATACATCGTGTTATGGATTTCTTTTTTCTCTTCTGCGAGCATTTCTCCAGTCCACTAAATATTCCAGACATACGAGAGTCCTCATCTGATTCATTCTAATAACTTTTTCATCAATATGACTTTTGTGAATGCATGGGTATAGCAAATTAAATATTATTTATGACTTTAATTTGGGTCCTCTCTGGATTTTTTACATTCATGGGGCCAACTTGGCTATCATCATTATCATATTGTTTCAGACTACTCCTAAAATTAAAATCCACTCTCGTCTTTAAATGTTTTATTGCGCTTGTCGTCCTTGTTTTGTGCCATACCGAACATGATTAATTCTGTTAGCCAAGCGCATATGGTCCGCCTAGCCCCCATCCATTAGCTTCATCGTGGCTGCCTGCGAATGAGCACTTTATTATTACTTTTTCATCTTTTCAATTACCAGATGTGCTTCCTCGTTCTCGGGGTTTCTGCACTGTCCAAGCCCAGACCCTCCCAGTGCTGGTGGGTCTGTGCGATCTGGCCTCGCACCTGTGCCTCTAGCCCCTCACCCACCACCCGCCTCCCTGGCTTCCTGTCCATTGCTGGGATGCTCAGAGCCCTCCCTGCCTCTGGGCATGCCCTTCCCTCTGCCTGCAGTGCTCTTCCCCACTTTCCCCAAGGTTCCTTCTCTAAATTAAGCTATATGTCCACCACCACCATGTCCCTCATTTTTCTGCATCACCGATTGCCCCCTTTCCCCTCCAGCAGGCGTCTCTGTTCGTAATATTTGTTTATGAATTACTTGGGGATTGTCTGTGTCCCTAGCTGGAATGTCAGTCGCTTCAGAATTTCGTCTGACCCATTCATTGCTGTGTCCTAGGGACCAGTACGGTCCAGAAAACGTAGGTCCCGGTGCAGGGGGGAGGAAGGAAAGAAGCTGGCAGCGACGCATCCAAGAAATATGTCTAGGGGATTGAGAGGGTCTTCGGGTTCCACGGCCCCCTCGGGAGAGTTTTTTCTGATGGAAGAATTAAAATTACACCATACCGAGAGTTGTCAATGCCAGAAAGGACTGTGGTCTCTCCTTTCCGTGAAGTATTTAATGAGAAAGTCTAGAAGCACATGTACCCTCGGATCTTGGCCCCCAGTGTCCTCCCCTAACGGGAGCCAAGGCTCCTTGGAAAACTGACTGCTCGCGGGGCTTGGGCAGGAAAATAGAAGATGAACCTGGAATATCTTATTGTGCCAAAAAGGAAAAAAGCACTCAAGGAAAGACAGAAAGATGTCAAAAAGACGCAGGCAGCGGCGTGAAAGGGCTCCCAGTGGCCAAATCTGGGATATTTGAGCAATGACACGAATTCTGATAGGAATGGGTTATTGAAAGAAATCATTCAAATCCATGGTCCATTCTGACTTGAGAAATGGATAAATACACAAAATAGACCCGAAGGAGAATTTCTCGTGTCAGAATGGACCATGAACTTGAACGGAGAGCTGGGTCTCCGAGGAGTAGGAGAGGACCGTGACTTCTGACCTGCCACGGAGCCGGCCGCGCTTCGTTTTGTGTCCTTCACGAGGAAGCACGTGGGGCCCCCCGGGGAGGAAGCTATGGCTTCTACGTTTGCAGCAAGCCCCCGCGTCCTGCGGCTGACCAGGAACAAGTCCTCGGCATTAGGAAATCCTCCCGGTAACCTTGAGTGCCAGGGACCAGGGCTGGGTCCATCAGATCAAGGCCTGGGGTTTGCCCAAGATTCTGCAGAAAACAAGTAGCAGAACCGACTGTACTGAGCCTGGGGTCCTCTGAACTCGAGGACAAGCCCAGAGGAGGCTGGACAGCCTAGGTCTGGGGGAAGGAAGACAGGACACCGCCTTGCAGAGTCAGGTCACAGGTGGGAAAGGGAAGGCGACGTCCCCCAGCCCAGCTGCCCAAAGAGTGATTTGAACTCTGATGAACACGTGGTCCTGGGTAACCTCTGACACTCGCTTAACCTCGTGAGCCTCTGTTTCCGCATCTGTGAAATGGGCTTATCTTAGTCCCACCAAGAAGGACCCGGTGAATGCTGGTCCTTCTCGCTGTTTGTACGAAGGACCACAGTTCTACCAGGAGAGAGAACTAAGGACTAACATCTACGAGCATCAGGTCCCTTCAGTGCACAGACCAGCATCGAGGCAGAGAGGCTGTGAGGAGAGGCCAAGAGGAACAGGAACCAGATACGCTGCCTTCTAATGGCTTGTCCAGTTTAGCTTCTCCGGGAATCAGAATGTGCCTCCCAGTGGAAATGTTCCTACGACTAAGTGGCAGCACTTTTTTCTTTCTCAGCAGTGTGTAAGCCGTGTGTCGAACGAATGCGGGGTACCTGAGATAGGAGGAAATATGGCCGTGACTTTTAAAACGTTTTTATTTAGTACTTTTTCCTGTTTCAGGCACTGTGCGGAGGGTGGAATGGGCACGGTCCCGTTCGATTCCCAGATCAACTCCAACCGTTCCACCGAGGAAGAGACTAAAGCCCGAAATGACCGAGTAGCTTCCCGGAGTCACGTGAGTCGGGGGTTCTGTGGGGAAATAGAACCAGTAAGGTGATAGACTACTGGTGACAGACGATAGACAGGTGATAGTTAGGGACGGAATGTGTCCCTCTAAAACACGTCTGCTGACATCTAGTCCCAGTGGGATGGTGGCAGGAGGGGGGCCTTCGGGACGTGATTAGGTCACGAGGGTGGGGCCCTCCTGACGGAGTTAGCGCCCTCATGGAAAGGGGCCAAGGGGCTACCTCTGTCTCTCTGCCGTGGAGAGGAGAGGTCAGCGGTCTGCTTCCCACTATGAGCCCCACAGAATGCTACGATTTTTAAATGCACGCACATGTCCCAAAAGTAAAAATTAGAAGAAGAACAAGAATAAAAAGCTCCGGCAAGACGACAGTCTGGGGGGCGATCACTGGCTTATCTTCCCTAACGCACTTCAAATTCTTTCTGCTCCACTGAACCCAGTTTCTTCAAGCCCGGGGTCTCCGTCTTCTCATCGGGAAACCGGGAAAGCAAAGCCGCCCGAATGCCGCAAAGCTGACCCGTGGGATAGACTTATGCTCTTTCTGGCTCCTTAAAAATCCCCCGGGAATCAGATTCATGATGCCTTCCCCAGAGATGGAGGATAGACCAGACCGGGCAGGATGCGGCCCCTGCGCCCCTCTCCCGGGCCCCCCAGCCGGACACCTGCCTGCCGTTCCGCTTCCCAGGCTGCGGTCACCCCCGGGGTGGCTCCACCCCCGCCTGTGACTTTAATCTGCGGGTTCGGCCTTTCCCATCACCCCACTTCATTGGGCCCTGCAGCCCATTTTCTCCTGTCGCTTATCAGGGCATCACAGTTATCAGCACTTTTTAATTGAATATTATTTGCTGGTTTGCTTGTTTCTGGCCTATCATGACCCGATGGACTGTGAGCTCCGTGGGGAGAGGAGCACTGTTTAATTCTCTAGTTTCATCCCCAGGACCTTTGCACGGTGCCTGGCAAGCCGTGAGCCCTCGACTGAGTGAACGAAGGGAGTTTTGTCCACGAATGCGGCAGGCGGCCCCGGTACTCCTTGGTTAGCTTTGACCAGGTCTCCCCGTGACCGAGTCCCCAGGCATAAACGTCTAATTTAGGCAGGACGTGGACTATTTCTTGTCCCTGGGCAGCTGCACTGACAGCCACCATTTGAACCCAGGGCTCAGGGCCTCAAAAGCCCACACCTCTGTTGCTTCTTGTGCCTTTGTCCTGGAAACGAGGGCGGGGACAGGCGGGCACACAAGGAAGAGAAAACCAGCCAGTGTCTCCGGCGAGCACTCCTAACGGTGGGAGTGAAGGCTGGAAGTCCATGGGGAGCGTGATGGCGGCCCTCCCAGTGGAATGGGCAACCCTTCCAGATCAGGCTTCAGCATAACCCCGGGGTCAATTCACACCCCACTCAAGCAATAAAGATTATTCTGGAAATAAAAATCTGATTTTTTTTCTTTTTTCATTTACTTATTTGCAAGGATCTTTCCTTTTCTTTTTTTTTTTTTTTTAAGATTACTTATTTATTTATTTGAGAGAGAGAGAGAATGAGAGGGGAGAAGGTCAGAGGGAGAAGCAGGCCTCCCACAGAGCCAGGAGCCCTATATGGGACTCGATCCCGGGCCTCCGGGACCACAACCTGAGCCGAAGGCAGTGGCCCAACCAACTGAGCCACCCAGGCGCCCGGATCTTTCCTTTTCTGAGGGAAGTGGATTTCTGAGCTGATAAATCAGCCTTGATCCTTTACTTTCTTTCCACTTTCCTAGAATTTTCTTTTTTCTTTTTTTTTTTTTTTTGAGAGAGAGAGAAAAAAAAAGAGAAAGAAAGAGAGAGCACCCCCACTGGGGAAAGGCAGAAGGAGAGAGGGAATCTCAAGCCGACTCCACACTGAACCGAACTCAGGGCTCGATTTCACAGCCCTGAGGTCATGACCTGAGCCCCATTCTGATGGAGCCACCCAGGCGCCCCCTGACTAGAATTTTCTGCTTCCACCCATAAGCTGAGAACTCCGTGAGGATGGGGGTCATACCTTTTTACTCTCTGTTAGGAGTTGAGTTGGGTCCCCATCCCCAAAATATGTCAAATTCACAGCCCCTGGTCCCTTTGACGGTGACCTCATTTGGGGACAGGAATTTTGCCGTTGACCAAGTTAAAACGAGGTCATTCGGTTGGGCCTTCCTCCAGGAGGACGGTGTGCTCATCGAAGGGGGAGATTTGTCTCCAGAGAGGCGCACAGAGAGACTCGGCATGAACACGAGGGCAGAGGTTGGGGTGGTGCCTGGACAAGCCGAGAGACCCCCCAGGGCTCCAGTGACCCCGGGGCCTGCAGAGGAACAGAGGACACATTCTGCCTCTGGCCCCAGAGGGAAGCAACCCAGCCAACACCTTGATGCTGGCCTTGCAGCCTCCAGACTGTGGTACCTTGTCACAGACGCCCAGGGAAAAAGTTCCCTTCCTATTCAGGGTCCCACACGGCACTCGACACCCGGCGGCTGCCCAGTGAATGTTGGTGACGTACATAAACGCTCACAAGGTGGACGTTTCCATGCCTGGTGTCCTTGCCTACTGGGCTGGCTCTCCTGACCCTCTCACCTGAGTTATCCCTCAAGGTCAAGGTAAACTGGGCCTCTTGCCGTCACATGAAGACCGAATGATTTCTCCATCCTCCGGCAGCAGGTCCTGGCACGAAGCCCGTGGTGTCCTTTGACATCCCCTTTGCTTGACGGGTCCGTGGGTCACATCACCATGGCTCCGAAGGTCAGCTCTGTCACCACGGCTCCCGTCCCCACTCTAAGGCTTCCCAGGGACTAGGGTCTAGCCCGCCATTTCTCTTCCGGCCTGTCTTACTTCCGGGTCTTCTAGAAACCAGGCTCCCCCCACGTCCCCACTCACACCTACGGTCTCCTCAGCAACCCACACCCAAGATGTGTTCGTTAGGTCTTGACGACTGTGAGCAATCACTTCTCAAAGCTTACTGGAGAAGGAAACTCAAGGTAACAGTTGACATTCGAGTGGCTCTTGAAAGAAATGATTTGAATTCCAATACCCGAGTAGTCACTGAAGCCCTGGAAAGTAGACACCGGGGGTTGAGCTGTGTCCCCACCACAGGGTCATTGCAGATGGAATTAGTCCCGTTCGGCTGAGGGCACACTGGCGTAGGGCAGGCCCCCAATCCGATCTGACTGGTGTCCTGACGACGAGGGAAATCTTGCCCTCGGAGACAGATGTGCACACAGAGAACCCAAGGCGAAGACAGGAGGTATGTGGCCACAAGCCAAGGATCCTCCAGAAGCCAGGAGAGAGGCCTGGAACACACCCTTCCTGAGGGCCTTCACGGGGAGAGCACCTTGCCGACACTGATCTCGGCCTCCAGCCCGCAGAACTGTTAAGACAACAAAGTCCTGTGGTTTAAACCACTCAGCAAGGTACTCTAGAGATTACAACGGGGACGTCTCCACGTCTAGGGTGAAGAACAGAGGCTCACACGAAAGGGGTTGCCCGAGGCGGACGGCTGGGCGGAGGCGGAGCGGGGCCCGAGGCCGGCTCAGATGACCCTGGGCCCCCAGCGGCCTGAGGTGCTGGGAACCTGGGGCTTTGTTTGTGGTTTTCTGGGCACGGATTTAACAAAGGGCCGTGGAGGCACCGCTCAGAGACTCCCTCCCGCCAAGCCCTGGTTAGGGGAGCAGAGGCCTGGGAAGCCGCTGGCCGCTATAATTAGCCGGTAATTAGCCTCAGAGAGAGCCCGCCGTGCTTGTGGTTTGATGCCCTTTGTCACGCGCCTCGCTCAGGAGAGTTAAGGCCCGTTTTGTGACTCCTCCTCCGGCTAGATCTGCTCCGAACAGACCCCAGTGGAAAACATAACCAGGATCGCGGGAGGGCCTGGCCTTTGCAGGACACTTTCCGTGTCTCTTAGGGACCAGCCCTCAGAAGGCTGCTGTCGGCAGCTGCTCACACAGGAGCCGTGGTCCCAGGACCTGGGGAGCGGGGCCTGGGGCTTGGTTCCTGCCCATGACGGCAGACTCCCGTCCCAAAGGCGTGGGGCAGCCCTGGGTGAGGCTGAGGCAGTGGACCTCTCTCCCAGAAAGACGGAAGGGTGGAGAAACCTGCTCCAAGAAAGACACCTATTTGGGCATCGGTCCCGCCCAGCAGGGGGACAGCCCTCCCCTTGTTGTGGGTGCGCTCGAATCGCGGGAACATCCCCAGCACCCCTCACACCAGACCACACGTTCTCTCCCCCACTTTCCTGAGCCATCCTGGTGAAAGCGGCCCATCCTCTCCCAGTCCCCACCCTCTTGCTGTCCCACTTGGGTCAAGTCACAGGCGGCCAGGACGGAGGTCTGGCCTTGTGAGAAGGAAGGAGTGTCTGGGCGGGAGAGAACGGGCTGCAGGGGTGAGTCATCCCTCCAGGCCCTGGTTAGCTGGGAGCCTTGCCTCCAGCCGGACATCACCTCCTCCAGGGCCCGGGCCACCAGGCACAGCTGGGCCAGGAGCCGCCAGGCCCTGTGTGTCCTCTGCCCATTCGTCCCTCTGGATCACACATGTCTGAGGGCTAGTCCCGCAACAGAGAGAGCTACAAGCAGAAGGCACAGCGAGGGACCTCTTTTTGCTGGGGTACTAGAAGTGGCCCAAAACGGGGGCACCTGGGTGGCTTAGTCAGCTGAGCATCTGACTCTTGGTTTTAGCTCAGGTCATGGTCTCAGAGTCATGGTCTCAGGGTCATGGTCTCAAGGTCATGGTCTCAGGGTCATGGTCTCAAGGTCATGGTCTCAAGGTCATGGTCTCAGGGTCATGGAATCCAGGCCTGTATCAGGTTCCACACTCAGCATGGGGTCTGCTTGAGATTCTCTCCCTCTCCCTCTGCTTCTCCCCCCATGCATGCTCTCTCTCTCTCTCTCTCAAACAAATAAATAAATCTCTTTTTATAAAAAAAGAAGTGACCCAAGGGACAGTCCTGTGGGCTATCTGCATGGAGGCCAGAACTCCTCTGCTAGCTGCGTGGTCTTGGGTGGCATTAGGCAGGGCACATGGGTGCTGTGCAATAATTGGAGCCATGAGTCCTGGGTTCGGATCTTGGTTATGCTACTTAATAGTTATGTAGAAACTCAACTATGTTGCTTAAACGCTCTGTGCCTCAGTTTCCTCATCTGTAAAATGGAGAGACTGAGAGTAAGTGGCACGGGGGGCATTACGTGGTTCAGATCCATGGAAAGCA
>CM052797.1:119601877-119613037 GCA_028533885.1 Nasua narica | reverse complement strand
TTTGAAAGGAGGAAAAAAAATATCCTGGGAACCTCAGAGAAAATAAATCACAGGGTGGGCTCCTTCCCGCAAATTTGTTGCTCTGGATACCTGACCAGATGTTCCCCAGACATCAGTAATGAGGGATTTCAGGCCAAAGAGAAGGTAGTGTCCCAGGAGGCAGCCTGGGCCCAGTTGGAATCCATTCTGCAACATTTATGGGCTCTGACCTGGAGCAAGTCACTTAACGTAGCTGTGCTTAGATCTTCATCTGCAAAGTGAGGACAAAATGCCTACTTCTTGGGCTGCTGTGAGTGCTTGGCACACAGCAAACGTACAGTAAAGATTTGGGAAGAGGTCACACGAGAGGGAGAGCTCAGCGTGAGAGTCTCCAGAAACTAGAACATGGTGGAGGCCAAAATGGGCAGTGAGTCCTTTCCAGCCAGCAAAGTAGAATTGGCATCGTCCAAGGTCAGACAACAGTGGCTGGTTAGAACCCTCCACCAAGGGGCGCCTGGATGGCTCCGTCGTTAAACATCCACCTTCGCCTCGGGTCATGATCCCGGGGTCCTGGGATCGACCCCCACACTGGGCTCCCTGCTTGGCCTGTTTCTCCCTCTCCTACTCCCCCTGCTTGTGTTTCCTCTCTTGCTATGTCTCTCTTTGTCAAATAAATAAATAAAATATTTTCTAAAAAAAAAGAAAAAAAGAAAACCCCATACCAAAAAAAAAAAAAGTCAAAGAAAAGAAAAGAAACCACTGGCTTAATTGAAAAGACCTGAGTCGCAGTTGTACCATGGCAGGGTCGTGGGGCCTTGGGAAGACTTCTGGCCCCTCCACGCACCTCGGGTTTCCAGTTCGCTCAGGCCAAGAGGAGCTTCACAAGAGGCATCTACAAGGCGGATAAATGGATCAGGGTGCTCACACGCTGTGGGCGCTGCTGATGGCTCTGCATGGGCTTCACTGCCTTTAACACAGGCGGAAGAGTAGATAAGGAGTAGATTACCCCAGGGCCTGAGCAGGTAGAAAGTACTGGGGAGGGGCTTATCCACCCAGCACACATCTTCCAAGCCCTTGGTCTCTTCAGGGCCCAGCGCTCATGTTTGGGGCACAGAAATTTAAAAAAAAAAAAAAAAACCAGCCCCCTGCCAAGCACATTGTCACCATAGAAAGTGACAAGCAATTTAAGTAAAAAAATTTAGGAAGCATAGGACAGAACGATCAACTCTTCCGGAATGCAGGGAGAGCTTTCTGGGAAGATTCAGGCTGGGCCTTGAAGGATGACTCAGCATGGCTGGAGCATGAGGGCCTCATGTCAGGCTGGGGCTCGAGAGAACACTCCTGTGTACTATGTACAGCATGTGAGTGACCCATTGTGGGCAACACATGTTCCCTTAATTCTGAGAGAGAGGGAGAGAGAACTGTCTTGGCAACTGCAATCGTACGGAAAGCGATTTTCTCTGCCTCAGATTTCTTTATGGTTAGGCTACTCCAGCAGCCATTGCCCAATTGCCTCCCTGTCTTTACATCCGGCTTCACTGCCTTTCCACCAGGCTAGAAATTCCTGAGTGTTGGGTCAGAAGCCACCAGCAATGAGAGAGATGTAATGGAACCGAGGGCTGGTGACGGGTCAGTACCATGGACAGAGACATGGAGGGCCCGCCCCTGCCCCTCACCCCAGCTCTTCCCTTGGTCACTTGGGCTCCTGGGAACTGTCTTCCTTATCCACATACACAGGATATGCAGAGCCACTTTCTCCTTTTATGATATTTTGCACCACAGTTAACAAACCAGGGTGTGAATTTTGCTGGAATCCATTTGAATTTACAGGTGTGCCTTTGGAGACTTTCCTGGTGCCATTTTAGATCAAAATTGGCAGAAGCTTCACGGATGAAAGCGTGCTCTAGCATCCTCTGTGGGTGTGAGAGTGGAAGGTGGGGCCCAGCAGGACTCTGAGCCTGGGGCCGGGAGGGGAGGAGAGAAAAGGGGCAGATGTCTAATTGAAGGCAAGGATCTTGGGGCTCCCCTGGGCCTCAGTCCCAGGCTGACACTGCATATAATCTCCCCATTATAGGATGGAAGCCCAAGGGCCCTTTCTCCATCAGCTCTGACTCCTTCCTGTCCCTGGGGAGCTGCTTCTCCCACAGGAAGACTGACATGGCTGCGGAGAAAGTCCCAAAGGAGGGCCACAACTAAGGTGATTCCATGGAAGAATTCAAGTCCGCTAGTGGAAACTCGAGGTCAGCCTGAGGAAGTGAGATGAGGTGACACCCTGAAACACCAAACCAATCTCACCTGAGCCAGATACCTGGTTAGGTATAGCTCACAGGAAATGGAGGAGTTCTGCACGGAAGCCAAGATTTCATGGGGAGTTCTGGATTCCTGCTCATGAGCAGGGCCTCCTTCAAGAATTGCCAGGCCAGAAGAGACAGCAGGAAAAGCCAAGCTGATGCTGTGGGGATCCCTAAAAGTCTACTGCTGCCAGGGTGGAGCTCAAGGGATTGGGGCTCGGTTGCTCAGCTGAGCCTTCCCAGGCACAGAGGCTGAAGAGTCAGAGGCCCTGGTGCTCATTCTCTTGGTGCCACTTTCCTGGTATCCCACTGTCACCCCATGAGACACTCTGAGAGCTTAATGCATTGGGCTCGTGATACCTGCCTGCCTGTGTCGTAGGATGGTTAAACAGACTGCGAAACCACACTTCCCCATCTCCTTGTGCCTCGTGAGAAAAAGCAGCCCATCGTCTTCTCAAGACACTCCTCACACGCCCACTTGTCTTTAATTTGGACGTAGGGCATAGCTTCCAGGAAATAGTATTCTAATCACAGTACCTGCTTTGTGCTAGGCACTGGGCTAACCACTGAGGCTATAATGGTGGTTATGGGACTCCCAGACAGGCCTTCATCAAAAGCCTATAACTTATCATAAATATCTGATGACCCATCAGCCTCCCCCCGTACATAGTGGCTTTTTGGGGTTCTAGCCCCACAGAATAGCATGGCTAATACACAGTAGGTATTCCTTCTTAGCTAAATGAAGACAAGTAAAACTATTTTGAAAGTACTCTAAAGTGGGGCTCCTGGGTGGCTCAGTTGGTTTCAGCTCAGGTCATGATCTCCTGGCTCAAGGAATTGAGCCCTTCCTTGGGCTCCACGCTCAGCAGGGAATCTGCTTGAGATTCTCTCCCTCTAGCCCTCCCCCCCCCCCACTTGTATGCTCCCTCTCTCTCTCTCTTTTTCTGTCTCTAAAATGATAAATAAATCTTGGGGAAAAAAATAAAATACTCAAAAGTATGATAAGAATGTAAACTATTATTAACAGAAACAACACAAAATGTCCTAGCCATTCAGCCAGAGGTGAAAACCAGGAAAAAACCAACAGAAAGGAAAGATGGAAGACCCCTGTATGTTTCGGTTAATGGAGCGAGAGGCATCCTGACAACAACGAAAAGTCTCATACGAGACTTTGAAGTGTTGGGGGAGTCGGGGGAAGGAAGAGATTCCTTTTAGCTGGGTTAGTCAGAGAGCTGCTCTCAGTGGAGGGGGCATTCCAGCTTGGAGAAGGGGTGATGGGCTGAGTGGTGGCAAAGGGAGGGCCACGGGAACAGGGCTTGGGGCCACACCATCAGAACACACTGGTTCTTGTTAGCGTGCAGGCTCCAGACCCCTCCAGAACCAAGACCTACAAGGGAGCAGGCTCGTGAATCTCTGACCAATTCCCACACAAGATTCAGCTGCAGAAGCAGACCTCCGGAGGGACCCACAAGTTCATAAAGAGGGGGGAGCGGAGGGGAGTTAGGACAGACCACGGCAGTCCTTGAATACCGGACTGTAGTCTGAAGGCATGAGAGAGCCACAGAAGGCTTTAGAGTGGAGGCATCGTGCCACTGCTGTGAATGCAGAGGAAGGACGGGAAGGGGAGAAACGAAACAGGAAGTCCTCCTGAGGAGCTGCCGTGATAAACCAGGCATGAAGCAATCACAGCTTAAACCAGGACACAGGCGACTGTGACAGAAAGAAGGGAATTGAGAAACATGGAGTAGAGTTAACAGGACTTGGCAACCGACTAGGGGTGGGGGAAACGAGAGGGGGGTCAAAGGTGGCTTACTCAAGATGCCTTTGGTGTTTTTAATATAAAACAGAAATAGAAACACACAAGATCTTATATTCTTTAATACTTATCTGATTTGAAGAAACAGCCCCCTATCTCTCCGCTCCCGAGGCCTTACAATGGCCCGAGACAATATTAATAATGATGTATTTTATAGTATCTGAACTTTGCCTTCTGTGGCGCAGGCATCAAGAAGTCAATATGAGTAAATTGACAAGCCTGTCAATGAATGAAATTAATTCTCTTTTCCTGCTGCATCACTAAACATAATTCCGGAATGTCATCGTAATCGTCAGTGCCCATGATCATGGCCACGTGACCGAGCGATGGGCGAGTTAAAATATGGGAAGAAATGGCGCTCCAGTATCATCTAATGCCCGGGGGCACACGTGCTGCTGAAACACGCAGCCCCCCAACCAGGATCTTCTCGCAGCATTTGTGCCCTCTGCAGCCGGGAGACCGCTGCCCTTTGAGCGTGAGAAAATGGGTTTTAACACATTGCCCAGTTTAACCTAAACCCAAGCGTTCTCTAGCGGAACAAAGGGTCAGGCCAAGGAAGAGGCCGTAGGGAATCAGAAAGTCCAGGCTCCTTGTTCAAAAACCAGGAAGAAAGAGGTTTACAGAGGATGCTGTTCAGCCAAGCCAAGACTAGCACCCGAGGCCGGTGGGCCAAGCCTCGCGGACGCCGCACAGAAGCGAGCACACCGAGCCTCGTCCCCGCAGGGAAAAGCCATCTGCATAGTGAACAAATGAAGAAGGAAAGTACAGGTTGCCATCTACACTCCGAAGGCAATAAGCAGGGTGATGAGAGAGAGGACAGCTGGGGAGGGCGGACTGGTGTGGGTGAGGGGCCTCCCTCCAAGGAGGGGCTCCCAGTTTGGGGTCCCTTGAGCCACTCTTTCCAAATCAACAGAGGATGAAGGACAACCACCGTCGCCTGGCTGCTTCTTGAGCTCCTCTTGCTGAATAAGAGCTTGTTCGGACCTCGCACATCCCAACGGGGCAGGTCCAGCCATGCGCTCCGTGCTCGGAGACGACCTGTGATGGTCCAGGTGGGTCCAGGGCCCACGGCCGGCCGGCCGGGCCCCAGCGCCTCTGTCATCACCCTGTGCCTCACTCAGCCAACTTTGCTGATCAGCTCACCCTTTGGGGTGTGATTTCCTCCTGGCCCTCAGCCTTCCAGAACACGGGCTTCTTGAAACGTAGCTCCTGAGCCTGGTGGAACATTAGGATCAGTGGGCAGGGACGGGGCGGGAGGGGGAGGTTTCAGAACCCGGCAAAACCACCACTGTGGCCTCAGGATGTGAGGACCGAGGCTGGACGGACAGGTCTTGAGTGAACCCGTGGCCCTTACTGGGCCTCACTCCCTTCACCTCCGAAATGGGAATCATGGGCTCTCGGGACAATGGAATGGATGGGAAAGTGTATCAAAGGGGCAGCTTTCCATGACCTTTGCCACGGCGTGTTCTTGGGGCGTGTGTATGTGGATTCACCTGTGTGTACCAAGTGCCGATAGGACGGCAGCTGCTGCAAGCATCCATGTCACCGTTCTGAAGATGGGCACGCGGGGACCCGGAATGGTTGATGGGCTCTTCTGGGCTATAGTCAAAGGTCAAAGCTCCACGTCCCCCGGGAGAAATACCCCCTTCCCTGGCCAAGGAAGAGCCCTCAGCACCACCTCTGCCGCAGACGGTGGGGGGCACTCAGCCTTCCCCGGGGGCTGCCTCGGGGCACTAGGGCCCTTGCGAAGCAGGAGCCCACATGCAAAAGGCTTACGTGATGCAGTTTAGGCCACAGCTGGGGTCCCACGGCTTCCCACACGGCACAAAAAGACACCCGTGGCAGGGGCACACCCAACGGGCTTTTTCTCTCCTTGTTGAGGGAAGGAATTGCCTCGTGAAAAAGCCAGTGGCTTCCTTGATTTTCTCTAAACGGTTGGAAGGGGTTTTCCGCCTTCCGGTCGACAACGTGGAAGACTAAGAGAGCTTTTCAGAGAAAAGATTCGTGTTGTTTGTGACCGTGTTTGCACAGCAGGGAGCAGGCAGCTGGATGATGGAGCCCCTTTGGGAGCGGGGCTGAGAACCGTGTTTTTTGCACCTTGGTCCTTTTGGACCATGCCACTAATTGGAACGTACTGTCCCATTAATGAATTCTCTCTCCAGAGATTCATCTGGCCATTTTGACTCTCGAGTCCCTGCCTAATGGACTATTGAACCAGAGAAAACCCACACAGCTTTGTCTCAGAAACTCTCCATTAAATATACAGCAGTCCCCAATTAACCCCGGGCTTAAAAAACAGAGTGGCAAAGCAACTCTCAGGCCAGCTCTCGGAAAGAATGCTAAATTGGAATGATGTAATTGCTCTCCCTCCCTGGAAAAGGCCAGTGTGGCCACCATCTGAGCAGTGGACAAGAATCAATTTCCATCCTCAAGATGCCACCTGTCCCTTCCAAGTCACTTGGGGCACTGCTGGTGACCCTGGAGGGCAAGGCTTATAGGACCACGTCTTCAAGCAGTCTGCTGGCTGGCTGGAAAGCGGGTCCATGGTAAGAGCGGGGCCAAGCCGAAAAAGGATCCCCAGGGATGTCCGTGGGCAAGATGCAAAGAAGTAAGCCCCTCCCAGCGGGGCTGGGATAAGGGATACTTCTCCAGAACGTCCTTGCTTCCTCCTGAGTGCAGCGCAACAATTCCTAAGACCTCTCAGGCTAGCGTAACACACATCGGATGGCAGCCTTTCCTGCTCACAGTCCTTTGATGGCTCCCTACTGCCCTAGGCATAAAACTCCAGCTCCTATGGTGGTAATAGAAACCTCAGTCTGCACGTCCATTCTCAGCACCCCCAAGTGCCTCTTCAGACGTGATCTCAGGGGATGCCAAGCTGCGGTGGTTTTCACGTCCCTTCCCCTTTCACACCCTTGGCCTTGGCTTGGCCACACCCTCTCTCATATCCTTCTGCTCCTCCCTCCCCCGCCCTGAGATCTCACGGCCGACTCCCCCCCTTAAGGAAAGCTTCCCCATTGAGCCCTCTGCTCCACCAGTGCAGCCCCAGTCTAAGTCCCCTTTGCTGCGTCCCCACAATAGTTCCTATGGACGCCACATCCACTGCAGGGACCTGATCTCCTTTGTTGTGGTGTCCCTCTAGCGGGAGCAGGGTTTCTCCACCTTGGCTCTCCCGACATTTTGGGCTGCATGCTCATTTGTTGTGAGTGTGCTTCCCGGGCATTATGACAACAAAACTGTCCCCCTCCGTTGCCACATGTCCCCAAGGGGCAGAATATTGGCTCCTGAGCGAATATTGCTGGGATAGACTGTTAGCATCTTGAGGGTGCACCGAGCAAGGGCAGAGGACCACGGGAGCAGAGACATGAGGATGAGATCCTCACTGCCCTCCTTGCCAGCTGCGTGTGCCCGCCAAGCAAGCTGCTTCCCCTCCTGAGCCTCTGTTTCTTCACCTGTGAAATGGGATAATAGCACATAGCAGTTTGCTATAGTGGTTCATGTTGGCGACCAATATACTGCTCTACCATTTACTGGACGTCATATTTTAAATACATAGAAGATTTAGTGTTAGACTCCGGCTCCCCTGACTAGCACTGAGCCCTGCCCTATACCAGGTTCTATGTCATGCGTGCCCTCCCATTCAGCGCTCGTCATTATTGTTTTCATCACTCTACAGATAAAGAAACAGAGTGCTTAGCGTCAGCTGACTCACTCAGGATCAGTGACCTGTCAGAGTTCAGGTTGGAAGGACCCTCCAAGATTGTCAGGGTCCCTTTCCTCTCCAGAACCTGGTAGATGCTCTCCTCTCCACTTGCAAAGCGCCTATCCCACCCTGCCTGGTGGCCCCTGTGTGTCCCAAGGCTTCAGTTCATGTCGATTCCTCTAGGATTTTTGCCCACAGCATCTGTGTTTCTTATTGTGACACCATCACACCCCACCCACTAAGCTGTAAGCTCCAAGGAGGCTTAGTTAGTGCCTAGCACAGCACTGGCACTTTCTATGTGATGAATGAATGAATGAATGAGTGATTAATAGAAAATAGTTAAGAAAGGTGAGCTCATAGGACTGAACAACTAGGAACATAGTGGCCAGCAGACCAGGGAGAACCTCTCAGCTCTTGAATGGTCTTTTTCCTTGCAAGTGTCTCCAGCTTCTTCCAAGAACGTTGCTTCTTTTTGAAGAACCCAACACACCACATAAAATGGGAACAGTCATATACAGGAGATATCAGAGCCTGCATTTTTTAGACGTGTGGCTCAGGCCCATTGACATATAGTCAAGGAGAGGTCGGTTCCATTGGCAAAGCTTCCCACACTGTGTGAGGTCAATGGATATGGGGAGCTTCGTCTGAATGCCTGGTCCCTCTTACCTCATCCAGTTTCTCCACTACCCCTGTGGATGCCAAGCGCCCAGCCTTGCCTCTTACTGCTCCAGCTCACCCCAGATACCACCAGGCATCTTCATACATCTTCATACATCTGTGCTCTCCTACCTATGCTTGAAGCCTCCACCTAGATGTGGCTTCCTGGGAACGCCATCTTTCCCTTCTGCTCTGAGTGGGCTCCCATAATGCCTTGCACTTCCCCGGCATCAACCTCCTTCATCTGCCCCACTCCGAATGACACTCACCCTGCTGTTCTCAGCCCTTTCTTGCAGTGTCCCTAGCACTCTGCACTGCACGGGTGCTCACTAGATATTTGATGCATGAATAAATGCATTTTGCACATTTGGGCTGAGTAAATGCCTTTGGGCTGTAGTGCCACTGGACATTGAATATCTGCAGGTCCCTTGCTTGGTTCCATGATCACCAAACAACCTTCTGATGATGATTCTGCTTCTCCTGTGAGGTCTTCCCATGAGAGAGAACACCTTGGTCAGAACCCAAGAATTCTGACCCACATGGCTGTTTATGATTCTTACTGTAAACTAGCAAATTGGATTCTGGCTTCATAAAAACAGAACCAAGTACAGAGGGACTCCCTTGCAGGGCATTGTCTCCTTGTTTGCCTGCTATGATCCTCTTTCCCAGGACAAATATGGAAATTGTTCTCCCTTTGTCTCTTCCCATTCCCAAGAAAGGCAGGCAAGGTGGGAAGGAGAGAAAATCTGTACCAACCTTCCATCTCGTTTGCATCTCTTTGCAAAAGGAAAACAGTGTTTTAAAATATTGTACAAAAGAATCTCTTCCCACAGGAAAGAAAATACAATCATCTCTTTGGGGGAAAAAAAATATAGTTCCTTAAAAACCCAACCATACCCTGCGTATGTTCTGTTTAAATGCATTTTTTTAAGTTTTATACCATTTAATGATGGCTTGAAGAAGCACTACATAAACAATACTATTTTAGTGTAAGAGGGTTGGAATATTTCTAATTCAAGCCAGTAAAACCTCACTCCTCAGTGGTTTATAAAACTCGAGTACGTTGATGTGGCAGCGTTCAATTAATGTCAGGCCGTATGGATTTCAATCTGGCTTGAAATATATTTAAACAAATGAAGTAGATACAAATGTTGGCTCTTTGGCCAGCCAGAGCTAAAAAATCCATTTTCTATCTCATTTATAATAAGAACTAATTTGAATGTAATTTATCTAAAGCACAATGTTTCCTAATTTTTACATGCGACCATTACTTATAGTTTAAGTAATAGTTATATCCATGGATCTTAGTGCACTTAATTGAAAATGCATGTTATTAAAACGCAAGACTTAATCCTTCAAAAATAAAAGCATTATCCTAAGGAATAATGGAATATTCAGACTCAGAGCAAGAGAGAAGAGGGGGCAAAGAGCTTTAAAAAAAAAAAAAAACCCTCCCCTTTAAATACAGCACTTCTCTCTCTTTACGTGGTATTAGAATTATGTCAGAGTGAAATTAGCCACTCTCGACCCGTTATTTCAATTCAGATTACTACTGCCTCTCATCCGAGTGTCAGGCTTGGCATCGGAGTCAAATCCGTCTGCCGAGGAGTGACATGTCAAGGGTGACAGTGACAAATTGTCACTAAGTGAGGAATAACACATGACAGGGCATGTGCCCGTAATGAGGCATATGCATGCCAGTAAGCCTCGGGACGCGCGAGGCTGAGGGCGGAATGCTGGGAGCACTCCTGATGCTGTGAGTTCTCATTAGGGCTCCTTGGATGGGGGTTTCCATCATTAAAATAAATAAATAATAAATAAGCTCAAAATAAAATAAGGCCTTCCTTTGTGACCTCTCCTTTCACATTCATGATTTGTTTCTTTCTTTCTTTCTTTAACTTCACCAAGATCAGGGAAACCCACACTCCAGAATAAAATGATTCTACCTCTGTGTGTTTGTACAGATATTTCTATGAGCACTTTGAGAGACGGTCCAATTTACCAAGAGGAGGCCATCACACAGACATTTCACAAGAGCACCAAAAGAGCAGATTTCATATTGGTCTCCAGTGCAAATGACTGCATTTTTACCCCAAGCAAAATGCAAACAGTTGAGAGACAGAGTGGGTAAGAGGTATCATTATGAAAAATTAACTCAAGAGGCCACAAAAATAGGAAGCATTAAGAAAGGGAGAGAGAATCTCTTATTGCTTTGTTTTGTTGTCTTTAATTTCACATATGGGATCTCTAGAATTGTTTGTCTGGATGAAGAGTGATGTTTTTATACCCCAAGTCATGTGGATACATAAAGACATGCTATTGGATTTTATTGGATAGTTGGATACATGGGGGAAACATGAATGGATGGGGGGATGGGGGATGGGTGCGTGAGGGGATGAGGGGATGGATGGGGGGATGGGTGGAGGATCGATGGATGGGGGTTGGATGGATGGGGGGTTGGATGGATGGATAAGGGATGGATGGGGGATGGATGGATGGCGGGGGATAGACAGATGGGGGATGGATGGGGCATGGATGGATGGATGGGTAGAGGATGGATGGATGGGGGAATGGATGGTTGGGGGGATGGATAGATGGGGATGAATGGGGGCATGGATGAATTGGGAGATGGATGGATGGGGATGGATGGACGGAGAGATGGATGGATGGGGAGATGGATGGGTGGGGGATGGGTTGATGGGGAGATGGATGGA
>CM052797.1:119590573-119601777 GCA_028533885.1 Nasua narica | reverse complement strand
GGATGGGGGATGGATGGGGGATGGATGGGGGATGGATGGGGGATGGATGGATGGAGGGTGGATGGGTGGGGGATGGATGGGTGGGGGATGGAGGATGGATGGGTGGGGGATGGATGGGTGGATGGATGGGGGATGGATGGGGGATGGATGAGTGGTGGAATCGATGTGGAGCGGGATGGATGGGGGATGGATGGATAGGGGATGGATGGATGGGGTGATATATGGATGGGAGATGGATGGATGGAGGATGGATGGGTAGGAATGGATAGATGGATGGAGGATGAATAGGGATGAATGGGGGCACAGATGGGTGGGCACAGAGTTAAGACAAGAAGTGATGAGTCCACAGGTATGGCTGGGGCAGCTCAAATGCCATCTAAGAGCTTAGAATATCCAAGGTGGTCAAAAACTATTGGAAGGTTTCGAGCTGAGAGTGAGTGGCCAGGTATGCATGGTGGCATCAGTGTGTGCAATCGATGGGGACAGATGAGAGTGGAGGCAGGTGACCAGGGAAGCGGCTGCTGTAGTCTTCCAGGTATGAAATAATTAAGTAAAGGCCAAGACAAGGTGTTGAAAGTGATCCAGAGCAGGAACAGATAGAAGGGATGTTAGAGAGAAATAACCAAAGAAATTGGTTAACTGGTTGGATTTATAAAACAGAGAGACCCTGGATGATTCCCAGGTGTCTGGTGGAATGGTGGAACCGAGGCAGCAGCACAGAGAAAGAGCAGGTGTGGGAAGGCAGTGAGGGAGTGACCATTTGGCAAATGCTGAAATCTTAGCGAGGAGCGCAGGTGGGGAGCCCTCAGCACATTGGTGGGAATCGAAGCTGCAAGAGAGGAAGAGAGCGGTAATCAAAGACTGTATTTCAGCAAAACTGGAGAGGACCCAAGGGGCAGGGTTCGCACGTTCCTACAGTACACATTTTCTACACACAGATCTCTATTGGTAAGTGGGATTATACGTTAAGTACTAGTTTGTAATTGCTTTGTTTTTTCTCTTAAAAAAAATATCATGGACCTGTTCTTTTTTTTTTTTTCTTTGACCTTATTTTTAGTGGCTGTTTTGACTCATGTCATAAATTACTGACTATCTTCCCTATTGTGGGCATTTAGATTATTTCTGGGTTTTCATGATTATATATGCCCTCCTATGATGAGTGACACTAACACAGCTGGTCTTCTCGGCAAGACCCCAAGCTCCACTGTAATCAAAGAGAGAGAGAGGAAGAAGACAGGGATGCCCAACACCTTGGTCTCTCAGTGAGGCTGGGGACGAGAGGTCATTTAGGTACCACACTCCACCTGGGGTGACAGGAATTTGCAGACGCCCAGGGCAGCTCTAAGAATTCCTGCCTGCACCCGCACCTCTGCGGGCTCCATGGAGCCTCTCGGGGAAACGTCTTGTAAACCATTCATTTCAAAGTCATTTACTAAATTCGATGTCACAAATACCTGCATATTGGTCCTTGCTGTGATTGAGAGGGGCCAAAGCAAACCACCTAAATGCTTCATGTCTGATTTTGCTCATGAAAATATCACAATGCTCGTTGTGGGTCTGCAGGAGACTCAGCTCCACAGGGTCCCTCAGGGGCCCAGGATGACAGAGGCGTCACCCTCGTGTCGTTTTGCCATCTGGAACATTCCACCTTTTCAGCCGCCATGGTGGAGGGAGAGAGATGACGGAATCCCACGTGGGCTTTCCAGGGCTCTTGCTCCCAGTCATGCATGTGGCTCCACTCACAGCCCCTGGGACAGGATGGCCACGACCACACCGGCCACACGGGGAGCTGCGGCGGGGATGGGGCGGGGGGCGGAGACCCACGGATGGTTAGGTGAGCTTCCCTGACTCTGCGGCAGCCCAGCCCGTAATGACAAAATAAGGTCACTCTTCCGTTCACTGCCCACGGTCTCACGACCACAGACGAGAAACAACCTAAATGTTGCAACAGGGAACAGATGAAGTTGATTGCCAGACTCACCAAGACACTCTATTTTAATCTGGAAAAAAGAGCGAGCACTTGCACATCAGTATGAGGTCACCTCAAAACATATGACGAAGAGAGTAAAGCGGAGAGCAGAAGGTTCAGAACGCTGCCGTCAGGAAGGAGGGCGCATATACAGCCGACTGTACATTCGCCAGATGCTTCTGACGCAGGAAGCTGGGGTCATGGCTCGTCTTTAAGAAGAGGCTGCACGGCTGACAAGCAGAAGAAGGGAGGGCAAACTTCACTGCCGCCCTTCACCGCTTGAATGTGGAACCACCGGAAACGCATGACCTGTTCCAAAAAATCTCTAAGTTATTTTGTAAAAACGTTCATTAAAATCGACTTGGAGCCGGCACATGCACACGCCAGAACTTGTAAACACACACACACACACACACACACACACACACACACACACACCCCACGGGCACGCCCCAGCTTTTCCGACAAGCTCTCAGCTGCTGTGTCATGCCTCTTTGGGGCCCACGGAAAGCCACCATGTCACAGCTGTGGCTGAGGAGGTCACTCTCCTCCAGGCAGACTTTTCCCCTGGTGGTCACTGCTCACAGTGCCCTCTGGCCTCGGGGACGGGCTCCTGCCTTGATTCCATCTGACACAGCTAATTCCAGGTTTTCAGCTCTTTCGGTGTCAGGAAAGCCCCGGGCGAAACAGAGACAACTGAACATGTGCTATGAGCTGGCGGGACCTTGGTGCCACCGACCTTGCTGAGTGCTGCTCCCGTCGGCAAGCCCGGGGCCGCCCGGCCCACACCAGGGGGGACCACGCTGCCCTCCAAGTCCAGCCCCGCTCCCAGAAAGCCCAGGGAGAGCAAAGACCTCAGTGGGCAGCCCACCTCTCCAGTCCTCCTGTCCCCCCAAGGGGGGCCCCTCTGCGGGATGTCTAACAGTAGGAACAGCGGCTCCCACCGGGGACACAGCCCTGCCCTCTGGCCCCAGAAGGACAGAAGCCCAGAATTGCCCAACTGCTGCACATTTGGCAGATGCGGGCGTGCAGGAAGCCTTACGCAGGAGGCTCCCTCCAGCTCAGCGGAAGTGCGGCGAGGGACAGAGGCCTAAGACAGACCAGGGCCGTGCGAGGAATCCTGGGACTCCCGCGGTAGGGCTTTCCAAACGCAGCCCTGGCAGGGATGAGACTCCAACCGAGAGAGGCTCACAGAGGCTCCGGTCCACCTAATTAATTTCAAGTGTTTGGGGAAATCAGAGAAAATTTGCTGAAGACAAATCCCAGACCTCCCATTGGACAACTGTTCCCCCTGCTCATTTCCCCCTTATGCCTAGTTCTCATGCAAATGGACCCCCAGCCAGCCCATGTCCTCCTGGGGGGGGGGGGGAGCGGGCAATCCCCTCTCCCTGCCACCAGCCTACCCCCGGAAGAGGTCTCCCCTGCCAGGACTCAGCCTTGAAAAGCCTGGGGCCCCAGGCTACCCGGTCCTCCCACCTCAGCAACAAGTGAGTTGGTGTATTTCAGTTGTGTCCCCGGGTGTGGGATGGGATTGGACTGGCTTGGAGGCTGAGAACGCTGCAGGACGCAGCAGCGCAGGGCTGCCTCTGGGCAACAGGTCCCAGTGGTGGTGGCGGTGGGGGGTGGGGCGGTGCCAGGGGCCCAGGGCAAACACTGGCTACATGCCGGGCACTGTTCTGGGCGCTGGGGAAAGAGCAGTGGGGCAGATAAAACGGTCCTTGTCTTGGAGCTGGTGGAGGAGACACGCCTTGGCAAACAAGTGACAAGCAACACTAATCGCGAGGATGGTGACAAACTATGATGGCACAGAAGCCGGGAGTCATCGGGGGGCTGAGGCAGAGGGTGAAGGGCCCAGTGGGTTGGGAGGAGGGGGTGGGCAGAGGTGAGCTCCCAGGAGGAGCAGATCCAAGGGAGAGGGAGTGGGGGGGAAGGTAAGGATGGAGGGGGTTGTGCTATGCACGGGCCATGGACGAAAATGAGCTGAGGGCGTCCAGAAACTGAATCCCCCAGTGTGCCTGTGGCATGGTGAGCCACAAGGAAGGAGGAACCAGAGAGCTGGGAGAGGTGGAGAAGAGTCAAGGCGGAGGGCTTTAGCACGGGGACGCCCTGATCACGGGGGCACGTGGGGGCAGAACGAGCTCACACTGCTTTCGGCTCTGACGTTGCCAGCCATCCAAACATGAAAAGACAAGACAGATTGGGAGCATATTGTGTGACCAGCCAAAGGAGAGAATCAGAACATATATAAAGAACATCTACAAATGATCCAAGAGGGAAGACTTTGAACAGGCTTTCCACAGGAGAAACACCAAGAGGCCATATGCTTATAGAAAGATGTTCTGCTTCGCAAATAATTAGGAGATGCAAATTTGGTGCCCACAGGACTGGGCACGTGGTGTGGGGTGCGATGGGCATGCTGTCCCTAAGGAGGTGTTTGTGATTATTAAGAAATAAAATTAGATTAAGAATAAATAAATAAATAATTTAAAATTATTAATAATAAAATAAGAATATATTTTTTAACATTGACACATATTATTTCGTTCAGATGGTTACTAAGCCATTAGGACAAAAATGTGTGTCAAGTTTTCTTAATAAACAGAACTGTTGGGTGTTCCTTTTGGTGGAAGGGTCTGAGAAGGAGCCCTGAGACACGGAGGGTGCCGTGAGCTGAGAGAAGATGAGGCTGTCCCGGAACAAATCTAAGAGGCCCCTGTGTGGTGGCCTGAATTGTGCCCCCAAAGGGATGTTTAAGTCCTAACCCCCAGAAGCCATGAGTGGGACCTTACTTAGAATTGGGGGTCTTCGGAGATGTAATTAGGTTGAGACTCTCAATGTGAGGTGATCCTGGATTTGGGGGGGCCCTAAATCTAGGACTGGAGTCCTTACAAGAGAAAGGCTGAGGGAGAGGCCCGACACCCAGCGAGGCACGGGGGACAGAAGCAGGTTGGAGAGACGCTGCCCTCAGCCAGGGGAAGGCCAGGAGCGCCCAGAGTCTGGAAGACACAAGGTAGCCTCCCCTGTGTCTCGGCACAGCGGCCTCGCCATGAGGCATCCCCCTCATGGCGGGGGAGGCAGGGGCCGACACACAGCCCGTGAGACACAAGGAGACTAACAGCAGTGCTGCTGAGAATGACGCTGGTTCCCACCCGGGTCCCCCCATTCTGGGCTGTGCCATCTCGGGTCTGTCATTTCCCCCTCTGGGCGCCCGCAGGCACACGTGCAACACGTCTTATTGAGAAATGAGTTAGCGTCGGGCCTTTAGAAACCACCCACCAAGGGCCCTAGTGTGGGCGCCTGGGTGGCTCAGTTGGTTAGGCTCAGGTCATGATCCCGGAGTCCCAGGATCGAGTCCCACATCGGGCTCCCAGCTCCGTGGGGAGTCTGCTTCTCCCGCTGATTTCTCCCCTCTCATGCTCTCTCTCACTCTCTCTCTCTCTCTCTCAAATAAATAAAATTTAAAAAAAAAAAAAAGAGCTCGCGCGCGCATGTGTGTGTGTGTGTGTGTGTGTGTGCGCGTGCGTGAGTGCGTGTGTGTGTGTTTTAGGCAAGACGCTCTGAGTCAAGTCACCACTGCGACAATGTTTCCCTCCTGGGGAAGGGAAGGTCCCCGGAGGTACCAGCCAGTTAGCGCTGCTTCGGCCAAGCCGCCCACCACCACTTCAGCACGGAATGTACCATCTCCGGCCCCGGAGGCCAGGGGTTGGAGATCCAGGGGTCGGTGGGGCTGGTTCCTTCCAAAGGCGGTGGAGGGAGAAAGCGTTGCAGGCCTCTCTCCCAGCTTCTGAAGCCTCCATCCCTTGGTGAGTGGACAGCTGTCTTCTCCAAGTGTCTTCACATCGTTTTCCCCCGGCGGATATCTCTCCATTCAAACTTCTCCTTTTTGTAAGGGACACCCGTACCTCTGTAAAGACCCCATCTCCACATAAGGTCACCTGCTGGGGCCCTGGAGGTTCAGACTCGGGGGGACACAATTCAACCCACACACCAGAACAACCACGGAAGGGCATGGATCCTTCCAGAAGGCGGTCGACCATTCATTGTTGGGGAGGCAAGCGCGAGATCAAGTGGAATCGGGGGTGGCATTTGTTGGTCCGTCATGGTGAGAGGTCAAGGGCACCTTGACGGACGCCCCGCCCGGGGTTGAAGCGCCAGCTTTGTCCTTTATTAACTCTGTGACCTTAGGCCATTGACTTAGCCCCTATGAGCCCCAGTTGCTTCCTCTGTAAAATGAGAATTAAATCTCAGTACTTGGTCCACGGGATGGCTGCCCAAATTAATGGAGGGAAGCCCGTGCAATGCACATGCCCTCAGCAAGCAGCATGTGTCATGACCGTCCTAGGTCCCCACTTTCTGGCATGTCGTGGACGTTTAACTCCAGTGTGGGGAGTAAGTGAGACGATCTGAATATCTAAAAACAAACCAATCGCTGGGCATAATTTTGACAGGTTTAGGAATAACCACGAAGCTTCCCCCTTTGGGAAAAAAAACCCAAAGTGCCCAGTGAGTTGCAAAGACAGCCAGCGTCCCTGTGCGTCCCCAGCGGGGCATCTTCCGTGGTAGAAGGCGGCTTCGCGGTTTCTCCCGCTGTCGAGACTGGTGAATGTTTTATACTTATTTACAAGGCAGAGCAATTATGCATAATTATTCCATAACGCAAACATATTATGAATACTTACAGCACCGTCTCCCCCCTCCTCCTAAGGAATCTGGCGGAACTGTGTGTTAAAGATATTTTGTGTAATTGAAATTTGGAACAGGTGTAGAAAGGGAAAAAAAAGAGCCTTCCTGACAGAGGTGAGGGAAAGTGCCCGCTGCTCTCTTGTTAGAATAAGCAAGCCATTCCAGGAAGGACAGGGGAAGGGCTCTGCCCGCAGATTAGAGCATCGGGCTCCCGAGAAGAGGCCAGGTGCCAGCCCTCTCTAACCTCTTCTCACCTCTTCTCACCCCTCATCGAACTCACCACCTCCAAGAGTCCTCAGCTGCTCACTTGTCCGTGGCCTGCCTCCCCCACAGAAGGGGAGAATTTTGGGTCTCATGCACCAGTCAGGCACACAGTTGGCACTCAATAAATTCCTTTTGAATAAGCAAGTGCAAACATGAAGAAGTCAGTCCCAAGAGGAAGGAGTGGGGGGAAAGGAATTAGCAGCCGATGAGCACTTACTCTCTGGGACAGTCCTGGGAGAGCACTTGGCCCTCAGGAGCTCCCGGGGCTCCATGTTGTAGCCCCGAGCGCCCCGATGGTGAGATTACGCAGGGACAGAGCTGCGGGGACGAGCTCGTCACTCAGGCCCCGCTCCCAGCCCTCCGAGACAGAGGCCATCTTCCACATCGAACACCAGCCCCCTGACGAAAGCGGCGTTTTGTATGAGCAGCCGGGAGATCATAAATCACCCAACTGAAGAGAGCTGCTGGGATCAAAAAGGAGCCATCAGACACAAAAACTGTTTTTAAAAATGAAAAGGGGAACCCAGTGGCCAGGGGGCTGGGGGCCATTCATTCGGCGAGCTCATTTTCCCGACAGCTTGAACCACGGTCTCTCAACCTGAACTTCGACTTGACCTGATTCCGTATCAAGTGACAAGTTTGCCACCTGCCCTGGGTCTGACCATGGAGGACCTCAAAGGGCAGCTCTCCCCTCACTTGGCCTTGACGTACAAATCCTATCTGTTCTTATTTAAGAAACAATAACAGCATTTATGCCCCGTCCCCGCACAGATGGCTGGACAACCGCGTGCCCCCCGTGTCTGCCCCTCCATCTGGGAGAGTCGGCGGCACCAGCAACGGCCGCTGTAATGTGCCCATGAGGCTGACGAAACCACCTGCAGGCAGAGAAACCACTTTAAAGGGGGCAACAGATGAAACTCGCCCACCTTGGCCCTAAGTGTCGACTTGAGGACACGACGCGAACCCAGGAGTCAGACAGACTGTGGTCAGGACCCCGTCCCTCACGTCCTCGCTGTGTGACTTTGGGCAGGTCACTGGACTTCTCCGCTTGGCTGTCTTAGCCGTAAAAAGAACCCCTTTCCTGTGGAGTGACTACTATGGTTTAATTTAATGGGAAAATGAATGTAGATCGCCGCGGATCTGACACGAAGCAAGCTTCTCAGACAGTAGGTGTCATTCTTACTTTACTGAGACTCTTGGCAAACGTCTCCTAAACCGACCGAGTCTCCAGGAACACGGTCGCAAATTTGGTTCACGTGGAGCTCACTCCTTCCCAGAGCTCATCCAGAAAGATCTGCGAGAGAACTTACACATCGTTTGATGTGCCCATTTTACAGATAAGGACACCAAGTCCCCCAGAGGAGAAAAGAATTGGCCAAGGCCACCCAGGGGGGTGGTGGCAGAACCAGGAACAGAACCCCAGGTGGCAGAGAGTTTCCCCTTAGCTCCTCCTACTCCATATCTTCTGTCTCACTTACTATTGCTGCATAACAAATATGCCCAGAGCGTAGTGGCCTAAAACAATGACAATCTCTGTCTTGTCTCTTTAGTTTGTTTGGGCTGCACACTGTAGCCTGAGAGCAGCTTAACCAACAGAAACCAATTTCTCGCAGTCTCGGAAGGTAGAAGTCCAAGATTAAGGTGCCGGCGAGGTTGGTTTCTCCCAAGTCTTCTCCTTGGCTTGCAGACGGCTACCTTCTCTTTGTGTTTCCTGGGCTGACTGGGGCTTGAGGGCACAGTCCTCTTTTTTTTTTTTTTTAAGATTTTACTTATTATTTATTTATTTATTTGAGAGAAAGAAAGAATAAGCAAGCGTGCACACAATCGGGAGCGGGTGGGACAGAGGGAGAGGGAGAGAATCTCAGACTCCCCACTGAGCGAGGAGCTCAAGAAACCAAGAGGCGGATGCTTAATCGACTGAGCCACCAGGTGACCCGAGGGGACAGTCCTTCTGATTCTAGAGGCTCTCTGCCAGCTGTTTCTCTAGCTACTCCAGGCCACCTAGCCCAAGCCTGCTATCCTGCCCTCTTGTTGTCACGCCCTTCATTGAGACCACGAGGACTTGTGTTTTGCTTTTCAAATACCAACCTTGAGTCAGAGTGTTAGGTTCGGGGTGGAGGGAGGGTGGTGGGAGACGTCCGGTTTCCCAGAAGTGCTCGCTAAGATCACTCCCCAACCGTCTTAAGGGACATCTTAAATATCCAATCATTTGGGATGCTAAGCATTGCAGTAAACCAAAGCTCCACCTTGAACAGCCTTGATCTCAAAGGAAATATTTTACTTCTTTCAAGTATAAGACTGGAAATAAGGTAAACTCCAGAAAGACTCTATTAGTTAAAGAAATCCTAGCAGCAACCAAAAGCAAACTCACAAATGACACATGGATCCAAGTATAACAGAGGTTTATTGCTCATTCCTGTAAAGCCCAAAGCAGGGTTCTGGCTGGCAGGTGTCTCCTCTCCAAAGTATGACTTGGGGACCCAAGCCCCTTCCACACAGTGGCTACTCTGCCTTCAGTGTGAGGTTTCCAATGTTTCCATGTTCAACTGCATCACATTTACAGAAAGGGGAAAGTCTCAGATGATGGGCATATGTGAGGGGGCTGCTTACTTCCCATCTCCCCTATAAGGATGCATGCAAGTTCCATGAGGGCAGAAGTTTAGGAGGCATGAATCCCCAAGCGTGGAATTCAGCACACTCAGTGAATTGGCTCTTGTTTTTAGACTTATTCCTCATAGTTGCAAGATGGCTGCCATAGCCCCAACCATTACATCTTCACACTGCAGCAGCCCTAGCAAGAAGCCAAAAAGGAGACTCTAGCAAAAGGAACTCCTCATATATACCTCTCTTTTCTTGTCAGACAGGAAAATCTTTCCCAGAAGCTTTCTTGTTCATCTCATAATCCCAAACTGGAACACAGAAGTACTCCCTTACATATGACACAAGGGAGTCTGGCAAAAGGAATAACGGGATTTTTTGAGCCTCTAGCATGGAAGGTAAGCAGGGGTGAGGGAAGTATAGAATAGGTCTTCCACACAGCCTTACTCAAAACCAGCCCTGCCATGGGGCACCCTGGAGGCTGCATGATGGAGAAGTCCACGCCCACCTTGAAGGGGGCGCCAGGCAAGGCCAGAAGGGACATGAGCAGCATGAGGTTTATAGGGAGCTAGAGATGGGACCTGTGCCCCAGCCTCCCACAGCCCAGGACTGCACGGCCGGCTCAGCCACACAAGGAGTGAGCTGGAAGGTCCCAGAGCCAGCCCAGGAGGTCGGGTCAGAGACCCTCCCCTCGCCATCAGAGGCAGTGCGAGGGCGGAGACGAAGCAGGGGGCTGTGAAGGAGAACTGCCCCTCTGGGTCAAACACTGCATTTCTACAGTGCCTTCTGTCTGAAATTCCAGTACACCAACCCAGGCACGAGGCTCCGTGCCCCCGCCTGCCCTGTGCCTGTCCTCCCAGAGCTGTTTCCCTCCTGTTTAATATCCCCCTCTCTGGACCACTTGATAAAATACCATACAATGTCTTCCCCTTGGAAAGGACAGCTGTTTTATCAGTATTACAGAGAGCCTTCAATTTGAACTCAACTTGTAACCTCAGCTAAAGACTATTTTGCTTTTAGTCACTATTATGTGGAATGATATTCATTACTTTCTTTTTATCCCCAGGATTGTGTTTTCTATCAATGTGTATCTTTTGAAACTTTTTTTTTTCCAACATGAATGAATTCTCTACTGCGATATTACTGGAGGAGAGGGCATGCATGCTAAACTCCAGAGTGTCTGACTTCCCAGAAGGGAAAACTAACGTGGGATAGAGTTCATTCTTTCTCCTGGGACTGTGCCCAGACCTGCCGAGCCCCGAGTTCTCCGCCGCTCACCTGCCTAAGGAGAACGAGCACCGCCCCCCCCCCCCCGGTGCTCAGTCTTCACGGTCATCCCAAGTGTTGGGGCTCGTGGCCTGTGTATGCTCAGGTTCAGGATAGACAGGGGTGTGGTGACCCTGAACCCTCGGCACCAGATAAAGAGAAGGCCTGCTCAGGGATTCGGTGACTCTGGACCTTCAGGTCCATTGAAGAGAAGACCTGCTTGAGCCAAGAGAGCGGGGGCCACTCTGGCAGCCCGGAGAGTCTGGAAGGGAGTGCAGAGGGTGTATTTTCTGAGTGAGTGACCTCAGGAAAGTCACTGGTCCCAAGAAAGCCCTGGTGAGACTCAGTTTGATCTCTGCGGAGTCGGGGTCCTCCCCCAGGGCTGGGTGTAGGCTTCAGTCTCTCCTGTCCTTGTGCCCGGCCA
>CM052797.1:119549120-119590073 GCA_028533885.1 Nasua narica | reverse complement strand
GGCCACAACAAATGGTGTATTTGTATCATGCAAAAAAAAGGCCTTTAAGGTTTGTATATCTGCTTAAAGGTAAGGATTTTGCCAAGCATTTCGATATACTCGGGACAATGGACAATGATTAGAAAGTAACATCATGGTGGTTTTTCTTACAGCTACTTCGGAGCCTCAAACACATATAGCTCAGGATAAGCTTAAAGAGTATGACCTAAAGATTTTCAACTTTATAAATTAGCCTTTAATAAATTGTACAAAGTATTTACTTAATAAAAAAAGTTTATATTTTTCAAAACATAGGTATTTCATAGTTAGCCCCATCCTCAAAGACTCACATGAAAATGTAACATTTAAAATAGAAAAAGAGGAGTAAGTCAAATGATAGGAAGAAAAGCAAAGTCGGTTTACAGCATTTGATTTACTTCTGGACTCTCTTTCTGGTTTTTGAACCTTGAAGAGAAAAAACAAAGAAATTCAAATCATTAACTTATAAAAACTAAAGAATATAAGCATTTCCATATATACTTATTCGTATTTAAAAATCTAATTGACTATGATGTTTTGTGGAGATAAAATTCACACACAAAAGTAATGGTTAATAGCCTGAAAACTTTTGGAAATTGTGTCAATTTTTTAGTATGTCAAAAAATATGCAAACATCTACCTTTCAGTCTTAAGTCACAACAGAACTCTCTCACTGGTAAAAAACACATCCAATCTACAAGGGCGCTGAAATATTCCTCCCCAAAACTTTTAATGTGCAATTTGAAACAATGCCTCCTAATGTAACAATGGCTCCTAATAGCAACAAGATAGCCATTCATTTCTTGGAAGGAAGCAATGAAGTAATGCATATTCTGAGAAGCAAGGAATAAAATGTGCTGCTTTTTAAAGCCTGTTACCTACACTCTTTATGAAGGAGAGCACTGGGCCATACCAAAACACAGTCTTTTCCACTAGGAATTAAAGAGATCCCAACTGAGTAGCCTTCTAAAGAAACACCACACCTGATACTGGTCTAAGTACCTTATGATAGTTCCTATCCAACCACTCCTGAGTTGGAATAAATCAGTGATTCCTTACTGGGGGCAGAGTTCTTTATGGGAATTCCACACGGGAATTCCACCTCACCAAGGAGACTCTGTCCCCACCTGGCACCCCCACTCTACCTCCAAGGCAAGCAAGCACAGCAGTCCGAAGAGTATGCGGAAGCCCGAGCACGGCTGCCTAGCGCGGGCAAAACAAAGTGTGCCTTCCCACTGCCTCACATCTCCCTTGGCCAGGAAAAGAGCAACTGTACCAGGGTGAGGGGCAGCGTGGTCGCCCATAATGAATCAATGAATGCACTAAACAACAGATCAATACTTCTTTCCTGAAACGTACAAAACACTCTTTCAATCTAGCACAAAATACTTACCATACATCTAATAATAAATTCTGAAGGTTTTCTGTTTACAGGCTTAGTTAGTTACTTGTGCGGAAGATCAGTTTAAAAATTAGTGTGTTTTTTTTTATTTTTCCAAGTTCCAGTTTTTATTTAATTGCCATATACTTCGATTAAAGCAAATTTCAAATTTACATGGATATTTTTTTCCCACCATTGATATACATAGCCTATAGTATGGTTTAAACTTTTGAGCTTTTTCTTTGATTTTTGTGATAAAAATATATCCCATGGCACATTTTTAATTTATTTCAAGAATTTTGAAATTAATTTTGCACAGAAAACTGAGAATGTTGTGACGGGCTAAGATGGGGCACAACAGGGTGTCACAAAACCCAGGTCAGTAACCAGCACTATAGTACATCTTCCTTTCAATAAAACTTGGAATCTATCGTCACATTACAAAGGACACTTGACAATAGTCATCACTATGTTCAAGTAATATTATTCTCATTAACATCCTAATTTGTCATTTTACTCTTAAATACCACTGCTGCTTGTCCCTTGCAATCTAGACCTAAAATTTTTCACTGCAACTAAAAACACTACCTGGAATTTATTATATAATCAGGATTCTGCAACGTGGAATCTTTGCTGCAGGTATCAATTCAGTATTTTCCCTAATAATTCTAACTGTGGCAGAAAAAATATTTTTCCTCTTCTTGTCTCCTTAAAAAAATTTACCCATTTTCATAATATATTACTACTGGTAAAAGGTGCAATCATAAGACTAATGTATAAAATTTAATATCTGAAAAAGGAAAAGTACAAGTCTGGGTACTCTTCTATAATTTTATTAATGCAGAGATTTAAAACAAGTGGGAAGTTTCTTTGTAGTGTGCCCTCAAAAATATGCCCTTTTTGACTGGATCATAAATATTCGAGAGGGTAACCGTCAATTCTGCTTCCCTCAGATTTCTCAAGAATGGACCAAAATTCAAGGTTACTTCAAATATAACATTAACAAGAGAAGGTTGTGGACTACTGTCCATTTTATGAATGGGAGGGACAAAGCTCTTAGCCATAAATATCATGGATACATTAACTAATTTTTAGTACAGTTCTGAAGTACTGGGATGGTTTTGAAATGCCAGAATATGCATGGTTTTTTAAGGCTTATCATTTTGTGGGGGAAAAATTACTTGCAGCAAATAACCAAATTTTCTCAATTGGTAAAAATTATGCCTTGCATAAAAATAAAAGGATTAGAGGCCTCTGTTCTTCTTGAAAACCACCCCGTCACCCCCTCTCTTTCTTTGAGAAAACCTACACAATACACATTTTGAAAGCTTTCAGAATGTGTTCTTACACAATAGACCCCCAACTAGTCAAAATGAGTTTAGGTGTATCAAGAAAATTATACACGTTTTTAAAATGGTCTAAATAGATATTAAAGGAAAGTTGCTCCCATTTTGCCAGGCACAGCATTCTGAAAGATCACACAGTGAGAAAAATCTCTTACCATATTGTAAACCATAAATTGTGTTTGAAAATAAAATTGTTAATGAAGAAACTGACATTTCTAAAGCTGCGGTTAGAGGTAACCATTCTTGAAACACGTTTATGACACAAAATCTTAAAGCTCTAGAACACAGAAGTTGCCGAATTGTATTATAGATTTCCTTAAAACAAAATTCAAACATAATAATGTGCCTCCTCCTTCAAGGTACTTTAAAATAATGAATACAAATATATATTTCCATGAACACTGGCCTTTTTTTCAGAAGCAATAACATTTTACCATCTCAGGTAATATTTCTCTCATTTATGAATATTTAGACAGTAAAATACTTTAGCCCTGAACTTTAGGAGAAAGGATTAATTACAATAAGAAGAGAAATAGCATTTAAGTAAAACAATTTGGAATTTATATGAATAAGGGAGAATTTGATCATTCTCTATCTTCCTTTTGTTTAAATCAAAACAAAAAATCTGAATTGTTCTCCTTAAATATGCAAGGGGGTCCACACTCTTCTTTTGTTATTAATAAATAAAACAAAAATACTAATATATTTTTTCCCAGTAAAAACCAGCAGTGTAAGGACCTTAAATTAAAATTTTAGGTATAAAAAACATTTTTTCATAATTATATTCCAATCTTAAAATCCTTGATGTATCAAAACAAGTAACTCTGATGCTCATTAAAGCAAAGTTCAGGTAACAAATGACCTTCAGGTAGTCAAAAGAGGCATGGGTCTTCTCCATGCACAGCTGTGAATTCACTCTGGTCTAAATGGGTATCAACCTCACTATCACAATGTGGGCCCTTTGCTAAACTAAAACCGCCCGTTTTAAAATTAAAGGGATTTTTTTTTTAAAGTAAGAATATTGCTCTATCTTTACAAATGCTCCTTAATTTTGCTCCCACTCACTGTCATAGCTGCTGCTGCTAGCCTCTGGCTGAGACAGGCTTCCATGCACTGCTCCTCGGGACTCCTCACTTCCTAATAACAAAACGAACATGAAGGGAGGCGGGAGAACAGTAGGGATCGGAAAATGGCTGCAGGAGAGAGAAAGGAACTTCTTCAAAACCTTTAGCCTCCAGGGTAAAGTTCTATCCCTCCTCTCTCTATCCTCCCTCACCCCCAGGATTCTCTGGGGTGAATTCATGTAAACCTAAGGATGTTCTACCCATACTACACAAGAAAGACAATGTTAACAGAATCGAGTGCAGAGAAAGTCAAATGTTTGTCTTCCACCAGTGTGAACAGGCGACACTAGCAAAGGAAAGGTAAAATACCTCCCTGGCTGGACTCAACAGGGCACTTGGGCTTTAATGAAACTTTTACCAAAAACGAGCCTTTTCTATTAGAAAGTGAGAAATGCTTCAGAACCAACAAAGGAATAAACAAACAAAAAGGCAGCAAGATAGAAGAGAAATCTGGAAAAAGAAAAACATGGTACTGCAGCCAGCACAGAATCTCTTCACTGCGTCAAGGCAATTCTCTCCTGTGAAACCTGGAAGCCGCTTCCCTTTTTCTGAGCCTCCCGGAGGTGTGCCTACGCACCCCGCGCTGGCCGCCTCACGCAGAACGAAGCCCAGCGCCGCTGCGCCCTCCGCGGATGCGGCCCTGCTAATGTCAACGCTGGCTCGGCTCCGTCCTGGAAGAGGCTTCAGCACCAGTTTACGAACCATCTCAGAAATGACTTTCTACCCTGCTTTTTGCTTCAAGAGCTTTGAAAAGTGATGATCAAGGCTTTAATTCCTTGCGTCCCAACTTGCTGAGAGAAAGGAAGAGCTGGCAGACTTTGTGGGGAGCACTCGGGCGGCTCAGGCCAGTGGAACCTGGCAGCCGCGGTAAGCCCAGGGACTACTCGCCTGATCCGGACCCTCCCTCGTATCCCGTGATGCAGAGCAATGTGCAGAAATGGAAAGACAGTGGCCTGAGAGGTAAGAGTTCTGGCTCTGCCATGTGAGGGCTCCATGTCTTGGGCTCCCTAGATGTGAAATCAGAGTAGCTCCCTACCCCAGCTTTGTGATTACTGCGAACGGTAAACAATACAATGTAGGTACAAAGAACACTGTGATAATACTATACAAATAGAAGATCTTCTTATATGATATTTTATTATAAAATCAAAATATTACGACTACAAGCTAACCTCTTACTTAGTGGAAGGAAATGAAATCTGTGTTTATATATGGAAAAAACTAATAGGCAAGACTGTTCAACTTACGGGTTTTTGTGGCCTCTTCCGTCTGTGTATCCGAGCATTCCATATCTTCAACACTGGATTTGGTGCTCTCCTCAATTCCTTTCTTGCGCTAGTTACATGCACAAAGATTTTTTAAAAGAGAAAGATGTGGTCTGATGATCAAATGAGAAAATACTCAAACTTATCAGATACTAGTATATATGCAAATCTATCCAGGTGTGGGTGTATCAAAACATACAGTAAGAATATACACAACTACAGGGTGGTAGTTAACTAAGGGGAAGGGGCTGTGGATGGAAGAAAATGGGATTAAGAGAATCTTCAACTATACAGTTAGTCTGAATGTTGACTTGTTTGTTATAACCACCGCATACTTTTCACCCTTCTCATAGCTCATCGCTGACAGCCTAACCACCAGGACGGATGCTACAGAAATTCTCTTTTAAAAGCAAAGCATTTAACAAATTTGGTTTCACCACTGAGGCCAATGACACTTACCCTCCACATTTTACAATGCGTGAGGGGTATGTGTGGGGAGGGGTGGTAATCCACTTGATAAATGGGAAAATATACACCTTGTCCCTATAGTGTATCACTGGTTATACCCTAGCAATCAGTGGTAAAATTCTACTCATGAATCAATAAAGACAAACTTCCAATAAATGTCTTCTTTTGGCATACTTTTCATTAAAAGTTTAAGGGGGGACACCTTCCTGTAAAGCAAGAGTCTTAAAAGTGCACAACTCTCCTAAAATTTTGAAAATAGACTGGATTCTCCACCCACCCCTCAAGCTTTTCCAACTTTGTATTTATGTTTCTAGTTGAGGGTTGCCTAGGAGTTAATGCTTGTGTCCTGTCACCAGCCGGTCTTCCCAAGTGTCCGTTCACTTTCTTTTCATTATTTTCTATTACTACGACATTTTCTAACTAGTTCAGTCCTGCGTGAAGTTTTTAAATTACTCAACACGTCCACATGTAGGAATGACTATGGAAGAACTTAGTAATAATTTTATAACTTTGCATTTCT
This sequence comes from Nasua narica, assembly GCA_028533885.1. Taxonomy (NCBI): domain Eukaryota; kingdom Metazoa; phylum Chordata; class Mammalia; order Carnivora; family Procyonidae; genus Nasua; species Nasua narica. The sequence goes on along the minus strand of CM052797.1, from coordinate 119,583,951 downwards.
CCTGTGGTTTTATCCCATGTAGTCTCAAATTTAAATGCCTTAAAATCCAAATGATAACTCAAAGCTTCCCTGGGTTGCCCAGATTTCATTTAGGAAATCCACTCATCTGTCCCAAATTTCAGATTCACAATGCACCAGAAAGTCCTCGCTTCTATTTTCTAACAATTAATAGTAAGTTAAACTTCATCTGAGAATTTCTCTTGCTTCAGGCCATTCTGCATGCTGCCTGCTGACAGCGCACTGCTCTCCTGCCTGATGGCCACTGCGGGTTCTGTTCCACAGAGAGCTGCATGGAAAAGCTCCACTCTACTCAAACCACATTACCTTAAAACCCCCAAATGGTTGGAACTGTTATTATCTACATATTACAAACAACCCCACTGTTTCAAAATAGTCTTAAGGTGGCCGTGGAAAGATCAGAACCCTGAGATCCCCGCCATGCCCAAGAAAACGCTTCATGCAGACAAAAATAACTTGACTACACCTTAAGAAACTTCCAAAGGCTTTCATTTAGCAGATTTGTATATGGAGGTGTTGCCTCTCAAGGACAGCCGTTAAGAGTGGCTGTAACTTCATATAACTGATGAGAGAAGGGGAGAGTGCCTTACATCTTTCTTTTCCAAAGTGTTGCTTCATGATTACCATCTAAACCCTGCTGGGCTGAACAGATTGGTTCGATAATTACATACAATAACTGCAGTGGGCAGGTAACCCTCAGCTGGCACAGGGCAGCTCCCCTGTGAGAACTTCCATATGCAAACTGCACTGATGGAGTGCATTAGGTCCATCTTTCCTGCCGGCGCACAGGCCTGATTAACGCCAGCCAAGACTCCAAGGTTAGCGTGTCAGCAGATTTGTGATGCATTAGGCAGGAATAAACACAGACACTTTTGTTCGTTCGGACCAAAATTAAGGAGGACTATTCACTACTATATTGCTTTCCATACAGGAAAGAATGCATTTTCTGATTTTAAGGAGGCAGATTTTTAAATGCTCATTATAAAGGGAGCTCTCCAATACATTCTACCCAAGAACCTAGTGCATTCATCTTGTTCTCAAGCTTATTTAATAAAAAAGAGCTTTCTTAATCTCCATGCAAGTAAATTACAGAGGAATGAAAATCAGCCAGTATTCAACCAACAAAAAAACACCTGTATTTTAAGCATCATGCAATAGGTAAAGCACTGAATTTCATTAGTCCACACTCCAGCTGGGTATCTCCTGTCCAACTTTCCTAAGAATGTATTTAGTTTTGACAGAAGGGGGCCAATGGTCTATAGGAAAAGACCAATTAAAAAAAAAAACAAAAACAAAAACACAAAACCCTTCATGTTTAATAGCATTTAAGTGTGTTACTGATTCTATAAGGCAATGAGTAAAATTCCAAACAATTCACTGGCAGCTTCTTTCTCCTGATTATCTCCTAATGCTTCATTTTGTTATTTGTCAACATCTTGGGCTTCAGATCATGCATATTTTGGTTCTTTCCGAACAGAAAACGGCTTCACAAAGGGATTATGTGAATCTCTGACTCTGTCATATTCCACACCAAGTCCCACAAAGTGCCTCTGTATTTATAAATGAAATCAAAATATTGTACGACACACCAGAATGACTTATAAACTTAGAATAGAGTTTTCTTTTAATTCAGCACAGCTAAAATATCTGCAGAAAATTAGGTTTATTTCAAAGGGCATTAGCGTATGTATTACACATTGTATTTTTGAAGTGTTCAGATATGCTAAGCTAAAATTTAGTTAATTAGCAGCTTCTCACTTCCAGCTTAGAAACAGGAAGACAAATCAGCTAGATGCATTTGGACTGATAATTTACTAATAGTCTAAACACTGACTAGAGACCACTTAGAGACTTAAAGCTGTTTTAACACAAGAATAAAAATCTTGTGAGGCAAAAACCGAAGACTCATTCATTCTCTGCTTCTCAGGTCACACATCAAAAGATCACCTCTAGATGCTTTCAACAGTCTCTAAGAAAAGCCAATCAGATCTATGGCTATATCAAAGGTGAGAAGTATTCAGGACTGTTGTTGGTTTTTAACTCTTTATTACAAAAATCACAAACGTTTATCACAGAAACTTAGAATATACAGCCTAAAATTTCTAAATGTTTGGTATTGTACATGTGTCGATGAACAAAGAATTCTACATACAATTATTTAGAGACTGACTGCACCAATCAGTTTGTCTTATTTATTTACTTAAGGCCACTGGAAGTCACTGTGCAAATGGCACATACTTTATAAACTAATAGCATTATTTATTTATGTTCCCACATTCGTTAATAGCAACCAAAAAAATAGGTTATTGGTTACTCGACAGTAACTAAAAAAACATACAACACGTATCTTCTGTGAAGCAAAGCAGACACGTGTATTACACAATACTTACACCACCAGTGGAGTTAGTTAAAATCACAACGGAGACGGATAACGCTGAGGCTGGAGACAGAAGAAGGCTGAGAGAACTAGCTCAGTGCTTCTCAGCCGGTGGGAAAGGCTAGAACTCAGAGCGCTTCGCTCCTGCTCCAGTTCCCGTCTCAGAGCTCTGCCGTCTCCCTTACGGTTCCCGGCGGCTGTGCTCCCACGTCAGCGCCTCTCTTCCTAAGGAGTGAGAGTCCACAGAGCTGTGCGCCTGGCAGAGCCCCGTCCACACTCCTGGGTCTCCCTTCGACATGTGCTCCCAGAGGGCAGAGACGATGCCTCCTCATCCGTGGAGCTCTCATGGGGCCCAGCACGGTATTTTACACAGAAATATCTATGGGGCTGCATCTGTCGAGCAACTATTCAACCAGCGCTGTAATAATAAAGAGCTGACTTCCTATTTCACTGCAAGCCCTGTACAAACTGCGTAGTGTTTAAGTGGACATTAAGTCATTACAGATACATTTTGAGAAAAAGCAGGAAAAGATCAGACATAATCAGAAAAAGGAGAAATGAAAAGATGGGAAGCGGGTCAGGAAGTGAGGGACTTAAAAAGAGGATCAGATTAATTTGGAGAATAATCTAAAAATATTCTGCTAGAATGCATTAAAGTGATTTATTATTTTAAATGAATTCCAATGATAAAGGCTGTAACAAAAATCACGACTATTACAATTTCCTTCTGTAGTAACATGGGCCTTCACGTTGCCAGGGCAGAGAACCCACCACATATTTCCTAAGCACCTACTATGTGCCTGGCAAGGTTACAGGCTGCGTTCTCAAGCTGAAAAATACATGCTAAAAAATAGACTAAAGCAAAAAAAATAATCTTAGCTTTTATCAAAACATTCAACACATACATGTTAAGTTTCTAAAACTGTTAAGTCCTAGAAGAAACCCCTTCAGGCTTCTGTAAGTCATCCCAGGTAAGAGTCCAATGTAAGCGCACAGGCACAGATGCCATTTGGTGAAGTAGCGGTGCACCGTAGGGGAGCCCGTGCAGGACTTCAGTTTATCTGTAGTTGCTGTTGTTATTTGCTCACGTTCAGATGTCCTGTCAACACGTTTCGCTCTCTACCGTGGAGGCAGGAAATCAAGTACAAAATCAAGTACAACTTGTGAATTTTGCTAATTGTCTACAGGTCTGAGGGAAAGGGCTTCGTACAAGAAAATGTCTCCGCACGTGACTGACGAAGTTTGGAATACTGTGTTCTTCACTACTTCAAGTTCTCCACTCCTAAGATTCCAGGAGGAACGGAGGACTCACTGTCATCATCCAAAAATGAGTTAGTGCTATCATGTGTTCACAAACTGAAATGTCAGGTGACTGTAATGTGGGAGACGGTCCACGAGGAGCTGAGAAGGCGACAGCACAATCCTCGCTGTCTACTTTTGTGGGGGAAGGGTATAGATTTCGGTGGCTCCGAAATCTTCACACCCACGAACAAGCTAAACCAGATGTAAAGATAAGGGACGTTTGGGGGGTAGTATTTCAACCTCTGCCCCACCTAGACTCTGAAGAAAGGAACACAAAATAACAGTATTTCAGCAGCATCAGTGACAGAGCCTCCCTCCCACCGTAACCACTGGGAAGGGGCGGCCAAGAAGAGTCAGACCCTGCTAGAAAGCAACATGGGGCTCCTACGCACCCCTTACCTGGGGAAAAGAACATGAGTGAACACCATTCAGAAATTGTTCACCACTGACCTTCAATTTACAAAATATAAATAGGAAGCCTGAAAAGAAATACTGGAACAGCCCCTGGAAGAGACCTTCCCTACTCCCACAGTCCCTCGTAGAAACCAGAACATGTGATTCCTTTTCTTCCCTGGAGAAGAAGCCTGGAGAAAGAGGCCGGAATAACCACAATCGAGAGCTAATTATTTTCAACAATAAGCCATGATTTACCAAAATAGATGCCAAAAGAGAAAATGAGTAAAACATAGCTAAAGCCATAGAGAAGAATCCCCAATGGGGTTTCCCTTACTACAGATTTAGATTTTACCGATTTTTTGCCCCTTCTGGCCAGGAATGGAATGGAGCAGGTACTGAGGAAGAACAGGTAACCTGACCTGCGGTACCAGCTGAGCCATGGCCCTCCCGATGCTCCAGGGTATGAGCTGTGGGCAAAGAAAGCCCCGTAACAATGCCAAACCCTCGAATCCAAACTCTGAGGAAAAGCAAAACAGCTTCATCAAATGAGAAAGCCAAGGATTCACAAATACAATGATCTGTTAAGCCCATGTGAAGCTATTCTATTCAATATTAATGCGATCCAGAGAAGAAGCATGCCAACAAAGTTGGAATCCTTGCGGACAAAAAGAGAAGATGAAATACATGGTCATAGCATGCAAAAGACAGCTGAAGATTCCACTCTGAAAGAAAACAGTACTCTCAAAAGAAGAAAATTTTATAACATGCACTGGAGACTTAAAAAAAAGATTTTAAAAACCGAGTGAGAAACGATAATTTAAAAAAGAAAAGGAAGAGATTACAAGAAAACTGCAGAGCCAATATACAGAACAAAAATCACTACAGAGCTCATAAATATATTAGAAACATCAAAAAACAGCACAGAGCTGACAACCAAATGACATGAAGGAAAGTTCCATGGTAATTACAGAAGATACAAAAGAAACAGATGAAGAATTAAGCACTTAGAAGAAAATAGCCATGGAAGATGCATATGATCTCTACACAGCTAGGGCCAACTGCAAACATGACTGAGATATATGAAAGACCACCTAAATAAATACACGGGTGTACCATATTCATGGACAGAAAAGAATATTGTGAAGATGTCAATTCTTCCCAAAATGATAGAGTCAATGCAATCTCAATCAAAATCCCAGAAGTATTTGTGTAGAAATTAATAGGCTGATTCTGATATTTATATGTAAAGCTGAAGGGCCAAGAATAACTAAGACAAAAAGAAGAACAAAGCTGGAGGCCTTACACCATTAGGTATCATTATGAAGCCAGTAGTTCAAACAGTGCAGCTTGGCAAAAAAGATAAGTGGGCCAGTGGCACAGAACAGGGTTTCTAGATGCAGACCCAAACACATACGGTTACCTGAACGTCTGCTACATGTTGTGGGGGCATCACAGACTTTTCAATAAATAGTTCAAATCAGCTAGTTATCCATAGGAGGTAAATAAACACAAACTTAACACCATGCACAAAATCAGCTGCTGTGAAATCGCAGACCTGAATACAAAAGATACTATTTCTTGATAATAACAGAATATCTTCATGAGCTTCGTAGACAAAATTTTCCCAAGACAGAACACAAAAAGCAAGAAGACCGATAAATTAGGCTTCACTAAAATGAAGAACTTTCTGTTCATCAAGAGATACTACCACATTAAAAGAATGAAAAGATATATTACCAACTGTAAAAAAAAAAACAACAAACAAAACTGTGTGTAATACATAGACTGTATATGTACGAAGCAGTCAAGTCTGGCAAATCAAAAGAGAGCTGACAACCTCCCCCTTTTTAATGAACAAAAGATCTGAAATGCACCTCACAGAAAAAGGGCAATGGAGACCGAGAGGCACATGAAAAAGTGTTCAAAGTCAATATTCTAAAGGAGATTAAATTAAAACCACAAAGAAACACCAGTACACATCTACCAAAATAGATAAAATTAAATATAATGCAACAGCTAGTGTCGATAAGCAACTGGCCCTCTCATAAAAGGCTGGTGAGAGCATCAGCTGGGACAACTGTTGGGAGAGAGTGCTTGGCAGCACCTACGAAAGCTAAACGGAAGGAAGCCCTCTACCCCAGTACTTCTGCCATGTGTATACCCCACTTGAAACAAATATATGCAGGTCCCAAAAGAAATTACGAGAATGTTCTTAACCAGCATTACTACAGCTGCCAAAAACCGGAAACAGTATAAACATCCATCAACAGAAGAGATAAATGAATTATGAGGTACTCACATAATGGAGTGCCACACTAAACAGTAACAAGACATAGAAAATCTGTTGCATGCAACAGTGTGGAAATTCAGACATATAATGAATAAAAGACAGACCCAATAAAGTACGCATTACTTGGTGCTATTACCATGAATTTTCTTTAAATGGCAAAATTAATTTACGGTGTTGTAAGTTAAAACACTGGTTAATCTTAATGAAGGGATAATGGCTGAGAGGGGGCCTGAGAGAGGTTTCTGGGGCTCAAGTGATGATACATACTTTGATCTGAGGGATGTTTAAATGTCTATGTTCACTTTATAAAGTTCAAATTGCACATTTACTTGTGTATTTTCTGGTACATATGTCATAATCTTACTTAAAAATAAAGAGAAAAGGGACGCCTTGGTGGCTCAGTCAGATAAGCATCTGCCTTTGGCTCAGGTCATGATCCTGGGGGGCCTGGGATCAAGTCCACATCAAGCTCCTTGCTCAGCGGGGAGCCTGCTTCCCGCCCTTCCCCCCCCCCCCCCCGCCTGCTGCTCCCCCTGCTTGTGCGCTCTCTCTCTCACTCTGACAAATAAATAAAATCTTTTTAAAAAATTATAAATATCGGGAAAATCCAGTCAAGTAAAGTAAGATTTAAAATACAGAGCTCAAGCACCTAAGGAAAGAATCATTAATAAACAATGAATCCACTTACATAGCAAACTAAGGCTAAATCCCCATCAGAAAACAGAAAGAAATGTCTCGACTTCAACCATCTAAATTAATCTAAGGAAAATACCGTTTTTATTATTCTAGCATGCTAACCAAGTCAGACTTTCACCAAATTCAGAGAGCTTCTCTGGGGCTAGCTAAGTGAAACTATAGGGTGCATGGGGCACAGACACCTCACGAGACAGGAAGCTGTCCAGCAGAGCAGCTGCAGGCCACTGGCTGGCAAGGGAAGGCCTTCGCTCTTATTCGTCTCTTTGTACCATGTTCCAGGCTGAGTGCCAGCAGGGATTTATTTAATGGTTAATCATTTTACAGAGAAACTCTAGGAAGGCCAACTAGCATAATATAACTTAAAAGAACTAAAAAATGTGGGAGTGGAGAGAAGAGTATGTGCGAGTCATTCAGAGGAAACAACAGTATATTCTGTCTGAAAATGAAAAAATGCAAATCGCAGGGCCACACTCCAGACCTACTCAATGAATCTCCAGGGATGAGACTCGAGAAATTCTAATGAACAGCCTTTTTTGTTGGCTTGGGCAAGCAACTTAATCAAAACCTTACAAGAAAATAGCTAATGGAGGTATTAATGTCCTTTTAACTTGCTGAGTTCTTTCCAGTAAATTAAGCTATTCTTAACCCAGATGGGACAGGGAGGAATTCTTTAAGGATGGAACTACATGCTATTGATCTTTATAGCCCCAGAGACCTAGCCTAGACCAGGTACATAAATTAGACCTTTATATTGTTGAATGTTGGTTTAAGAGTACACACTGAATCCAATAACTGCTGGAACTAGACTGCCCGATTCTAATGCAAGTGAGTTCTAATCAACAATGAAAATCTTTGGCCATGTACTTCCTAAGGGTAGACCGATACTTAGTTTTTTTCTACTTCAGCCTTCTGTTATCTCAATATCCTGTGCTTTAAATAAAACTTAGGCTACTGAGGCTGAAAACATTTTAAAGTCAGTAAATTCATAGTTCACTCTAGTTTCCAAATTTATTGTACCATAATCAAGCATGGCTATTTAAAAATGGATAGAAACCTTGTTTCATTCCACTGCTCATCAATGCTCATAGGTTTTTACCATAATGGACAACTCTCAGGAACATAAAGAGAAATAGATATTGAATTGATTAAACTATCCCTTTCCAAAAGAGATTTGAGTGTCATAAATACAAAGAACATATACTTAAAAAGTATTAAGAAATCATGGCAAAGGGAAAGGAGATATAATATGCTAATTATAAGGATTAATATAATTTCTATGATTAAGGATCATAATGAATGCTGAGCTTCCTAGCAACCAGAGCAAAAAATGACATCTTGATTATATCCCCCTTGCTAAAAAAAAAAAAAAAAAGAGATGGAATACTAACTTATCAAAGGAAAAGTTTTTCCTTGTAGAGAGCCCCTGAATTTTCAGGTGGTAGAGCTCTGCTTTTAGCTGCTTTAAATGTGGAGTATTTACAATTTATTTGAAGAAAATGTTCTGGGGCTTTAAAAAAAAAGGAAGAAAAGAAAAAGAAAGATACTCTTAAAAAAGAAAGCTGGCCTGGTCCAATTTTTTCACACTAAAATGCACGACAAAAGGCCACCAAATTATCAACTCACCTCCAGTTACATGGCCATCAAGGAGTTTCATGATCTTATCTAATCTTAACTTTTATTAACTTCTTTTTAATACAAAGAATAGCCCCGTGTCAGCTATCACGGGAGGTGGGGAGGCGGTAAACTAATAAAGGAAATTTAATAGTTCACTTGTTATTTATTTTTTCCCCCTCTAAATAAAGCTTTATACATGTAGGGGATGATCCAGCAGGAAATTTCCAGCCTTCTGAACTACCTACCCAAGGACACATGAGAATTGTAAGGTCACAGATGTTAGCTCTGCAGCAGACTGACCTATTCAGCTATAAAGTCAGCCAAGCTGCAGAAACCAAATTTTCTCCAGCATGTAAGTCCAAATAACAGTGATCTGCAAAGTAAGGGGGTATGGCACCGGACAAGTTCTCACTGCAACAGAGATCTTCACAGCTCAATCAGCAAAATTTTAGAGAAAAACACCACAGAAGCTATCTATAAATAGTAATGCACAGAAATCTGTCCTGAGCAGGAAGATCCATGCTGTACGCTTATACATACATGCACACTACAAGTTCACTACCTTACTGAAAAATTCCACTCAGGCTGCCATTTTATCCTCTTCATTTCCAAGCTGGATGTGGCTGTCAGCACACTTGTTGACCACAAAAAGGGAGCGACGCGATTAAGACACAACTTACAAAAGAAAAAAAAATGTATATGTAGATGCATGTGTATAATTTCAGATATTGGAGTGAAACTACAAAGAGACCTACTATTTGCCAAAAAGTCAAATTCAAGATACAATTTCAAAATTCCCATCACTTTTATGAGTTAAAAAGAATTACAGAGACCTTTTAATAATGCTACTTCTTATTTTAAAGAGAGAAAATTTGTTTTTAAACCCTTTTTCTCATAGTTCAGCATACAGGATTTCCAAAGGAATCTACTGGAATTGACAGAGTCAGTAACAGCAAAAACAGTCAATATTGTAGAGAAAATACTTTTCTGGGGTGTCTGGGTGGCTCAGTTGGTCTGCCTTCAGCTCATATCATGATCTCAGGGTCCTGGGATTGAGCCCCGCATCGGGCTCCCAGCTCACCAGGGGTCCTGTTTCTCCCTCTCCCTCTGCAGCTCACCCTGCTTGTGCTCTCTCTCTCACACTATTTCTCTCAAACAAATAAATGAAATCTTTAAAATATATATATATATATTTTTTCTTCTAAAAGTAGTTATTTTCCATCTAAAAGCAGCTAGCACATTTTATTCAATAATTTCAGACTATCAAGGAAGTCTGAGTCAATCAATAATTTAACTATTAACAAAACCAATAAGTTAATGCATACCTGTAAAATCTAAATTTTAAAGTGATATCAGGAGTTATTTACATGCCTGCACCATACTTTGCCCATAAAGTTCACTGTTAACCTATCTCTCCAAAAAATTAACCTCTTTATATGCAGATACACAGCTTTACATAATTTCTACAGAGAGCAAAATAATGTTCAAATGGTAAGCACTTCACACCAGCAAACAAGGAAAATTCTGAATGGTAATTTTCAAATAGTAACTTTCAAACACCAATTTTCAAATGATAAACACTCTGACCACATCAACAAAGGAGGAAGAGCTAAGAGACAAGACCATCCCTTCTAGGTAGGCTGGGAGAAAAAAAACCCACACCGTGAATCGAGTGCCCCATCCAAATCCCCCTGCCAGATGTCAGTATGCCAAGTTAGACTCCTTCCAGGAATTTATAAACTTGCTACCGGACATAAGAAACAGATATCTATTTATTCTTCTACAAGCGTCTACATCTTTCATGTCTCATAAAGAGTGTCCCTTTACCTAATGGTGACAGATATGTAATTGCCAAGCAATCTGCTACACTTTTCCTTACTGATTTACTTCCCTAAAATTAGTGTTTGCTGCAATTACCACCACGGGAAGCCAAAGAATAACTTAGGGACGAAATTCACCTTCGTTATTGACTTTGTTCTCAAGCCTCCATTCTCCACGAGGCTAAGGTCCAGCTTGCCGTCATCCTTGCTTCCTATAGCTCTCAGTCCTTGCAGAAGAATGTCTCGCAAGTTCTGATAAAGAGGTTTCTCAGCATAGTCCAGTAATTTCACTGTTTCCATGTATTTAGCAATCTCATCTAAAAGAGTAACACAATTATTTTGTAATTTTTTAATCACAAATACAACATATATTTATCTCCTCTAAGAAGATAACATACAGTTATAGCAACATTAGAATGCAAATGTGTATCCTGTTAGACTATGTTTTTAAAGTAAATCATTTCTTCAATGGAAAGTATGGTTTTGAAGTCAGGTAAGTGAAATAAGATACTTACTTTGAGATATGATGTACAAGGGACAAAAGATAAAAGAGATATAATGTAAAAGGGACAAAAGATAAAGAGACACACTAGAATTTAAACACGCACGAAATAACCGGTACTTTTAAGGCTACAAAAACAAAACAGGAAAGGACCTCGAAAAGATTTTAAAGTAAAAGTTACAAAACTACAAGTACAGCCCTTTTTTTTTTTTTTTTTGCCACAAAAGCCATTAGTTCTAAAGAAAAGAGCTGCATTCTTTGTATAAACGGGAAATAAAGCATACCAAAACCAGGCTAAAGCAGGAAGGAAGAAGCAAGACCTAGTTTCCCCATGAAAGAGAAAAATCGGCTTCTGAATGATGAGAAGCCCACTGTACACTGAGGCAGGACCACTCTACAAAGAAATCTTACTAGTCCAGCTCGACACTCCTCAATGCCAGGAACCATGTCTAGGCTAACAACTCCTCCGTTCCCCCGCCTCTCCCTCCCACCAGCCTCCAGGAACTTGTGCGCCCAAGGCCCTCATACACTGACTCCTGGATCTCTACTCCTCTGGAATCCCCACAAACCCAAATCCAAACTCCTGACCTACCCCTAAACCTGCCCCCCTGTGGTTTCCCCTACCCCAGTTACTGAGAGTTCCATTCTCCCAGCTCCTCAAACCAGAACTCCCTTCCCACACCCCACGTGCAACAAACCACGAGATTCTGTCAGAGCTACACACACACATATACACACTTCCATTCATTCAAACACTGACTAGCACTTGCTCAGCGGCAGGCACAATTCTAGGTACTTGGGAAACGTGAGGAAAAAAGAAATGAAAATCCCTCCCTTCAACTTTAACCTGTTAAGGGGCAGGGGTTCTATGGAAAACCTAAAGCAAACATCATCTTTTATGGTCTCATACGGAAAAGTTTCCTTCTGAGAGGGGAAAATGTCAAGCATGTCCACATTCACCACTTCTGGTCAGTGTAATAATACAGTAAGACAAGAAACGAGACAGAAGGCATAAAGAGTGGAATGGTGTATTCAAAAACACAGCAAAGTATGAAAAAATCCTAAGGAATCTATTAAAAAACTAGTGGACTAATAGGTAAATTTACCAGGGTCACAGGATACAAGGTAAATATTAAAAAATCGTTTTCTATATACTAGCAACAAGCAATTGGAAAATAAAATTTAAAAAAAAAAATAGATACTGGGGCAGCTGAGTGGCTCAGTCAGTTAAAACTCCGACTCTTGGTTCAGTTGGGGTCATGCTCTCGGCGTCATGAGATCCAGCCCCAGAGCGGGGTCCACGCTCAGCAGGCAGTCTGCTTCCCCTCTCCCTCTGCCCCACCTTCCACTCGTGCGCACATGCTCGCTCTAATAAAATAAAATCTTAAAATAAAATAATAGATCATTTACAATGGCGTGGAAAAAAACCATCAAATACCCCTAGCAACAAATACAATGAAGACAGGCAAGATTTTGCAGACAAAATTACAAAACACAGTGAAAGAAATGAAGTGGGGAATATACCACATTAGTGAATTGGAAGACTTAACGGTATAAGAATAAGAATGTCAGTCGCTCTAGAGTTGATGCAATCCTACTCAAAATTCCGGCAACCGGAAGCGCCTGGGGGGCTCAGTGGGTTAAAGCCTCTGCCTTCGGCTCAGGTCATGGTCTCAGGGTCCTGGGATCGAGCCCCGCATCGGGCTCTCTGCTCGGCGGGGAGCCTGCTTCCCCCTCTCTCTCTGCCTGCCTCTCTGCCTATTTGTGATCTTTCTCTGTCAAATAAATAAATAAAATCTTTAAAAAAAAAAAAATTCTGGCAACCTGGAAAGGGAGGGGATGTGTGTGGAACTGATAAGGTGGCTTTAAAATGTACAGATACTCAAAGGGTCAAGAATTGCAAAACAGCAAAGTCAAGTTTGAAGAACAACAGTACTGGAGGACTTACACTACCAGAGGTCAAGACTCAAGATAAAGCTAGAGTCCTTATGACACTGCAGCCCAAGAACAGACAAGAAGAATAATAAAAAGAAAGGAGTCCAGAAACCGATCCACAGAACCACGGTTGATTTAAGACAAAAGTGTAGCAGCATACGGAAAAAGAGCAGGTTTTAGTTTTTGTTTCTTTCAAAACAAGCTACTGGGTCAACTGTTTATAAATATGGGGGTGGGGAAGAAATCTGGCCCCTCCTCACGTAAAGCACAATAGTCAGTTACATAGGACTATACTGCTGTAAGTGTAACTGCTGATCTGTGATTGCCAAAAACTGGAAACAGTCAACGGCAGAGCAGATAAGTAACAGGATATAAATACAACAGAATACTACTAGAAATGAGAATGAACACATCACTGTTAAATGTGCAACAACAGGGTCCCGTGAGGATCTAATGCACAGCATGGGGACTACAGTTAATAAGTTGGTACTGCAGACTGGAGAGTGGCTGAGAATAGACCTTGAGCATTCTCACCACACACACACACACACACACACACACACACACACACACACAGAGTTAACTGTAAGGTAACAGTAGTGTTAATTATCTTGATCTTATTAATCATTCTACGATATAAATGTACGTCGAATCACACTGTACACTTTAAATGTATACAATTACATTTGTCAATAAAGTTAAAAAATAAATAAATAGAAAAAATCTTTTTAAAAGCCATGCAACAATAGGAATGAATTTCACAAACACAATACTGAGTAAAAGAAACAGCCTCTAGTAGAGCTGGGAGTTAAGGTCCTGGGGGCAGGGATTTTTATCTGTGTTGCTCACTCTAGGATTTCGTTTTTACAGAGCTCAAAAACGAATCTTCGGGGTTGGAAGTTAGGCTAGTTATTTATCAGGCCAGCAGGGGAGGCTTGTTATTGGGAGGAGGCACAAGGGGGGGCTCTGCGAAGCCTGTAAGGTTCCACTTCTTGTGTGGTTGGTAAGACTACAATTTTAAGTAGCATAAGGTTAGGGAGGACTTCCCTGAAAAGAAGACAAATGAGCAAAGGCTTAAAAACACATCGAAATATATGTCAAGTGACCACTTCTCGAGACCCCCGCTGCTACTCCCCTTGCCTGGATTACTGTGGCGGCCTCCTAGCCTGCCCCCGCTCATACCTGCCTTCCTCCCTTGGCCGTCTGTGCTCAGGACAGGAGACTGAGATTTCGCTTAAAGGTAGACATGGATGTCACTCTTCAACTCCAAACCTTATACTCCTGCTCAAAGTAAAAGCCAAAGCTCTTATGATGGATGGCCTAAAAGAACGCACTCCGCAAGCACACCAGGTCCTTACTTATACGCCTTCTGCCTACGACACTGTTCCCACTCGTCCACGCAGCTCGCTCCCGATCTCCGACTGCTCAACTGTCACCTCCTCAGTAAGGCCATCCTGGCCACCGTATTTAAAATCACAACTCCCTCCCACTCGACTCCCCACTTCACCCCCACACCCACTAATTCTATTCCTTGCTTTCTTTTTTCTTCCAAAGTACTAACCACCTAATATGCTGCACAATTCACTTACGTGTTTACTGTCAATCTCTCCCAACTAGAGCATGAGTTTCACAAAGGCAGGAATTTTGCTTTATTTTGTTCACTGGTGTATCCCTAGTGCCTAGAATGGTCCCTGGCACACAATCAAACCTCAATAAAAAAAATCATTGATTGAATGAAATTTGGTTTCTCTCCTAAAAGCTGAATAATAATTTAAGGAAGCTCAAGTATCCCTTTAGCCCACCTCTGGAAAGGGAACTGTGGTGATGAGAACAGGCCCCACTACAATGATCACACTTGATAATACCTAAGCTTTTACATTAGGGGCTATGTCGTAGACATCATGACTTTCAGTCTTTTTTCATAGAAAATGAAACCCATATGAACATTTAAGAAATCCTACCTGGCTTATTTCTCTCAGGAAAACATTTGTCCATCAAATCTGCAATATTTTCTCTGTATCTGTTAAAAATTAAAGAATGAGTCACTGTTTGAAACTTTACGCCATGGAAATTTATCAATATTTAATAATAATAAATAGCACAATAAGTAGCACTGTGTTATATTCTAAATACACTTACAGACTTTCTTCTAAAACCAACTGAAGACCGAAGACTCTGCCTATGTAGCAAATACTTTCTTATTTCTACATTAGTGGCAGTTAAAACTAGAGTCTCCGTCAAGAAATTCTGACTTAAATTACATGTACCTTATCATGATTTTGCCCAAAATAATTTATTATAAGTTTTCCTTTACCTAATTTTGGAATCTCTAACATAATTAGGATCTTTCAAATTATCCTCCCAAGGAAGATGGCCACTAAGCCACTGGATCATGCAATAACCAAGGATTTCCAAATCACCGCGTCTTGACGGGGCTATGAATATAAAAGAAGCAGGTTAAGCACCAAAATCACTTTAAGGTATAGTTTCAAATATACATAAACCAATAAGGTAAAACGGTCAATCTTACAGTCTTGTTTTTCATCAAAACTTATCACTGCATTTAATAAAAGTATTGAATAAATATTGGGCAATATGAAAGAAATAATTTACATCCCGCTAACAACTTACTTTAAAATCCAACTGGCAAACTCTAGAGTTTCAAACTGAGACTTCTGGTCGAGGAAAGAAATTATAAAACAGAGACACATTTAATACTGTCCTTGGAAAGCTCAAAGACACTGAAATGCTATAAGCTACAGAGAGGCCCAGAGGCCTGGAGGTCTCGGATCCTCCACAGTGCGGAGCACAGAAACGCAAAACCCCTGCTAAAGGAACAGGCTGACTTCAGAGGTGACAAAGTCAGTTGGCTACAAAGTTGTGGCTGCTTAAGAAACTGACAGACTTTCAGGGGGGGAAAACACCCCACATTTGACTAAGCTAAATAGAACCAAAAAGAAATCCTCAGTGAACTAAGCGAACCACTTTTCCTGCTAAAACCAAGGACAGAAGAAGACCACCAGGGAAAGACACTGGTGGCCCCATACACAACTGGGGGAGTCCGGCCTCCTCCCCCCCACCCTTTCCCCAGCCTACCCTGCCTCTGCAATTCTTATCTATCTGCTTGTTTCTTTGTGCAAAATTAAGAACCACGTAGGAATTCAACAGAAACGTTAGCAGCATATGTCTCGGTCAGGCACGGCTGACATACCGACACCGTTGTGCGCGTCGATGCTGGTGAACTCAATAGTGCCATCGTGACATCTTTTGGGGTCTTCTTTGTATTCTTTATGAATTCCTTCTGGGCAATACCGGTAAGCAAGGCCGTAATCTACCAAGTACACCTATAAATGTCCAGGCACCAAGAAAAATCAAAGTCAAAATGATGGCACATATACTCCTTTATGGCCCAGAGACAAATACGTCATTCAAGGGTAGATTCATCTGCAAGGCCACAGCACTGTGCCCCAAACAAGTGACTCCAATGGGCTAACAACAGCAAACACTTACACCTGAAACTTTTTTTAAGATTTATTTATTTTTAGAGAGAGAGAGAGAGAGAGGGTGCGTGAGTGTACAGGCAGGGAGGGGCAGAGGGAGAGAGAGTCTTAAGCAGGCTCTCTGCTGGGTGCAGAGCCCAATGCAGGGCTTGATCTCAGGCCCCTGAGATCACAACCTGAGCCAAAAACAAGAATCAAACACTTAAACCGACTTTGCCATCCACATGTCCCAATTCTGAAAGACCTTTTATTTCAAGAAAAATGCTGAATGCCCATGTCACTATAGTCCAGATAATATTACCTGACTCTATATACTGTTTTAGGTAAATACATTATACTTGTAATTAATCCCGTCTCCTCAATTTGAGCAAAGACTATGTATCTTATACTTTGTCTTGCAGAGTCCAATACAGAATCGAACACAGAGGAAACCGTCGTCAACACTTGTTGCAAAACAACAGCCCCACACCAAGTATAAGACTACTGACTTAGATGACACATGATACATTAATTATTTTCTATTCTTCTCCTCCACTTGTGAAATAATCAATTTATCAATTCATTTCATAAAAATATTTCAGAAAACAATAATGATCTGAATGACCTTTAGATAAGGCTCTTATCTCCATTCAAATATTATAAAGTCAAGTTTCATAATTAAAACTAAATTTTAATATTACAAGCATATATCTGTGGGCATGTATGTATGTGAGGGTCTGAAGAGCATACAAAGCCAATAAATTTGGCTTTCTTCTATTCCATAGCCACATATCACGTCTCTAATTCTGCGTAACTGTCTCACAAATGTATACATGTGATCGCAAGAGGAAAGTAAAGTAAAAATACGGGGATGGGTCTAGCACACACATCTAACACCAGAAAAATAATCCCATCCAAAGCATATGCCCAAAGGATAACAGAGTTGCAAAAATATTTTCCTATAAACAAAAGGCAGCATATTTTAGCTAACTGCAAACTGAACTGTATTTTTATCTATTACATTGTATAAGTCCAGTTCATTTCAATTAACGGAATCCTTATGGTTCAGATTCTCAGTATGTTCTGTTTGTTTGCTTGCTTTTAACCTTTTTCAAAACATCTAACACAAGACGTCTGGGAATCCTGCGAGTGCCTGTAAGATCTCCCCATGAGCACGCTATGGTTGAGCAACTTCCCTCTCTTGTACAGGGAGCTCCCTGACTGCCACCACGACAGAGACGGAGTATGGGGCAACACCTAGGATGGCAGAAAATAAAGGGAAGGAGAAGGAAAGAGAGAAAGGGAAAGAGAAAAAGGGAAAGCAAGAGAAAGTTAAAGACTGGTTTAAGGAAAAAAAAATAGAGTGTCAACATAAACACACTTAAAATATTTAGATAGCCCTTTCTTACACAGCATCAGTAAGACGCAAGAACACACAGGAGACACATTCCATGCACACGCGGTGGCCTGCCTAGGAGTGCCAACCAAACCTTGCTTTAATCAAAACTGTGGAAAGAGCTTCAAGAAAATTGTATAAACCCCTCTATTCCAACTAAACTGATCCAAAAAAAGGTATAATAACATTAGCTTTTCTCTTTTCCTTAAAAAGCAAAAATTACAAAGCGAATGCAATACACTAAAAAAAATGCACATTTGAATTCTAAACACTAAGGGTATACAAATTTAGACAGCTAAGATATTTCTGTAAACCAATTGATTTGAATAATCAACATGTTAAAGACCAAATTTTCCAAGTAACAGAACACTTACATTTGATGGATTTCTTGAACAAAGGAAATAAAAAAATGACAAAGCAGACAGGCAAACATAATTCATCGGTGCACTATATAATTTTAAGCTTCCACCCCCAAATAGCTATTTGAAATTCATTTTGTATCACAAGCACTTCTTCTGAATATTATTTAGGGCAAAATAGCCAACTTGATAAAGTGCCAACAAATCGCATCAAAAATGTAGAATGTTAACTAGATAAAAGTGTCAAGAAGAAATATTATTATTACCATATCTACTCCAAAAAGTAAAACTTCTGCACAGGTTCAAAAGTTCAAAGCAACCATATTTGTTTTCAAACAACAGCTTTTGAATAGTAAAAATTAAAGTTAATAAAGCTACCTGGTCAGGATTCTTGTAGCTCAAAAGAAGGTTTGAGGCCTTGATATCTCCATGTACATACTCATGCTCGTGAATATATTCCAGAATATCCAGCTATGAAAGCATCATATAGAATAAATTAATGCAGTACCTAACACCAGCCAGCAGAGGACCGAGCTTCAACACAACTCGCCTTTACTGGCTTAAAACAAGAGGAACATAGCTCACATACAATTCTCAAGCTTAGCTGCAAGACAGTTTTCCGAGAAAACCTTCTGGCATTTGCTTCATATATTTTCTGAAGGTCACTCCCAAAGCGATCCATTATCATAAACCTGTAACTAAAGACAAACAAGAAAAGTCAATGAACAAAACAGAACTTGGAAAAACCTACTTTGCAGTGACTACTCTCCCTTCACAGTTATTTTTTCAAGGCCATATTTAGTGAGAAAGCAGAATGAAAGGGGAAGAAAGGAGAAAGAAGGAAAAAAAGACAAACATGTGAAACCCTTTCTTCCAACTAGAAATCTCAAGAGTTGGGAGTGCTTCCCTGTGCTGCCTTGAGGGCCTCCTCCTGGTGGCAGCCAGGGAGTTTCCTGAGACACCAGTCAATGTAAGGTAATCAGCCCACAGACAGAAGCTGGCAGATTCAGTCACAGGAAAGAAAGACAATCCGTGTTAAGACTAGTATCTTGGATTTTCCTCAAACCGAAGTTAATTTATGTTTCTGGATTTAGCTTGTCTGTAACTGTTTTTCTTTTACTTTGAGGGCACATTTTTGCAGTATTAACATTTTATGAAAATTGAGACTATAAAGAGATGCTGTAACAATAGGAATATTCAATAAAATTGTTTAAATGGTATAAAAGGGCTGTATGTTAAATACTCAAAGGACAAATATCCTGGGGAAACGTGCAGATTTCTGGTTTTGCCACAAACCCACCATGTCACCTTGGCCGAGTCACATTACTTCTGTAAGCCGCAATTCCCACAGTATCGAATGAGAGCGTGGGGCTCACCCGTGCTGAGGTCTTTTGTGGCACTCAAATTCCAACATTTGACAACCGTAAGTGACATTTCTGTGCCCAAAAAGCAATACCTCACTCCAGTAACACAGTTCACTGTATGCTCTGAGGATCACTTTTATCTTTATCAAGTTTTCCAGATTCTGACTCGTCTGGCTAAATCACTCCATAAATCAGTAAAAACCAAGACCACATTCACAATGTACCTTCCAGTGGGGCTAAGATTAGTGATGATCACCCTAACAGCAAGCCCGGCCTGAAGCCTTGGTCCGACACGGCACTATTCTAAGTACTTCAGATGTACTGGTGTGTGGCAACCTCACATCACCCTCGTGAGGTACGGGCTCCCATTTGCCCCATTTTAGAGCAGAAGAAAACTAATGATTGGTAATTTGTCCTGTGAGAAGTGGCGGCGCCGTGCTTTTTCACCTCTACACTAAATATATCCAAATAAATAAACATCAATAGTTCGCAAAAATCCCCTTATTTTTGTCTGAGAAGCCTACAACACATACCATAGGACACGTTCAACGGGGAAGGAAAGCTAACATTAAAAGACAATGTGCCAAATAAAAAAATCAGGATTCTATTCATTTTTGAAGTGGAAGAGAATCAGAGATCATCTTGCCTAAACATCTTTTAATGAATAAATTAATTAAGGTCTATAGAGGTAAAGTGATTTGTCCAAAGTCATGCAGTTAATCAGAGACAAAATGTATTCATTCCTGTAAGATTTTCCAGTACACTGCAATCTTTATCATCATAAAGAAGGAACAATAACTCTGACTTCCTGATTTCCCTTGTACAAAAGGTTTTGAAAGGTTGAGGAATGAGAACAGGACACACGCACACATCTGTTTTTACAGTAAGTGATGTAGCTAACATAAAACAGAGGGGTAACAAAAATATAACCTCTGCTAAAAGTCTAAAAGAGGGCTAAAACACAACTGCTTAATTCAACATAAGATCTATTAATACATCACCCTGAGTACATTTTGTTTTTATTCACAGACCACTCTACCACCACTGTAAATAATCTGCTAATCACCTCTTTCAAATTATACACATCAACTGATTTTCCATCATTTGTGTCATTTTATCCAAGTCTCCAGAAAAGTACACATTAATGGTTTTCCCTTGGAGGAGTGACTTTGAAATAACTTTCATTTTACTACTCAGTGTAGAAGCAACCTTACAGAAGAAGGTGGTGACGATTTCCACACTTCCACAAGGCTCTTCCCACCCCCCCCATTCCCAGTCTTCATTACTGGCCTCGGGCTCCTTCTCCCCTCCACACGCACACCCTGTTCCTTACGAAAGAGCAATGGCAGGCCAGAGACCTACCCTGCCCCTGCATTCACCATCCTCTCCCACCTGAGATGCTATCCTGATTTCCACTGGTTTCCTAAATCGGGAGTTCTGAACATTTAAGGGATTAAGACCCATTTGAGAGTAAAAGCTAACACAATATTTTACATATATTCTAACAGCTTTACGTTTCATCCCCCTTATTAAGTGAGTAGCTGTTCTTCAATTTCACAGATGCGGAAATCGAGGCCAAAAGAGGTAACTTACCCAGTCACACACATTTTAAGGAACAAAACACAGATTTGAAACCAAACATTCTGGCTGTAGAATCCCTGCTCTATGCGTAATTATTCCCTGTTCTATACTACTTCTCCAGAAATTTTCATAAAAACTATAGAGACTTGTCCCAGGTAAACCATATGTAACAAAAAATGCTATCATTTCAGGAAGTTCATCATATTCCCTATGAGATACACAGATCCTAGGATAAGAACTTCCAAGCCAAAAACAGCAAGGGCTGTCCACCCAGCAACTACCTCTCTTCTCCACCTCTCCGGCAGAGCACCAACTGGGTTCAAGTACTCCATCCTCTTCCACGTGGCCGCGTGCTGCAGCGTACCCATTGCTGTGATCGCTTGGCCCTTGCTGTGACTGGTTTAACAACGAGCACCGATAAAACCCAGAGCAAGAAAACACAAGAGGGAGGGAGGTTCCTTTGCCAGTAAAGTGAAACACACGACAAGCTCCTACTGCCGTGGGCAGCTGTGTCCACACGGGGCGCCTAGAAATGGGCAGCCGCCTTGAGGCCACACAGTGGAGAATCAGCACAGCACAAAGCCAAGAGGAGGAGAGCAAAAGGGCAAGATAAAGGCACCTGGGCCCCTGACAGTCACTTCAGAGAGCAGAGCCAAAGTGTTCCTTTACTTACAGCTGAAAGCACCCTAACCAATATACCCCCAGGACCAAACTAAATCTACTCTCGGACAGCTGCCAGCCTTCCTCCAGGAAGCTCCATTCATTCATGCAAATATTTTTAAAATGTCAATCATGCACCCAAGTACGGGAGGTTTTCTCCAACTCAGCAGTGCCAGCGACATTCTCTCTCCAATCTCAGAACTCCTAAGACACGAACTAGCACTTAGTGGTTGTAATTGTCTCGTACGGGTTTGTTTTTCTCACCAGCTAGACTGAAGCGTCATGAAGAGGAGGACGCTGCTGCGGGCAGATCGCGTATCTAATTCGAAATGCCAAACTGAAGCCTGAAAGGCTCCCTTTCCCGTAAACGACATGGAGTTTTTTGTTTGCCTGCTTGCTTATTTGTAAGAGGAGAAAATGCAGGGCGCATCTGCTCTGTTCCTGCTCATCAGCTGGGCTCCAGTCAGGGGCTCAGGCTCCGCACGAGTCCTCCGGACTAGGGATCGGGGCCTGTTCACCTCGGCCAAGCGCAGGCCCGCAGCCCGGGGGGAGACCCGGCGGGGACGCAGGTGCTCAGTCAACAGTGCACAGTAAGTGCTCGAAGCAGGAAGAAGAAACACAAAGCATGCAAATTTTTACCTCTTTCCATTTTTATCATGTAGGCCAGACCCCCAATACTTAGGAACACCCAGGTACTTCAGTTTATGGGTACGAATCCACTTCTGAACTACAAGTTAAAAACACAGGCTTGTGATTTCACTTTTGTTTTACGTAATTTTTTAAATCATTAAGAGCAGAATGTACTTATACATGCAATAAGATTTCATCTTTTTTTCATAAAAAAGTGAACATTATAATAATAACAAGTACCTTGCAACCAAAGCATTTTTATTAACCCATAAAATTTTATCCTGCTCTAAACATTGTCTTTAAAATGAAAAATCTGCGCTAGGCATTAAAAAAAAGAAAATCCAACCACAGTATGCCAGTTGCCATTACTTCTCTAGAAAGACTTACTTTTTACCTAATCTAGAAGTTGTTTGCCTCATTTCTAAAGGTCATTAACCAGGAAATGAAGCTCAAGGGGTGGTGGGAGCTTGAAGAAGTCCTGCTCTCCCCTGCAGGCTGTTCTAATTCATCAATTACAGCAACCCCCCTCCGTCCAGGTTATGTTCTCAGAGTTCAGAAAAAATTCTCAAAAAGACTGGGAGTCCCAGGCATGAATTAAGATTACTTCTCAATTTTTAATGATATTTCCTAAATCCTATATCCTCTAACTTTATTCTATATATAACTTTATTTTATTCTTTATTCTATACATCAATATAGATGTATTTATATATTCTATTTATTCTTTATATATTCTATATTTTATATACCAATATATCTTTATTCTATATATCAATATATCTTTATTCTATATATCAACATAGATGAAATCTTATATCAATCTAGTAAGAGATCAGAATTCTTTCATACAAATCTCATTGAAATGAAATTTGCTTAAAAAGTGAAAAATAAAAATAACAAAGCATCATAACATCAGATCCAGTGCTCTCGTCTTGACTTCACACAACAAGCAGCGGTCACTTTAGGAAGGTAGACATATGTGTGCTGTATTCCTTACTTTGCTCTGGTTTGGCAGCTCGCTGGTAGAACTTCAGTTCAGTAAAGAGAGGTCCATTGTCACTGGGCTCCTTAAAACATAAGAGGTAATTGGCGCTAGCAGTCGTTAACATTATGGAGTCATTTTCAATGAAACTTCAAAGAGCACTAACATCAGTGTTTCTTTCCAATGTAATTGTGATACTTAAGTTTGTAACTATATTTACAGCACACACTCTTTCAAAATGTTTTAGATATTCTCAGAAGAGTCCATGAATCTTATATTTTTTCTCAAGGTCCGCTTCTGTAAGTGATAAAATGTTCAAAATCAGATATACAACTACGTCTTCGCAGAAGTTTAAGAAAAATCTTTAAACTCATTTTCATCTTTGTTAAGCTTTGTCTTAAGCAATGATCGGCAACCATGTGAACTGTTTCACCAAGGGGCTACCAGATGTTTCTGAGATCCAATAAAATTCCAATACCTGACTTAACCAATCAGTGGCAAATCCAACTCTTTTCCCTGTTTCTCAGTACAGTGTATCTAGTTGATCAGGACTGGCAGAAACCAATCTTGTCACAAAGGGAATCTTTCTGGATTCCGGAATTCTAGAGCAAGCATGCAGCACTGTCCACTTAGTGGCATCCCTTCCTTGCTGACACTGATTCCTGCCTTTTTCAAACTAAGGAGCCCCACAATTTACTTCCCACATGAGAATTCAAAGTCAAGAGGAAACTGGGGCTCGGTAATAATTGTTTTCCACCAACTTTACCAGACTACATTCGGTTTACATTTTAAGGGCTTCTAACAGTTAAAATGATTTGTAAAGAGTTATATATGCACAAAAAGGGATAGACAAATAAGAAATATCAGCCTGTTGGGAGTTTTGTGCCTTGTTAAATAGACATGGAAGGATAAAAAAGATTTTACGATTTTGTGGACTTCCTAAATAGTAAATTGTGTCTGAATCAAAAGTGGGTAGTATATCATGCTTTGATCATTCTGTTGGTATTATCTGTTGGTTTATCGAGACCCTGAGAAAAATTCTGAAAAGCAGTGAAAACTTCAAACAAGGAAGCTGACATTTCCAAACTAATTTTAGGGTCGCTTTTCCTTTGGGAAATACAGGAAGAAAGTTGTTTTGGACAGAACATCTGTGTAGCTGGAGTTTCAAGGTGAGCAGAGCACTAGAAGAAATGACAGTGAGGCCCACTAGCTTCAGGAATCCCCAGTTACAGCGCCTACAGAAGACTGGTCAGCCAGGCCGCCCAGAGTCGGGCAGGGCCTACTTAAGAACAAGCACTCGACAGCAAATGGGCAACATATAACCAACGCGTGGATCCGAACCTGAAAATAAACTCGCCTTGTTCCAGGTAAGTATACTTGTCAGCCCAGCCTTGAAACAGAATGGTCCACAGGGCTTGGCACCTCATCACCTCTCAAGAAGTAGAAACTAACCAACATATAAGGTATGAATGCGAATCCCTAATTTTTGGACTCGGTACCACAAGTTTCACCATAACCTGTGGCTCATTTCTTGGCATCAATGCTCTCTGGAGAGACACTTGGTCACGTTCAGGGCCCACGGCCAGGCCTTCAACAGGAGCAGCAGTCTCAGTGAAAGAAATGAAGAAAGTAGTGGAAATTCAAGAGAAGACGTTTTGGTGAAGTTAGTCTCCAAAAGCTAACTTTTAGAACAGCTTATTAATATAACTCAGGTTTGAAAGGGGTTTTCCTAAGACAAATCCTGGCTTATTACCATCAGTATAAAATTCTGATTCATTCCATTTCAACCTATGTCATATCAACTTTAATTTCCAAGCTTCCCTTTGGGCAATAATTTATTAAACTTATAATAATAAGAATCAACCTATATAAATCAGACTATTATAATGAAAGCCCCACTACAATGAAGGCTTTTCGAGCTCATTTCATACTTTTTTCTAATCCAATAAGGTTCCATTATAACAAAATAAAGGAGCTACTTCCTTGGCATTGCACTCTGGCCAAAGCTCGCTATTTCTGTGGAAGAAAATACCTTAACTCATAACTAAAATTTTATTAACATATTTCAAATCTAAAATACTTTGCCAACTCTATAATAGCCAAGATTTAGAAAAGAAATTGGGACTGACATTTTAACTAGAATATCACTAAACGTTTCTTTAAGACTTCTAAGTGTCAAAATGAAGATGACAACAGAAAAAAAATTAAAATGTGATATATTTCAATGGCACCCTCTAAAAGCAACTGGCTGCCATTTACGAATGAAGCTGTATAAAGTTTCCCCTTCCTACCAAAAAATTATGATATATGAATTGAAAATTCAGGTCACTTCTCATAAAGTCAGTGAAAGAAATTAAACATCAGTCTGCAAACTTCTTGCCACAGAACTTTGAAATACAGACTTCATGCCCATTCAAAGTGACCACGATATAAAGAACTGTTAGGGTACAAGACCCAAAAGTCTGCCCTCCCCCGCGGAACTGCTCTGAGCTCACTGATATAACTACAAGAGGGGAGTGTGACTGAAAACTAAGTCGTTATCAAGGCTGTTAACAAGAAAACACAAAAGAGTATTTTTTTTCCTCCTTCCATGATCCAACTTATTACCAATTTCCCATTTCTCGCTGCACATCGTCTTTCCTGAGATAAGATACAGACAGGCTGTCTCCGTTATCTCAAGCCAAAGAACACAAGTGTACCATCTCTGGTGACCTTACCATGGAGGTCAGCACCACGGCTCCGACGCTGCTCCCCTATGTCAATACGGAACAAGGCCCTAAGCAAAACCAGAGCAGTCATTTGGTAGGAGAGAGAAAGTATTTAGTAGGTACCTCAACATCTATCTTGAATATGTCTGTCTTTACTTCATTTCAAGACCAAACGTAAGAAATGTGTGGGTTAACCATCCGAGGCTCTTTCATGGAGCAGGGATGCGTATTAGCAGCAGCCACATCTTCCGACAAATCTTCCACACGGAGGGGAAAGCCCGACCGGAAGCACAGGGTACCTGCCGCCTCCACTGAATGAAAGGATCCCCAAAGGTACACGAGCATGCATGATTCCAAGGAAAATAATTAAGGTGCTCTATGCACCACACTCTACCAGCGGTTCTCAACCTTGAGGCACAAAAGAATCCCCTGGGGAGTTTTGCTAAAAATACCAATAACAGGCTCTGCACTCGAAGCTTCGGATTATAGCGCACTACCAGAGTAGAGAATCACTGTTTGATTTGATATGCC
This sequence comes from Nasua narica, assembly GCA_028533885.1. Taxonomy (NCBI): domain Eukaryota; kingdom Metazoa; phylum Chordata; class Mammalia; order Carnivora; family Procyonidae; genus Nasua; species Nasua narica. Next base: position 119,557,311 of record CM052797.1, on the reverse strand, counting down.
ACTGTATTATTAAGTCTAATTTCACATTAAAAATCAACTTGCCTTCGATTATTTTTTAAAGATAGATTTATTTGTTTGTTTGTTTATTTATTTGAGAGAGAGAGAGAGCGCACGCACGCGCACACACACACCGGAGGAGAAGCAGACTCCCAGCTGAGCAGGAAGGCCAATGTGGGCTTAATCCCAGGACCCCAAGATCATGACCCAAGCTGAAGGCAGACACTTAACCGACTGAGCCCCCCAGGCACTTCAGCCTTCTATTATTTTTAAAATAACATTTGCTAAGGTGATTTTTCTCCAAAGATAATATATGTGCTTATCGTAGAAAATTTGGGAATATTTTGACATATTTTCTTCACATATATGGCTATTTCACAAAATTACCTCCATAACTACACAGTTTTGTACCTTGCTTTTTTTTAGTAATTACTTATGAAATGTCCCCAAAGAGTAGTACTTGTTCTTTAAAAACATGATTTTAATAGACCCTAATGTTTTAAATGGCAAATGTTCATAAGTAGTTGATTTTCATACTAGAGAGATCTGATACTCATTTTACAGGTTTGTGTTTGACGAACGATTTCCACCTTTTAATATTATGAAGCTCTGAGAGCAAAAGACAGAATAGTTGTGGACAGAGCTAGTCACAGCACATCGCAAGTGAAGGCAAATGATGCTACTTGAAAAGACACAGACCAGAGATGAAAGTGGGTGGCCCCAAGAAATCAAAAGGTGGTGGGGAATTATGGCTACAAAGTTTTCAGAATAAAGCAGGCATTTAAAAAGGTCATAAAGAAAAAAAAGTCGTAAAGCAAACAAGTTTACCAGGTCCTTATCATTAAACAACTTGAAATCCAGCTAAGGAGAAAAACACATACAAGATTAAAAGCAACCGTGGTGTGTGAAGGATATTAGCATCTGAAATGGTAAAATAAATGTAAATAGCATGAATGCTACTAGAGATTCAAGGAGTTCAGAAAGGACTAGGATCCTATCCGAGAAGGAACCAGCAATAGCAGCTACTGGGCTCTCCCTGAGAGAGAAAAGGGAAAGTCAGGAACACTGATATGTTTATGGCATTCTTCCAGGATCACAAACTACCACACTGAAAATGTTACTAAGATATTAAATGCAAAAGAGAAATCAACTGAATATTTATCACTGTCCTAATTACAAAGAGACGGAATAATACAGGCCAATGGAAACAGAGCTAAATTAGGAGACAGGAGAGATGCAGAGCGCTAAACTACGTTTGATAACAAAGGCTTTAAAATTAGAAATAAAGAGTAATTTACTACCTTACTAAGCAGTTAGGAAATGCTTGTTCCTACCCATTTTTTTCATAACTCTGTAAGTAAAACAGGTAGTACAAGTGAAGTTACATTAAATAACAACTAAAATACTTAGAATGACCCATAATAAAGAAGAGCATCATCATTTTAAACTAATCCACAGCCGGAAGAATCTCAGGCTATCCAGAAGAAAGGCAGCGGCGCGCCAGCCCCACCCATAAGGTGCGGTCCTGGGATGACCTTCCAACAGGTGGGGAGGGCAGGGCAGGTTAGCCACTGCAAGGTGGTCATGGTCAATCACATTTTTTGAACCTCAAGATTATGAGAAGTCATACATAAGTGGACTTGCTCTCTTGTCACAATGAAAACTTTTTAAAGATCCTAAGAAGAGAGCAGTCTTGCCCATAGATTTTAATTTCAGTCTGTCGTATCAAAGACAAATGCAGATAATATTCTGCCTTTCCATATAAACAACTCAATTTAAAAGTAAGAATTTTCCTTCCTCTGATACAGTCACAAAGTGAGTATTTCAAAAGAAATATTAGTCCACAAAGAGAGAGAAAAATCCAAAAAAAAGGGCTTAAAGAAAAGCAAAATGCCAGGACACACTCATCAAGGTATAGTAACTGGGACCCATTTAGCCCCCTACTGTAAACAAATATAAAAATTGGACAAAACAGATGGAATCACTCCTTTCAGACATTAGACAGAACAGGCAGTAGAGATTGTGACCTCTAAAAAGGGAAATAAATCAGGGCATGTGGGCAGTCCAGTCAGCTGAGCGCCCGACTCTTGGTTTGAGTTCAGGTCATAATCTTAGGGTCGTGAGAAAGGCCCAGAGTCAGGCTCTGCGCTCAGCAGGGAGTCTGCTTGAGACTCTCTCCCTCCGCTCCTACCTCCCGCCTGCACAAACACACACACTCTCTTAAATAAATAAATAAAACTTAAAAAAAAAAAAAGGGAAACACACACAGTGAGCCCCAGGTCAGCCTCCGCTTTCCTCACAGAGGCACAAGGAGTAACAAGAAGGCGATTCAGGGTTCTGCAGGGCAAAAAGGAGACCAAGCACCAATAACCCTCACCCCAAAACCAAACAATGAGATTGGACATTTTTAAAATTTAGAAATATTAGAAAAAAAATTAAAGACCAATACCCCTCATGAACAAAAATGGAAAAATCCTTAACAAAATACTGGCAAATCAATGCCAGCTTTACGTTTAAAGCATAAGACATCATAACTCAGTGGAGTGTATGTTAAGAATACAAGTTTTACACTCAAATTGCCAATCAATATTACTGCCACATTAACAGAATTAAGAAGAAAAATCCTATGATCCGTCTCAAAAGGTGCAGAAAAAGCATTCAAAAAGCAAACAGGCAAATGACAAACCAGGAGAAAACATTTACAATGCACACATCACATCTGGGATAGGACATGCATCGGGAACAGCCCTCTTAGTACGCAATTACAACACGCAAAACAGCCTGGGTATTTCAAGCAAACAAACAAAAACTGAGGCACTTCCACAAAGGAGAATACACGAATGGCCAATAAGCACAATTACTTGGAAAAACTAATCAAAATCAGCCATCAGGTAAAACTCTGAGACCCTACTACACACCCAACACCGTGGCGGCAAAACATTCCAATCCACCTGATAACCACACATTCAGGAGAATCGGGAGCAACCAGAACTCTCCGCCATCGCTGGCGGATGTGTAAAATGGCACAATCACTTGGGAAATCTGGTACTTTCTTATAAATTTAAACATACACCTTTCCTATAAACCAGCAATTCTTCTTCCAGGTATTTATCCAAGAAAAATAAAAACCTTGTACAAAAACTTTTATAAAAGCTTTATTCATAATAGCCAAAAACTGCCAATCAACAAGAAATGGAAAAAAGTCTATATAATATTTTGTGCAGAAAGACTGAACGAATAACTGAGTAACAATACGAACGAGCCTATTAAACATTTTGCAGAGTATGAGAAGTCAGAAACAAAACAGTATATACTGTATAATACTATTTATATGGTATTCTAGACAAGAATAACTAATCCGCAGCACCAAAAAAAAAAATTTTTTTTAAAAGAAAAAAAGAAACTCGAAGGGTCTCTGAAGTAGGGGTCTGACCAAAAAAGGATCTAAAAAACCTTTCTGGGGTGATAAAAAAGCTGCATATTTTAATACAGCTAGAAGCCGTACAGGTATATGCACTTGTCAAAAGTATGCAAATTATTTAATATCTATTATGGATTTCCTTGTAAAAATTATGCCTGAATAAAAAAGTATTAAAAACAATTCACTAAAACAATTCAGCTCCAAAAGAGTTAATTCACAAGGGATCAAATACATTCCTCATTTAAAAGACAGTGAAATAAAGCAAACCAACACACAAAACTTCAGGATAATTCTGACTTCTATAGCCTTTAGGAAAAAAGGAGGAATGGGGAACTTATGAGAGTAATTTGCCCAAAAAACAGACTCTGTTATCTCTTCCATTACTTAACAAAAAACATGTTCTTCACAAAGAGTAAAGAACTTTGAGAGAGGAGTTAGAAATGTAACTTTGTAAGCAGAAAGATGCATAATATATTCTTAAAAAATAGTAGTTAAAATGCCTTTTAGTGCACCAGTATATAAGGTGACCCATTCAAAGTATGCTCATATCAGATGGGATACTGTCAACTTTTACTCATTGCAAACCAACATCAACATCAGTTTAGCAAAAAGAAGGTTCAAAGTGATCACAATTAAATAATTTACTAAACTGGATGTGAAAGAGAAGAAAACTGGGAATAAAATGAAAAAAATTGGGGCACCGGGGTGGCTCAGTCATTAAGCGTCTGCCTTTGGCTCAGGTCATGATCCCAGGGTCCTGGGATCGAGCCCCACATTGGGCTCCCTGTTTCACGGGGAGCCTGTTACTCCCTCTCCCGTTCCTCCTGCTTGTGTTCCCTCTCTCACTGTCTCTTTCTCTGTCAAATAAATAAAAAAAAAATCTTTAAAAATAAAAAAATAATAAAAAATGGAAAATATTGACCAAGTGGAAGTTCAGAAGCAAATGCTAGATAAAATATAGTAAAACTTCATTAAAGTAGTATAGTCTTATGGGATATAAATAAGAAAGTATCTCATCTATTATAAATACAGCTGAAATAAAAAGAATGAGCTGAGTATTTATATTTTACATTTGTACACCTCCTACTTCCATTCATTTTTCCCCCAAATATTAGAATCACTCTAATTTGAAAGAGGAAATGGACTTTTTGAACACAAATTACTTAAAACTATAAAGATACTTTTGTGTCTTATTAAACACTTTAATTAAACATTGTTAAAAATGTAGTACCTTATGGTTTAATTCTAGTTATCAAAAAGGATGTCTTACAAAATAAACACTATACCCATTCAACAAAAAAGAGAAACAGCTAAAATATTTTCTTACCACTTTTACAACACAAGGTGCATCGCTTCCCACCGATTTTGAAGAATTCATATCAGCTGTTTGAAAAAGTGACATAAGTAATATCAGAATAAGAAGTAGCATTATTTTAATTAGCCTGTTACTAACCCTTTGTTAATCTTTAGGTCTATATATCTCTAACTCCTTGATAGAATAAATTTCAGTTCCCAAATATGTGTCTCAGAGAATAGCATTATAGTATATTTCAATTTGAAGACTTTTTTTTTCATCATTTAACATGTCTTGAAATTGGAATGCATTTTATAATTGCTGGTATCTTCAATAGGATCATCAATTAAGTATGGAAAATTCTGAGTTAAAGATTTCTTTAATTTAAAAGTACTCATGGCTTTTGATATGCAAAGGTAGGTTGTGAAGTCCCAAGAGGATGATAACTGATGACATTTCTTAAATTTCACAAACCAGGGAACTTCCTAAGAAGGGGAAAAAAAAAAAAAAAGGTAAAAGGGAGCTAAAGTTCCAAAAAAGCACTAGTTTGGGGGGGGGGGGAATTAATCTCCTGTAAACTATCTGTAATAGTTTACAGATTAAACTATTAATCTGTATCAATAGTTTAGCATCTTGGCACTAGAACTTTGCTAACTGCCACCCATAATAATCGTCATTTTATTTCATGCAAATAAAGCACAGGTGCCCTAGAATACTGAGTTAGGAATATAATAGGGCTGCCCACATTCATGAAACAAATATTTTTACCAAGTACCTACAATACGCCAATTTCTAGGAAACTGATTTAGTAATGAACAGGAGAAATAATCACTACTCTTACGAAGCTAACATTTCAGTGGTAGGACACAGACAACAATTAAAATATAAAGTATGCTTGATGGTATAAGTGCGACAGCGGGAAAACGAGGCAGGAAAGGAAGGCAGATGTGTTGCAAGCTCCTAAGAGAAACCTCACTGCCAGGGTGTCCCTGGAGCTGTGGTGACAGAGAGGGAATACGGCAGGTAAATACCTGGGAAGAACATTCCAGGCAAACGAGCACAAACACCCTGACATGGAAGCCTCTGCAAGTCTGAGGAAAGCAAGGAGGCTGGAGAAAAGTAAGTGAGATGGGAAGTAACAAGGGACAGATAAGAAAAGCAGGAGGGACCAACCGCCAGCATGGCAGGTAACGTAAGGCTGTCACCATGATTGAGCTGGAGAGCCACGGGAAGCTTCTAAGAAGAGGACTGGCAAGCTCAGGCTTTGATTTTTTAAGAATTCCTCAGGCTTCTTAGTGGAGAACGGGGAGCAGGGGGCAAGGGCAGAAGTAGGGAGGTCAGCTAGGCTATGATGAGACACGGTGACAGATAAGGTGGTGATTAAGTGGTCACACTGTGGACATATGTTCAAAGAAGAGCCAACAGGACAAACTGGATATGGAGGGCAAGAGGTGAAAAAGGAGGCGAGGAGGTCTCCAGGTTTACAGCCTAAGTGACTGGAAAGAGGAAGTCACTACTTACTGAGCCGGAGGAAGCTGCAGGAAGAGCTGGTGCTTTGGCGAGCCTTCTGTCTGAGATGCTTAGTAAACAGTTCACGTGTTAAACAGGCAGTTGATATACAAGTCTTGAGTTCAGAAGAACGGTCCAAGTTAGAAAATAAACTTGAGAATCACCGACATCGAAACACTAGCCGTTTAAAGCCAGGACTCTGGAAGAGCCCCTAGGGCATGAGTGTAGCGGAGAAAAGAAGAAAGCCTAGCCCGAGCCCTAAGGCATTCTCCCGTTAGATGAGGAAGAGACTTAGAATGGCAAAGGAAAACAAGAAACCACCAATCAGCTGGGAACAGCAAGATTTTGAAGAAATCCTACAGCTACAGCAGTTCAGAGTGAAGAAGGAACACCGAGTCACAAAAACAGCTACCGTGGGCAGACAGAAAGTGTGAGCTCCAAGACACATCACTCAGATGCTGATTAGTAATAAAGCAAGATTAGAACTTCTCAAATAAGCATTCAGTGTACAAAATAAGGATAGTAACCCAGTAATACTGCACAGTTCAAATGAGGAAAGGGGGAAAAGGAAGCTTGATAATTCATACAAGCATTATGTGTTACAAAATACGCCAAGCACTAGGAACACAGTAAGAAGAGATGCTCTATTGCCGAGAAAGAAAAGTAACTTCAACACAGCGTGGAAAGAACTGTGAAAGGGTTAACGCAAAGGGCCTATAAACAGATAGTACCTGCCCTAACCTCAGCTTGGGAAGAACGAAACAAGAGAAGCATCACATGTGGAGATCAAGAGGCAAAGGGCAGCAGGACGGCGCGCAGATCCTGAGGAAATAAGAGGGATGAAGATTAAAGCTACATAGGGACGGAGAGGAAGGGTGTCGTAGGCCATTCTCCTATGCCTGGCACTTTATCCCCAGGGCCAGGGGGAGCCATTCCAGAAATTTAACTAGGCGAGGTCACTCAAGCCACAGTGTGAACGATGGGATGCAGAGGGATAAGCCTGAGCAGAGAAGGATCACTGCCGCAGTGAGGATCCAAACAAGACCTGAAAATCAGCAGCACCAAGGCAGGAAGGGCAGAGACGGAGAGAGAGCAGCACAGTTAAAGCCTCAGGACTAGACACAGTACTAGGGTCACAGGGCCTTCCAGTGTCTGCTTTGAGATACACCTCTCCTGGTCACAAGAGAGCTGTCGGGCCTGCACAAAGTGCCCTGTAGGCCTCTGTCCGTGGCCTGCATTCAAGAGATCAAGTCCCAGGCTACAGATAAAAGATGGGGAAGTCGGCAACAGAAAAACAGCAAGAGCAGCCATGAAATCAATGAGAGCACTCAGAGAGAACACACAGAAGGAAAAGTGAGCCGAGGAAGCAAAGCTGGAGAACACAGAAGTCGCTCGCAGGAGGACTATGCACCTCGAGAAGCAGCAGGAAAGTGAGAGGGGACGTGCTCCCGTGAAAGACAGAGGAGCCATCTTTCTGAGAAGGAAAGATAAACAGTAGCAAACGCTACAGAAAATATCCGAAGAAATTTCAAAAGCAATCTTTTTAATACATCAGCAGAAACTGCTGATGATCTTGAATATGGCTGTTTTTGTGTAACGGTGGGCACAGAGAGACAAACTGTAGGAAGCAACACTAAAGCAAATCCAGACTCATCGATCTAGCTTTACAAAAGCAAATTGTTCTTATAGAAATCTGTCGAGTCACTGGATGTTAAAAAATAGTCCTGTTAGATGGCATTTCCTAATGATAAATATAAATATCAATAAAATAGCACAAATGCAATGTGAGTTGCAAATGTTCCAAAGGTTAAAAAAGCAAATTAACTAATACAAAATGAAGAACCTATTTGCCTCAAGTTCCAGTTCTTAACATGGGATGTCCTAGGCCCACATTCTGCTGTACTGTCGGACAGCTTATAGAATCTACCATCTCTAACCCACAAGGTCAAAACCTATATCCTTGGCCAACA
>CM052797.1:119531945-119548620 GCA_028533885.1 Nasua narica | reverse complement strand
GGAGACTGGTTACACAACAATGCGAACATACCTAACACTACTGAATTGTACACTAAAAAACAGGGTGGTAAATTTTGTGATTCTATGTTGTTATTTTCCCCCCACAATTAAAAAAAGAATGAAGAGAGTTTATACACCCACCAAAAAGTAAAACAGACATAGTAGAATACCAATAGTCTTGGTGACTGAGGAATCACCCTTCCCCTGCATGTGCACACTCACAATTGGAAAAGCATTACAAGTGGTATCATTTCAAAGGCTGCCCTTACGGATGCTAATTACAGGCCTATCGCCTTTTATTGCACTTTGCTTTATTACGCTTCACGGATACTGTGTATTTTTACAAATTGAAGGTTTGTCGCAACCTTCTGCAGAGCAAGTCTATTGGCACCATTTTTCCAATAGCATTTTCTCACTTCATGTCTCTGGGTAATTTTGGAAATTTCTGCAGTATTTCAAACTTTTTCGTTATTATTTTATTTATTATCTATGATCAGTGATTACAACTCACTGAAATCTCAGTGATAGCATTTTTTTAGCAATAAGATTTTTTAATTACGGTATATAATTGTTTTTATCCATAATGCTATTGCACACTTAACACACTACAGAACAGTGTAAATATAACATTTACATTTGCACCAAGAAACCAAGATATTCATTTGACTTGCTTTACCACAATATTCACTTGATCGTGGTGGTCTAGAACCGAACCTTCAGTATTTCCAAGGTATGCCTGTACAGAAATCTACTAGTTACCACAACAGTAAATAAAGGCTAACTGTGAATTATGTGAATTTATTATATGAATTGCATTCATTCATTCACTCACTTAACGCATATTTACTGAATATATGCCACGTGCCAAGCACTGTTCTAGATACTTACTTGACCTCGAGGAACAAAACAAAGGTCCTGCTCTTTTGACACTTATTCTAGCAGAAAGACAGACAGAAAGGGAAAGGGAAGGGAAGGAAGGAAAGGATAGGAAAGGAAGACAGACACACATAATGAGTAAATTATATAATATTTTATAAAATGTAGGTGCTGTCTTTTAGGGGAGAACAAAGGAAAGGAACAGAGATCAGGAGGGTAGAAGACAGGGAGAGCAGGGTGGCAGGGGGCACGTGAGCCTCACTGAGAAGGTAGGTGAGATCTGAGCAGACTCACAGGTGGTGCGTCCGGGAGGATACTGTGGGCAGACGGACAAGCAGTGCAAAGGTCTTAAGGTAAGAACACGCCAGGCAAACGAAGAAGGATGCCGGTATGGCTTACGTGGGGGGAGCAAGGGGAAGGTAGGAAGAGGGGACGGGTGACATGGGAGCAACACTGCCAACAGAGCCCTGCAGGCCACTTCAGGACTCTGACTTTAGCAAAAGGGGAAACATACTTCTTTCAAGGGACATGTATTATGCTTGCATTTTAACTCACAATACTTCAGTCAAAATAAAAATCATACTCTGAACACGAGTCAAGAATTCTCCTCCCATTGACCTATTTCTCACCAAAATTTTCATGTATTTGATATTTTTTGCTAATGTATGTTATTCCACTCTCAGAATCCACTCTATCCCTAGGCTAAACTATGTAAGCCTGATACAAATTCAAAATCTCTAGTGCTTCTGTAGTGCCTTTGTCACTCATGTCAACTCAAGGTAGGAATGGGTTTATATTGGATCAGCTTCCATTCCTATAAAGTAGAGCCTAAGACAAGGCCTTGGTTTCCCCTTAACTTTAACATAAGTAATTTAGTACTGCTATTAGAGTGAACAGTTTGTAACTTTTTGACAGGAAATATAAAAATCTTTACCAAGCTACACCCCCTAATTTCAAATAAAAATAATACTGAGTTCCATGCAATTCAGTATTATTCCAATGTATAGTGCCTGCTCCATTAATTCATCTACTTGGCAAATACTTATGTTGAGCATACTCTGTGCCAGGAACTGTCCTAGAACACCAGGATAAAGCAGTGAACAAAACAGATAAAAACTCCTGCTCTCATTAAGCTTTTTTAAGATAATTTATTAAAAATTAAAACACGCTCAGTGTCCAAATGGACACTGGTCCATTTGGTAACAAGTGCAAAGGGAAAAAATAAAGTAGGGAGAAGGGGGTGAAATTTAAAAGATAATCTGGTAAAGCCTTAGGAGAAAATGACACTTAGGCAAAGACCCGCAACACAGTGAGGGAAGTTGGCCATGCAGTCATCTAGAGGAAGAGCATCCCACTAAGGCAAGAGTATAGCCAGCTTGTTCTGGAAGCCAAAGCAGCAAGGAGGTGGGGGCAGCTGCAGAAGAATCCGCCAGGGGAGAGCACTAGGTGATGTCAGAGATCTAAAACAGCACAGGGCTGGCGGTCACGCCCAACACACAGGCCACTCACTGTAAGGACACTGACCTCAGCTCTCAGGGAGATGGGAAATCCTGGGAAGGTTTTGCGCAGAGAAGTGGCATGCTCTGGCTTACATTTTCAAAGGCTCGCTGGTAAATCCATCAAACAGATTGGGAGGGGGCAAAGCAGAAACAGCTACCATTTATTACAACGGTGTTGGTATTAGAAAAACCAATGACAACATTAATCCTTCCTGGATAATAAGGATGTCAATTTTTTAAACACTGCACTGACTTTTAACCACCAAAAAGACGAGTGCAGAATAACTTGAGGTTTTTTAGATTTTTTTAAACTTTACACAAGCTACTGCCCCCTAGCCCCCAAACAAGTCTTCAGTGCCAAGTAGAAACAATTGATATTAGTGACAGATGGTCTAGGAAACATGCTAATCATCTCTTTACTCTAGATTTTCTAGGCTCGATCTTTACAACAAAGTAGTTCATCAGAATATTAAATATCGGAACTCCTTTATTCCAAAGACATTTATAAAACACCTCCAAAACTGAGGCTAGGAGCTAGAAATGCACGTGGATAAAATGCAACCTTTGGCCTCAAGAAGCCGCACTTAGCTTCATGTAGAAACACCTTCACATAGTTAAGATTTTTATATCATCAGCTTCAAACAAGGATCTATAAAAAGCCCTCCAGGTAAAGAATGTTTCTGAATCCTCTGATAAAACTATTTATTAAAGACAGTGAGCAGTTGTACACATCTATAGAACCAAACTCTGTCGGTTTCAGGGCAGGGAGAAGTACCCTTCCAGTAGGGTACAAGTTTTTAAGATAGCAAGAGCTCTGCAACTCCTGTTTTCTCATTTTTTCAACGAGCGCCAGCAAGTTCAGAATAAAACTATAAACTCAATTACATAAGTATCACGGTCTGAGGCAGTAGCTCTCAGTCCTCGCTATGCATGGTAATTACCAGCAGAACTCCGAAACCAGAAAGGCCCTCATCCCCAAGAGCCGGGTGTGTCCAAGTACTGAAATGCCGCCCAGGGGAGGTGATGCACAGTCTGGACCAACGATCTAGATACACCGGCACATGTTCCTTTCTTCATTCAGTCACTCATTTTCAACATACTAGCTCTGTTACACACAACTCTACCGTATTGAAGGATTGAAGGATGCCAATAAAAGCTCCCTCTAGTCCATTTCAGAAGTTGAAAAAATATATATAAATTAGTGAATGAATGATTTAAGAGGAACCCCCCAAAAAACACCTTTTTCCCATCCCATCATATCCCAAATCAAAGATCACTCATTTACATTTCAAACTTATTTGGGATTAAAAAGTAATTACATGTTTTGGTATAAATGGCTTCCTGCCAAACTACAGTAAGTCAAAGAATAAAAGCAAACAAGAGATAATCGGTCAACAAAGAGCTTCATCACCTCTTTTGCTAAATTACTTCAGGAACAATTTCAAAGCAATATACCTAAAGACGATTCTCTTACAAATGAGCCAGCTAATCAGAAGTTGATTAATGCATTTGATTACTGCTAAGAAATCATCTAAAAAATAAAATACAGCATCCTGAGTTTATATAGCCTCTTCCCAATCAGACCAACAGTCTTCATATACTTACTTTTTTTATCCCCACAAATCCTATGGCTGAGACTGAACTGTAAGGATATCCATAGAATAAAAATATACTTATTATCAATACCATTTAACATAAAAACCTGTGGCAAAGACAAGTTAATTGTGAGTTCCTGTCAGGGACACCCAATCAATCAGTCCCCTGGTCTCACTCTGAGAACTAGGCGTATCAACTTAAGTAGGAAAAGCATTCGCGGCTGTATGGTATCTGTAGGGACATTAACAAAACAAGAGTCAACTACAGCAAAACAATCCATGAGCATACAGAAGTGAACCTCCAGAGATAATGATCCTATAAATTCACAGGCTTATTCCTGAAAAACATTAAGCTAAACTCAAACTGTGACACCATCTTTGGAAGCAATTGTCACACTAGTCAGGTTTTCACACCTACGCTGGAAAGAACTAGGTGAAGACTCACGCTTCTAATTCTGAGAAAGAAAGTGGGTATTTTCAGAGAAGAAAAATTTCTTCCTAGTCAGAATGTTTTCTACTTGTATTGAGAAACTGATTTACATTACACTATAACATTTTTTTGGTATAGCAAATGTTTAAAATACAGTATATCAAGTGCACTTCCTCAACTTTTATTTCCTTTAAATGATTTCTAAAAGTTCTAAAAGAGGAGCGCTAACTGGAGAATTAATTTTCAACTGAGAACGCACAGGATGGTCCAATTTCAAACACAAGCTCAGGAAGTCTTGCCGCCACCACTTGCCCGGAAAGGCGAGGATCCAGTGAGGTCTTGCTGTGTACCTCTTTCTGACTTCAGATATGATGGCTAGAAGATCCATTCCTGGAGTCCTAACGGGTCTCCAGGAACCAACCATGAAGAAGACTTTACAGTAACGTTCATTCATCCTACAGAAAGCAGATGCTGGGAACTTCCTGCTCGTAATAAGGCAGGCATGGCATCCAAGGGGGGAGCAAGTCTGAAGATGCTGACTTCAAAGGAAGGGGACCCATCGGCCCTACGAAGGGAACTAAAATGAATACTTCTATATGTTAAGCAAACACTGAAACTGTTCTAAAATTGGAAAGGTTAAACTATACTGTTAATGTTTATACAGCACTTGGCATGTTTGGGAATTTTGTAAATGATAAATTTTCTATTAGTTCTCTGATTTGGGGGCAAAATTAACAACCAAATTTTGTTTACAGTTAATTCTCTGGGTGTTCACATTTAAATCTACACAGGATAGACTGAAATGCACAACATTTTCCCTTATATATTCTTGCAGCAGGGCTTGAGGGAAGAAGAGCTCTAAATACTCAGAAAGGAAATCAGGATGACCAAATAGTCCGAGCCTATCAGAAGTGTACTCCAGTCATTAAAAAAGTCTTCATGAAAACATAAAAGAAAAACTTTAAAGACTCCCAGAGACAAGAAGGTTTTCCCAGATAACAAAATAAAATAGTCAAGCCATAAAGAAAATTGATATATTTGACAAAATAAAAATTCTCCACAGGTTAAAAATAGCATAAACAAACCCAAAAGACATATGAAATCCATAAAACATGAAAAAAGGCCAACTTTCTTAGTATTTAAAGATTCCTTTCTAAGAAAAAAAAGACAAAAATCCAAGAGAAAAATGGAGAAGTTGTGAGTTCCTGTTGTGAGTTGTGAGTTGGAAATTCACAGAAAAAGAAATATAAAAGGCTTCTAGAAACTCCTTCCTAGGAGTACTTTCAAATCTACACAAAGCAGAGCAGCGGTAGGATGAAGTCCTGGGTACATGTCACCCAGTTTCAACAATGAAACCCACACAGCCAATCTGCTCCTTCCCTAACCCCATCCACTCGCCCCTCTGGAGGGTTTCAAAGTAAACCCCACACTTTATATCATTTCATACGCAAATTCTTCTAAGTTTTTTTTTTAAATACAGTCACTAAATATCATCACATCTAACAAAATTCACAATCATTCTGTAATAGCATCTACTACCAAGTGCAAGACTCCCTAATTGTCTCAAGAAGGGTCTCCTTAGAGCTGATTTTTTACTTGCCGCATCTGGTGAATGTGTCTTTCAATCTCTTTTTTTTTTTCTTTCAATCCCTTTAATGGACAAATCCCACTTCCCTCTTTTATTTTTTTTTCCTTCCCTTGTCATTTGTTTTGTAAAATTTCCCCCTTTGTGAATTTTGCCAGTTGGGTCCCTCTGCTGTCACTGAACGTGTTCCCTGGTATCTTCTGTTACTGCTGTCGCACAAACTGCTGTCATTTGGTGTCAATGCCCCTCAGTAAAAGAACACCAGGAACACACCTCGAGTTAAACAAGCTGGGAGAACACGTTCCACAGGGGACACTAGGGAGGCTCAGTAAGATAATGTCAGAAAGAAACCTATGATCATAGGGGAAGAGAGGAAAAAATGAGACAAGATCAAACCAGAGAGGGAGACAAACCATAAGAGACTCTTAATCTCAGGAAACAAACTGAGGGCTGCTGGAGGGGAGGGGGTGGGAGGGGTGGGATAGTTGGGGGATGGACACTGGGGGAGGGTATGTGTTGTGGTGAGCGCTGTGTATTGTGTAATTACAGACCTGTATCCCTGAAACAAATAATACATTATATGTTGATAATAAAAAAAATCTATTATAGGATGCAGGCTTTGGTTGGGTAATTTGGGAGAGGATCTGAGGAAGCAGAAGTCAGAAAGTGGGCTAATTCTATGAACGGGTATCTCCACAAACCCTATGTCAGGGAGGGGATACTAGAATGAAGATAAGGCTGTAAGTGGCACAGAAGCAGCCATCACTCATTTTGGTCAAGAATTTTGTGGACGGGGCGCCTGGGTGGTTCAGTTGATTGAGCAACTGCCTTCGGCTCGGGTCGTGATCCTTGAGTTCCGGGATCGAGTCCCACATCGGGCTCCCAGCTCCGCGGGGAGTCTGCTTCTTCCTCTGGCCTTCTCCCCTCTCATGCTCTCTCTCACTCTCTCTGTCTCTCAAATGAATAAATAAAATCTTTAAAAAAAAAAAAAAAAAAGAATTTTGTGGACGACACAGAGACCTTGGCTTTGTGCCTGGTTTCATTTTATCATAACGTGAGTGAACCCTGTCTGAGGTATTCTGTGAGACTGCTTAACTTATATTTAACCCGAGGACAACATGGCCTGTCTGTGAATGTCAGGCAGCTTCTGCGGCCAGGGCTGCTCTTTTCTCTTTCGCACTGAACGATGGAAGCACTTTGGGCTGGCCACTGTATCCTTCTGATTCAACCCCAACAGTCCTGGATATTTTCCTTGCTTTCTAGAATAAGATGTTCCAGGTTCCTCGTACACATATTCCTGCCCCAGACCTAAAATCAATCACTTCTACAAAAAGCCTGTCTCCTTTTAGTGGAAAATGGATTAGAGACCAAAATCTGGCCCTATAATATCTACTGGTCCCAGGCTGTCATTATTTCTAGGTCTTTTGAGTGGACAAAGCTAGAAGAATTCTTTTCAGAGAGAAAATACATCACAAGTTTATACTGATATATCCTATTTAAATTTAGGATTAAAGGGTTTTTGCTTAACTTCTTAGTCTTTATATTTGTCTC
The DNA here is from genome assembly GCA_028533885.1 of Nasua narica. Classification (NCBI taxonomy): domain Eukaryota; kingdom Metazoa; phylum Chordata; class Mammalia; order Carnivora; family Procyonidae; genus Nasua; species Nasua narica. The sequence continues at coordinate 119,541,084 of CM052797.1, read as the reverse complement.
TATTCTCATGTGTTAAAATTCTTGGTTCCAAACATTAACCTAAATATTTAACTGATACATATTTCTTCCCTTCAAAGTTTTTAATTTTGTAAAACATTTACATTTCCAAAACTAAAACAACACAAGGTGTGTTCAGAAGTCTAGCTTCCATTCCCCAGCCTTCCTGTCCTCTCCCAGCTTCCTCCTTCCTCTCTGTAAAATAATGTTCTTCTCCTTTGTGGAACTAGCCTCTGCTTTTACCATAGTTTGTTTGTCCTGAATTACAACTGTTATTTCTGAATGAATCCATTTCTGCTAGTAAAATAAAAGTTATTTTAAGGTTAACTTACATGGATATTCACTGTAGCATAATATAACAAAAGACTAGAAACATCCTTAATTTACATCAAAAGGGAACTTATTAAGTGAATGATGGCATATCCATAGAATGAATATGCAATTTAAAAGATGAGGTAAACCTATATGCATCAATATGGAGCAGTCTCCAGGATACAGTGAAAAATGTACGCTGTATATGCTTGAATATATATGATCAGCACTCCCAGGATCTGTGCAACTATGCACCAGCCTATTACTGGTACCCTATATAATCAATTGGGAAAAGATGCCTTTGTGGTAGGTTTTGTTTCCATTCTTTATCCTCCTATACTGTCTAAATTTCTCATTGTGTGCATGTTATTTTTCAATTAAGATATTTTTAAGGAATTCTTCATGAATAATAAAAGAACTTGTATTACATAAAATACCAAATAGCAAAAACAAAAAACAAAAACAAAAACAAACCCAAATAGTTCTTTCCAGCATCGTTACTTTGGAATCTGCCTGTCCTCTTTTAACATCAGGATCCGCCCAACATCAGGATCCATCCACCACCTCAAATTAAAAACAGAGCGATCGACTATGTAGAAAAACAACTCTCAGTGCCTACGTTAGCTGACAAAACCATACCTTTATGTTTTAATGTAAAGCCCAAGTCAGGCTTTAAAGAGCAATACAATCTAAAAGACTGAAAGTGAATACTGACATGAAGTTCTTACATTAATATGATCATTTATTTTTCCCTAAATAATCCTAAATGAGTAAAAATATAGATAACTGAATCTATACGAGAATCAATTAACCATTAATTACAGCTCTTACATATGAATGAACTAACATAGAACACCAGCTACCCTCACTATGAAGCACCGATATGGTAGGCTCTATGTTGGCTAATTTAAACGCACAATCTCTAACTCTGAAAATAACCATAAAACATAGGTGGCATTATTCTGACTGCATATAACAAAACTGGGAATACGAAAAGTTAAATAATTTGTCCATGGCTTTTACAACCAATAAGTTAACAGGACCAACCAAGATTCAAAACACATGTATGGAAAATAAAATTTTTGCAAAAATGCCTTTTTGTTATTTAACCCAGGCATTAAAAGAGAGCACATACTACAGAATAAATCATTTGCAAAACAAGAAGTCTTAAGGTGGGAAAATATTTGCTTTAATAATCCAATCTAATACTATTACAAACACCATTAAAACAATATAAAAGATAAAACAGAAGTACATTCACATGTTACTATAAATACCCAGCCCAACTCTGAATAAAAAGAATGACTTCTAAAGATCAAAAGAACAAAAATAGTAATGAAATGAATCACAGATGTAAAGATCTTCAGAAAGAAGTTTTTAGTTGTTGTTTTTTAATATAAAATATTGACTTAAATTCAGGGAAAAAACAATGCAATAAACCACTGCAGAGTATTTGAAAAAACAGTTGATAATATATGTATAAAAAAAAACTGTACTTGATGAGACTATCTTCAGATTCCAGTGTAAAACCCCAAACATTCTAAAGACAGTTTCTTCGGCAACCTCAGCATCTGAATGATGGCACTCTTGTTACTGTTCTTTACTAGGTGGTCCAGACAAAATCAACTACTCAAAAATCTAATTTTGCCTACATGCAAAGGAAAGTAAAGTGCAAATTTCAGCACTGAGTGGTGTTAAGAGCACTATACTCTACAACCTTGCCCACATTTCACGGCACTGTGACACTGTATTACCATTAATTGCATATATGTCACTCTCTTTTGACATTTCTTGTGAGAATCTGGAAGTTGAGGACTCTAACCTTGGTATCCCAAGTCTAACATGAAGTTCTCACCTTGTAAGAAATCAACAGATTTTTCTTAAGAATGGACTGAATTAAAGTTATGCTCCAGGTCTATCTGCTGTGAACGTAGACATGATCCAATTTCTCCAGGTCTTTTTTCCTCACCTGTAAAATTACTTGGATTAAAGTCTAAGCCAGGAGTTTTACCTACTGATTCGTAGAGAAAGAAGCAATGGTTCATTTTCGAACCAGGATGATCTATTCCAGTAATCAGGAGATGTACATTTTCCAGTCTCAGGTATCCCACAGTTACGTGGGTTGCCATGGGAAGCTGTCGCCAAGAGAATGCAAAAGGCCTGAAAACTTTCTTAACCCTCTCCCTCACTACAGAAAGAATGGATGGTCCCTGAACAAAATGAAAGAAAAACAAAGGAAAGGAAACCAAGGCAAAATAATATTTCTCGTTGAAAATAAATCAAACTGACCGTTAAAAGGCAAACGAACCCAAATAAAAAGACAACCCAATTTACAAATAGGCAAAGGATTTGAACAGACATTTCTCCAAAACAGATGTACAAATGGCCAACAGCACACAAAAAGGGGCTTGACAATGGTAGTCCTTAGGGAAATGAAAACCAAAACGATAGTGAGATACCACTTCACACTCACAAAAATACTAACAAAAAAAATATAACAAGTACTGGTGAGGATTTGGAGATATGTGAACCCACCTACAGTGCTACTGAAAGTGTAAAATGGTGCAGCTGACTTTGGAAAACAATTGGGCAGTTCTTTAAAAGTTAAACACAGAGTTAGCGCATGACCCGGTATGTCTACTAGTAGGTACACACGTCAAGGAAATAAAAACATAAATCCACACAAAAGCTGTACATAAATGTTCATAACAGTATTATTCATAATGGTCAAAACTCGGAAACAACTCCAATGCCCTTCAGCAGATGAATGAATAAACCAATGTTGTCTATCCGTACAAAGGGATATTACCCAACAATAAAAAGAAACGAAGCACTGACACCTGCTACAACATGGATGCGCCTTGAAAACATTATACTAAGTGAAAGAAGCCAGTTACAAAAGACCCTGTATTTTACAACTCCAGTTATGTAAGATTTCCAAAATAGACATTACAGAGACAAAAGCAGACTAATAGTTTCCTAGGGCTGTGTGGGGTGAGGAGAGAATGGAGTGACTGCTAATTGGTAGGAGGTTTCTTTTAAGGTTGATGAAAATATTGTACAATTAGATTATGACGATAGTTGCAGTCCCGGGGAGATGCTAAAAACCACTGAACAATACTCCTTAAATGAGTGAATCACAGGTTATGTGAACTACATCTCAATAAAGGTGTCTAAAGAAGTGAATGAGAAGAAAAATGCAGTATCAAGGATAATAAAGGAAGGAACAATATAGCTATCCTGGAGGTAAACTGTTTTGTAGAAACAAAACTTTACCTTCTGAAAGAAGGGTAAAAGTTACCCCAAAGCAGGCCTCTAAGAACACAAAGGAACCAGCAAATGATAGATTTCCTGTTCTGTCATTCAGGTGGTTCCTAACTACTCTACTTAGGACACAATTACAGTGTGTAAAATGACAATCAAAGGCACTCCACTTTACAGAAGGACATATGCAAGATGCTCTGGAGGGAGACTGTTGAAATTAGAACTCGCCAGTCACAAATGACTTCTGATGATTCATGAAACTCTACACCATATCTGTGACTCTTAGAAGTTCAAGTAGAAACTGAAGTAAGGGACAAGCATAAGGAACAGTATATGCAAAAGGCTTTCAAAAATTGAACTGGTGTCCTGAACCATGGTTTACTAAAACAGAATAATGAGTTCCTGGCAGGGGACAAAAAATACCAAGAAGATCAGAAGACCATGTTTGGACAGCGACTTGCCAACATGATCAAAAAAGCTGTGCTTCATCAGTAGCTGAGATGCAGATCTAACTGGCATACTCATCACCACTGGCGATAGCAGAAAGCTGGGAGGTATCATGAACACGTCAGATAGAATTCAGATCTAAGAAGAGTCTAACAAGCCTAAATAAAACTGTAGAACTAGACAGAATGATCTAACAAACCAACCAGAGCCAAAATGAAAATCAGAACACATTTTTTCCAAGTCGTTCCTTTTACAAATGAAGCTAAGGCCAGAAGGGTTTAATAATAAGCCCAAGTTCAGAAGGTACATGAAAGGTAGGTTAAGGCTAGGAATATAGGAACCCCAACTTCCAGTGGTGTCTGCCCAACCCAATGCCTCCTTACTACTCGCATGGATAAATATATGGGGGTTGGGGTGGGGAGGGAGAGGATCTTGACCTCCTTACCTCATAACACACAAAAATAAATTCCTGGAAACTCAGACCTAAATATGAAAGGTAAAATAATAAAGCCAGTAGAAGATAGCATAAAAAAAATCTTCATGACTGTTGAGTAGCAAAAGTAAACAGGTCACAAAAAGCACTAACCACAAAGATAAGACTGGTAAGATGGATTGATTTTAATTTAGAATTTTAGTTCATCAAAAGACACATTCCAAGAGTGACATGGCAAGCCACAGGATGGGAAGAGACACAGAATTTATATCCAGAATATATACAAACTCCAATAGTTCAATAAGAAAATGACAACCCAATTTATCTAAAATGGGCAAAAGACTTCAATAGTCACTCTGCAACACAGAATAACCAAATGAGTAACAAGTATATGAAAAGGTGTTCAAATCACCTATCAAGAAAATGCCAATTAAAATCACACTGAGATCTTCTACATAACCAAGGAATAGTTTAAAAAAATTCTAAATGTTTAAATGACAGTACCAAGTAGAGGCAAGACTGCACAGCAACTAGATCTCACATACATTGTCAACAGGCGTATAAAATGGTACAACCACTTTGGAAAACTGTCGGCAGTATCTATCCATCAAAGCTGAAGATACATACACACGATGGCCAATAACTCTACCCTTATACACCAAACTAAAATGAATATATATGGAACCAAAAGATATGAAGAAGAATTTACTACAACAGCATTATCTGTAACTGCCCCAAAGTAGTCATTACTCAAGTTCATCTGCAATACAGTGGATAAATTGTGGCATATAATTTGTGATGACTTTTAGAAATGGCCACAACTTCTGACACCTCTCCCAGAAAGACATGAGGTCTATGTTCCCTCCTCTTAAATCCAGGCAGGCTTGCATCTATTTCAATCAATAGTATAGCAAAGTGACATTATATGACTTTCAAGGATAAGTCACTTTCAGGAATCTTCCTCTGGGAACCCAGCTGACATGCTGTGAAAACCCAAAGCCTAGTGGAGAATTCTACGTACAGCTGCTGTGGTCAACAATCCTAGATGATTCTCGTCTTTGAGACACCCCCGCCAAGGCACCATGCATGTGAGTGAAGGAGCTTCTAACTGATTCTAGACCACAACCACCAGAGAGCATGGACAAGCTATGGCCACCAAATTCCTAACCCATAGAATCCATGAGCCAATACAATGGTTGCTGTTTTACCGCACTAAGTTTGGAGTGGTGCGTTATGCAATAATCCAAAACCAAAACTAATGGTTATGTAGTAACAGATAAGCAGAGCTATAAAAAAACCAACAAACGGGCCCCTGGGTGGCGCAGTTGGTTGAGCGACTGCCTTCAGCTCAGGTCATGATCCCGGAGTCCCGGGATCGAGTCCCACATCGGGCTCCCAGCTCCATGGGGAGTCCGCGTCTCACTCTGACCTTCTCCCTTCTCATGCTCTCTCTCACTCTCTCTCTTTCCTAATAAATAAATAAATAAAATCTTTAAAAAAAAAAAAACCAACAAACTACATGCAGCAAAGATGGACCTCAGACACAGTGCTGCATAAAGGAAGCTCGGTAAAAAGGACTATATACAGTAAGATTTCACTTAGTGGGCAAAACTAAGCCACGGTTATGGAAGTCAAAATAGTGGTTACCTTGGGTGGGAGTAATTACTGGAAAGAGGCAGAAGAGGGGCATGTGGAGTGCTAGAACAGTGAATGTCTTGCTCTGGGTGGTGGTGATTTTAGTGTGTTCACTTTGTTTAAAAAAAAAACTGCTGAGCTAAATCCTTAATATTTGTGCTTTTTCCGGTATGTGCATTATACTTCAGAAAAAAAAAAAAAAACATTTCTTTTTAATCAGTAGAACTTGGTAACTCAAATAGATGCAAGAGAGTGAAGAAGAAATGAAGGATGACTCTAATTTTCCAGGTTTAACTGACTAGGTAGTGCCCTGAACTGAACAGTGAAATGACAGGGCAAACAAAAACGGGCAGAGAAAGCAGACCACATCCTACTCATTTTGTATTCACGTATCTAGCACAGCACTTCCCACAGTCACTCCAGCCTCCAGGACACTCCTCTCATTTTCATCCCGCCTTCTGCCCAACTCTTCCCCTTGGTATCCTTTTTTCCTTCCTTTCTCCCAGATGCCTCTTAATTCTGGGGTTCCCCAGGCTTCCATCTTAATCCCCTTTTCAATCTCCATGCACAAACACACACACACACGCAAACACACAAGCCCTGCTCCTACATTTTCAATCTCAGTTGATGGCATCATCACCTACTTCTTTTAAAAGAAACTTCCAAGTCAACCAAGAATTAATACTGCAGTTAGCTAAATCCAATAAAAAAAAAAAATTTAACAGGATACACATAAGCTCCCATGTTGGACCCCAAAACTAATGCCTGAGAATAGGATGAAGATACAGCGTAGATATATCTATTCAACATCATCCAAGTTTGATGTATGATGTTGTCATCAAAGCTATTATATAGCTAAGAACACAGTATGTAGAAGAAAGGTATTATTCTTCCCTACACTAGCAGAAGAAAAATGCTATATCCAAAACTAGAGGTGCAACTCTACTTTTTACTAATCAAACCAGCCCCAGAGTACTGCATTCAATCCTAAGCACTACCACCTAAAAATGGAATTAAATCAAAGGAAAACCACCAATGGAGTGAAATGACACGAAATCATGCTTTGTAAGGAACAGCTAATGAACTGGAGATGTCTCAACTCAAGAAGACTGAGAAAACTTGATGACCATCTTCAAGTATTTGAAAAGACATTACACAGAACAGAGACGCCACTTGTTCTGTCTCCAAAAGACAGAACTGGGTAGGAGAAATCATAAAGAAGACTTCCACTCAATATAAGAAAAAGCTTGCTAACCTGATTAAAAACAGGATAGTATGGGGCACCTGGGTGGCTCAGTCAGCTGGGCATCTGGCTTTGGCTCAGGTCATGATCCCAGTGTCCTGGGATCGAGTCCTTCGTTGGCTTCTCCCACTCAGGGGAGAGTTTGCTTCACCCTCTGACCCTTCCCCCTCTTGTACTTTCTCCCTCTCTCTTGCTCTCTCGCAAATAAATAAATAAAATCTTCAAAAAAAAAAAACAAAACAAAAAACAGGATAGGCTGTCTCTACAGCAGTGATTCTCAACCTGGGATGATTTTGTCCCCATGGCGAGGGACACTGCTAAACATCCTACAATTCAGAGAACTTGCTCCAACTAAAAGTAACCCACCTAAAATGTCACTAGTGCCATGGGAGAAAAACCTGCTCTAGAGGTAGTGAGTTCCCTGCCATTGAAAGCATTCCATTGTAGACCAATGTGCTAATATCCAGTACATGACTTTCAAAAATGGTGGGAGATGAGCTGAAAAAAATTTCCTGTTTCCTGATTTCCTGATTTCCTGTTTCAAACAATTCTCCAGAAAAAAATACCCTCAGGTATGTTAAAGCAGTGATGCCGGTAGTGATGAATAACACTGACTGAACACTTACTGTGAGCCAGATGTGATGCCAAGTAATTCGGATACACATCTCACAGTTCATTCTCACGGCCACGCTGAGATACGTATTATTTTACTTTGATTTGATGGTAAAATCAGGTTGCCCTAATGTCATACCGGGGTTAGCATTTGAACCCAGATCTACCCAAACATGACTTCAATCATAAACATTGCTGTCCAAAGCACAAACACTAAATGACTTTCAAAGCTTTTGTACTATAGAAAATAAATGAAGCAGCACATATTCTAGAAGTATAGGGACAATGTCTGCACAGGTTTGTACTCACTGCAAACCTAGCTGGCTAGAAGAAAGAGGAAGGATTATTTGAAGTAGTCCTGTGATGAAGGAGAGAACAATTATCCTGATTGTCCCCAATTGCCTACTTCTGTAAGAGCCAAGAAGCTCTTATATACCCATGGAATCTCAGTCAGAAGCTGAAATTAATGATGACATCCCTTTATCCATAGGCGTGAAAGCTCAGGATGGACAGACGTTTGAACATCCCCGACTGGGAATCCTGCCCTTAACAAATACACTAGATGCAGATACATGGTTTCTTGGCTGCCTATACTCCCGCCCATCTGTCAGGATGGCAGTGTGCCTGCTCACATGTTGGTCAAACTGTCACTAGGGCATAGGTGCCAAGCAATGATAGTTTTAAATGGGCAGCTTGCGTAGCACTGTAAGAGCTTGCTCTTCTGCAGAAAAAGAAAAAAAAAAAATCTCCGTGATAATACTAAAGGGTTGCAATCACAAATGAAATATTCTTGGTCAATTTCAACATTTCAGTGGGAAAAAGATCTAGACTGGTAGAAAAGAATCAGACTAAAGAAATTAAATCAAACAGGAAAGGTACTTTGAAGACAAGCGGTTGCACCAAAGCTTTTCACACTGCCAATCTTTCATTAACACACATCACGGTGATCTTTTAGGCAGTAAATCCTCACTCAAGAAGTCATCATTGTTTTAGAAAATGGGATGACATGCTTTTCCATGTTCTAAGTAAAAAAAGCAGAAATGCATTGATATTTGGCAGTTTGCCTGAGATTAAGTTCTATTTGTTGGGTGATTATTTTTTAAATGACAGAAGTCCAATCAATATCCAAGATAATCTTTTAAATGCAAGAAAGAAAGCAGAAACCAAAAGAGATTCCCACAGATGAATGGGGGAGG
>CM052797.1:119518614-119531845 GCA_028533885.1 Nasua narica | reverse complement strand
CCCCCCCCCCCCCCCCCCCCCCCCCCCGTCCCCGTCCCCGCCTGCCTCTCTGCCTACTTGTGATCTCTTTCTCTCTCTCTGTCAAATAAATAAATAAAATCTTTAAAAAAAAAAAAAAAAAAGCAAACAAACAAGAACTGAGTAATTTGGATCACAAATTAACAAATGAGGACTCAAGGCCTGTCCCTGTCACATCCCCTTGACTAAAGCAAAATGTTCCCGAAGTACACAGAGGTTCCTATTCTGACCTTAAGGATCTTTCGAATAGCTTTCATGAAGTAGCTAATGTTTTTATTGTCTGGAAATTCTTCCAGATTCTGACCTAAGACTCATCCCTAATGCTGCAATTTGAAACATGTGTCCTTGTTCAGCCCTTGGTCTCTGCAGCATTCTTCGTACACAAGCGTCAGGACGCAATGACCGAATAACCAGAGTCTCCTCACTGCCCTGATTAAATACAGGCGGTGCCATTAGCTTTCCTCATTGGACCAATTTATTAACTCTATGTTTTCACCATTTCAGTTGCTCACCTAGAGGACCTTCAGGTTGATAAGAAATGTCAATCATGTCAACAATAAGTCAATAGAAACTACTCTTCTTCCCACATGTACTGAAATGTACTGAAAGTAGCATTAATTTGAAAGAGTTTGGAAGGGCAGCAAAGTTCTCTTTGTCAAAGACAGTGGCAAAAGTCCAAAATCTACCATGATTCTTCTAGAAAATACTAGAGACTTCATACTCTGACATTACATCACTTTGTGAGCTTTCCAGTAGACAGCTGGCACACAAAGCGCTAAGTCAAGGGCCATGGTTATACCCTGTTCTTCCTTGTGACCCTGTTATCGCCACATAGGGCCTCCCACAACCTCTATGCGTGCCATTTCTACTGTATCATTTTCCTGCTCAAGAACCTGCAGGATCAAATGAAACCAGTTGGCGACTCTGTAATCTAGCCAACAGTTGTATTCATGAAGCAACTACCCATCTCCCTCCTCCCCTTCACTTGCCTGCTCCCTGAAACAGCCAGTACTTATTTTTTCTAGGACTTATCTTTGCTCACACTATTCTCTAAAACATTTTCCCACTCCTCTCAAATCCGTACATATTTATTTAAGACTCAAGCCATGTCGTACTTATATAAATCTGTATTAATTTTCATACTTCACTGCACACTCACTTCCTATCTTCATTTTGGTATGAAGTTTACCATGTATGCCCAATTGTTTTTTTTTTTTAATAAGGTAAAATATGATTCAATAGAGCAAGGGTAGTCTTTTCAACTAATGGTTTTGGAACATTTTGGACATCCACAGCAAAAGGAAAAGAAAAACAAAGACTGAAGACCTAAGCCTCAACTCCTGCACAAAAATTAACCCAAAATGGATCACAGATCTAAAAGTAAAGCATCAAATTCCAAGTATCTTTCCGACCTAGGGTTAGATAAAACAGTTCTGACACATGCACGATGCCAAAAGCACAATTCATATGTCAGTAAGTTGGTCTTCATCAATTAAAAAGTTTTGGACTACAAAAGACAATATAACAGACAAAAAGACAAGCCACAGACTGAGAGAGTATATTTACAAATCACTTATCTGGCAAAACACTCGTATTCGGAATATATAAAGGACACTCTAAAATCAACAGTAAGAAAACCAACAATCCAATCACAAAATGGACAAAATATATGAACAGACGAGTCTCCAAAAAAGACAGACATACCAAAAAAGATAGATGTTCAACATCATTAGCCATTAGGAAATGTAAATTAAAGCCATGATGAGATACCACTGCACACCTATTATCATGGCTAACATAAGAATACCGCCAACCCCAAATGCTGGCAAGAACGTGACAAAGCTGCATCTCTCACAGAGTGATGATAGGACTGTAAAATGGTACAGTTATAGTGGAGACGTTTGGCAGTTTCTTAAGTTAAACATTCACTTACCCCACAACCCAACATTCGCGCTCCTAGGCATTTATCCTAGAAGAATAAAAACTTACATTCACACTAAAACCTGTACATGAATACACACTCCCAGTTATGCAATGAATGAGTCATAGGAAGGCACAACATAAGGAATATAGTTAATAATGTAACAGCAATGTATCCTGACAGATAGTACAGGTAGCAGAATCCAAGTGACCAATAACTTTTGTACACCTGAAACTAATGTAATGTTCTGTCAACAATACTCAAATAAATCAAGGAAAAAAAAAAAAAGAAAGAAAAAGAAAAAAACCCTGAACCTGAGTGTTCATAGCAGCTTTATCTGTAATAGCCAAAAACTAGATAACAATCCACAGCTCCTTCAGGCGGTTAATGGTTAAGTGAAATGTGACTGAGCCATACACTGGCCAAACACAGTACTATGAGCAAAACCAGGAAATTGACACTGATACAGTATTAGTAATTAAACTACTTATTCGAATTTCAGTTTTTACATTCTTTTTATGAGTGTATGTATAGTCCTAGGACAGTTCATCGTGTGTAAGGATTTGTGTAACCATCATAACAATCAGGATACAGAACTGTTACGACGGAGAAACTCCTTTGGGCTACCTCTTCAGTTAACCCACCACCCCCCCCCCAGCCTCAACGCCCCCAGACACTGATGTGTTCTCCATTTCTACAATTTTATCGCTTCGAGAATACTATATAAACAAAATGATACAGTCACACACCCTTCTGAGATGGGCTTTTGTCACTCACTACAATGCCCGTTAAGCTCCACTCAAACTCTCATGTCGACAATATGGTTCCTTTTTTTTTATTATGAGTGGTTCCTTTTTTTTTATTATGAGTTCCATCATATGGCTAGACCACATTTTATTTAACCCTTTACCCACTGAAGGACAGGTGGAGTTGTTTTTGAGTTTTGACTATGATCAAAAAAGCTGCTAGGAACATTCATGTACATGTCTTCATGTGAAAACGTTTTCATTTTTCTACGATAAATGCCCGAGAGTGCAATTGTTAAGTGTATGTTAAACTTTTTAAGAAACTGCCGAACTCATTTCCAGAGTGGCTGTACCCTTTTACATTCCTACCAGCAGCATGAAAGGTAATGTAAATTTGAAAAGTCACAATTTCTAAAATACTTTCTAAAGGCCTGAAAAACTAGTAAGATTAAGCCTCTAAAGTGTCATAACCAGAGCTCAGTTTGTAAAAAATGAATTTTTAAAACTTTTATCTTGATTCCCAAACAAGAGACTTTCCTTACTACCTTTAACAAAAAAAAATGTATACTTCAATATAATCCCTTTGTTGCTAGCTCTGTTGCCATATGATATAGTAAAGTGCAATAAGAAGTGAAAAAAGGCAATATTGCCAACAGAAACAGTACAAGTTTGTTTCTATGTCTTCCAGACATAGTCTTTGAAGACTGAAAGTTTAACAGCACTTTCCAACTCTTAGTTTTGTGAAATGTGTTCACAATGCATTTATACATAGTATCATCAAACAATGGCACTTGTTCAGCTGTTACTTGGTAAAACAACTGGAGAGAAAGCAATTAATCTGAGATAAAGCTATAGTTAGCTGTAAAAGGTCCAGTTTTTTAAATTTTAAATACAATTGACAAAAATGGATAATGGAGTCTCTTTTAGGTTCTTAAAACAAGGAGTTAGCTGTGGAGTAGACATCCACGTGCAAACAGCAGCAAGACAGCCAGCCTACAAAGAGGGGAAATAAATGCACAAAAAGAACTCTAACTTCCTCCAAAAAAGTGGGAGGTGGGGGGTGCCGCTGTCCTTGTTTCTAATGACTTTCCAGTTCTTCAGTCCCTGTGGGACCTGAAATCAAAAAATGACCTCTATCTTAATTTCAAATCCTAGAGTACTGGTTCTATCTTAATTTCAAATCCTAGAGTACTGGTTCCTATCCAATGGGCCAGAAACCCACGGAGAGGCAGGAATTATTGCAAAGAATCATCAAAATCCATGTATCTACATGAAGACTAAAGAAATGATACGATTCACACTATATTTTTCCAAGTTGACAAAGATGCTGTGGCTAACAAATTTCTTAATAAATTTACTGGAGAATGCTACTATTAAGTAGTTTCTTGTCATTAGTATTTACTGATGAATATTAAAAATCTAACTCTTACTGGGAGGGAAGGGCACATCTCATCCCTCTCTAGGCTCTCTAGAGCACATTCCTTTTTGAAAGCATTGTCCATGTCATCCAGAAAAGTAGAAGTAGGAGCACCTGGGTGTCTCAGTCATTAAGCATCTGCCTTTGGCTCAGGTCATGATCCCAGGGTCCTGGGATCAAGTCCCACGTCAAGTCCCACATTGGACTCCCTGCTCGGCGGGAAGCCTGCTTCTCCCTCTCCCATTCCCCCTGCTTGTGTTCCCTCTCTCACTGTCACTGTCTCTCTGTTAAATGAATGAATGAATGAATGAATCTTAAAAAAAAAGAAAAAGAGTAGTAGTAGACTGTGCTTAGTTTGAGTGCAGAGACGAAAGACAACACTGGAAGAGGTGGGGCAGAAGGAATTGGGAAAGTGAATGAAATTACTTCAAAACAGCAACCTCAATGCTAGGGAAACAGCATTCAGGAGCCAAGCTGGGGAAAAATTAAAGGGCATGGCCTGCTTCTCATATTTACATTGCCAAGTAAGAACATATTCACAGGCGCTTCGGTCAAGGAGCCAAACGTATACTAGATTACAAACATATCCTAGCTAAGCGCTTTGTCAAGATTGTCACCTTTCTAATCTAGTATAATATCCTTATTAAAAATTCCATATTTTCTAAATTTATCAGTAAGAGTGTAGTTTTTCAAATGTGTCCTAAACATATTAACTTTTTGTGTGCTGGATGCTAGACAACTGAAATCAAAAAATGACCTCTATTAATTTAAAACAAACAAACAAAAAAAGTGGCAATTTTTTGTTCTCCAATGGCAAGAACAGACTGTTCCTAGCCCAGTTCCTGACACACAGTAAGCAGGCAAGTGATGTCTGGTGAACAAATGAGTCCACTTCTGCTCACTCTGAAAAATAACCTTGGCAAGCGTGGAAAATATCTTACCAGTCCAAAAAATATTCTCCAGTTCTATTCAGCTACCAATCCGTTCTCATAACCCAATAAGACCAATCTGCATGAAAGCCTCACCCACACACACGGAGGCAGCACTTAATTCCCATTAGGTTCGCCGCCTGATATATGGTGTTATCAGCATTTGCACATCTGCATAAATTCAGGACTCACCCTTCATTTGCTATAAGGTAAATTTTAAAGCTTCCGGTAGGTTTTATTTTTCAAATCAAAAATCCTTTTAAAATTGTATTTTTCAATTCAAAATTCTATTCATAGTACACTGTATCTTATTAGGGATGACTTTAAGGCAAAAATAAACAGTTGTCAAAATAAAAATCATATTTTTTTCTTTTCTAGACATTTAGGCACTCACTTATATATTCATTATTTCACATTAGTTCTCAAATACAAAAAAAAAATGGCCTATTTAAGAAATTTTAGGGTCTGTCAACATTTGGAATGTACTGCTGGTTTTATTTATACACTTGCTTCCTGGAATAAAACTTAGCCTAAGCTTTCCACAGAACCATTTCCTGGGCACTTAGTAACTTATTCTATGCCAGGTTCTCTGCTTGACACATTACTCCATTATCCCATTTGTTTAACAAATACCCTCTCACCATTTTTGCAGTACTAAACAAGAAGCCACTATACTATAAACCTGATATCTGTACCAGATACTAGCACTAAATTTACAGTGATACTTCACACAAGTTTTTTGTTATTAAATTCAAGTTGTTTTACTGTATTAAAACAGAATCGGATCAGCAATGTTGAGATGCACAGAGAATAACCATCTGTGATCGCTTCAGCAGAGAAAGCTATTATTAGGGGACTACTTAAGTTCCATTCCTTCTATGGGTAGATGAACATAACCTTATCTATCTAGAAATTTAATTCCGATTACTACACGCCATTTTGAACAGCATAATCTAAATAAAATGATTATATAAAGAACCCTAGCTTCCCTCTGAAATTGCTTTAAAATTGTAGATTAAATTCCCCCCAAAGAGATGCTCAGCATATGGTAAAAAGGTGTCTTGATTCGGAACTCTGAAAAATAAACCGTGACATTTTTTTTCCTTCTTGTGAGTTCAGACTCAACAGACAGGCAATTCGGGAAGGAAGGAAGGAATGGAGGGAGGGAGGATGGATTAATGAGGCTCTTCAACAGCTCCCTAAAACCGCCTCCCCAACAGCAAAACTGCTATTTCCAAGTTGTTCCAAGAAAGGGAGATGGGGGAGGGAAAGGAAGAGTTGATACAAAGAAAAAAAATGAATGACTTGACAAAAAAGAAGTCAGAAAAATGGATGGCCTCACCAGGAACCTAGTGTCTGCCTCTCTCTCTCTGCCTCTCAGCCCAACGACTCTGTCCGTCAAATTCAACTACATCACCTAAGAGTTTTGAGACCAGAACCAAAAACTATTTCGGCGGTAGGAAAAACTATAGGATGCCCTCGGATACAACCGCACCAGTAAAGGGTGCCCCGTGTCAGTCACAGAGAGAGAAGGCATACGAAATCCCTTGGAATATAAACGACCCGCGGCGCTCGACCGCTTGCACCGTGCCCTCCAGGGCAAGCTCTTACCCGGCCTCACGGGACACTGACAGGCTGGTAAGGGGACAGTCTCCCACCCTAAGTTTCCCGGGCCTGGAACGCTATCCTCAGGGGAACAGGCTCCTTCTCCCCTCTCAGATCTCAAGTCAAACCTCACCCATCACTCTGGCCTACAACCGCCTGTCCTGGTTTCAAGGGAGCTTTTCAGGGTCTGCAAACTGTAGCATTTGCTTCTGTTCGGTGTTTCCCCTCCCGAATGTGAACTTCATGATGCCAGAGGGACCTCCTCGGTCCTTGCTGGGCCCCAGTCTCCGGCCCTGATACCGGGCCCCGAGTGCCCAGGACGCGAGGCAGGTCTGAGCGCGCGAGAACAGGCAACTAGGCCGGGAGGCGGAGTGGGAGGGGGCGCCTGGCAGGTGCAGGAAGCCCGGGCCGCGGCTGGGCCTGAGGGGAAGCAGCAGGAAGGGACGCCCGCGCGGCGCCGCCCGAGGTCCGGGCTGCCCGGACGCCCCGCGCCGGCCCAGCCCCCGGCCGCCCCTCCGCGGCCCCAGCTCCGCGCCCGCGCTCTCGGACCGCGCCGCCCGCCGCCTCCCTACCCCGAGCCGGAGACGCGTCGCCTTCTGCACTGTACGAACTTCCCGCCGCTTTCGCCGACTTGCAACTCCACTGCGGCGTCGGCCCCGTCACACCCTGCAGTATAGAGCCTTCCCATTGGCTGAGGACGAGCGGGAGAGGCGGGGCAGCCGCGGAGAGGGGCGGAGCCCGCGCCAGCCCCTACCGCCTCCCCATGCATGCCGGGAGTTGTGGGCCGGTGCTCCCGCTGTATGCTGGGAAATGGAGTCTTTCCCGGGTCCAAGACGATCCGGGTCCCTCCGCCCGCCTGGGCTTCCAGGAAGTGTGGTTTCCTGTCTTCTTGTCAGTCCTGTTCAGATACTGTACGCTCCAATGCTTTTGGAACCGAAGTAAGTATTGCCAGTGTTCGCAGTAACTTGATTTGCTAAGTAAGTGTGTTTGCAAAGGGCTGGATGTAAAAGAAGCCTTACAGTCCCGTGGGCTAAGGGTCTCCTCTCCTACTTGAGCTCTCGTTTTCCCACCTTCTGCTCTAGCACCCTGGAAGGCACGTCCCCCAGCAGCTTGCTTCAGTGCACTATGGCCTGGATCTGGAAGAGAACAGCCTGCAATGCAAACCCTAGCTCTTTCACTTTGTAGCTTTTTGACCTAAGGCGAGTTACTTAACCGCTGTGAGTCTTGCTTTCCTGTTTGTCAGGATTAAATGAGATGATCTATAGACAGTACTTTGCACATAGTAGGTGCTCAATAAATAGTAGATAGTATTACTGTTATTCTGCCCAACGATTGTCATACATCTAAATCCTATCTTTCAAAGACTACTTTGATGTCTACCTAACCTTCTGTAGCATCTCATCTATAATTATCTTATGCCATGGTTTATATTTACAAGAAATTGTCTAAACCTCCATCAGCCACGTGGCTGTAAAGCTCACTGTGGACCGGAACAATGTTCTAGCTCAAAACCACCAAAGCCATAGGCAGAAGGATATTGGTGAGGAGGGTCGTTGATGAGGACAGGTATTCTCCTGGATCCTTGTTGGCAAGGTCACCTCCAGTTGGCTGGGTTCCTCAACTGAAGGTCACGCTCCCCGGCCTTCCCCTCCAGCTTACAATGACTCCCCCCTCCCTTTGTGCTTCAGATCTGCAAACACCACAGCTATTCTGAGCCACACCCCTGTGCTTCCCACACCCACGCCTTTGTTAATAGTCTCCTTGCAAATAAACCCTCCTCAGATCGTCTTATCTCAAACGTGTCATCTGCTTTCTGTTGAGAGCCCAGGAAGTACATGTACAAGGTGAGTGCTTGATGAATATTTGCCAGCGAAGAGGTGTTAAGATTCACACGTCACAGGGTGTGGAATTCCCCAGCAAGACAATGTGTCCAGAATCCATTGAGAAAAATACACTCTATACGCACATATGCACATGCTCTCATGTGCCGAGACTTGGAACAGGACTTATCTGTCACACTGGGACCATGTTCCCCTAACCTCAACATACACACGCAGAAGAAATGTCCCTGCTTCCACGCTGGGTTCACAATTGGTTGGCCTTAAAGCACAGTTAAGCCAGCAGCAGTGCATGGAGTGTTCCACGGTGAGAATGGAACATACTTACCCTGGAGCTCATGGTTAGGTCACCCTCAGTTGGATGGCTTATTGTTAAATGCTACTCTAGTGCAGCTATAGGCAGTCGCTAACGCCTCCAACACCAATGACACATGCTGATTTGTCCTACCAGTGCAGAGCATGGTAGGGGACCCGTCCAAGCTGCTGCCGTGGAGACAGTGTGTCTGAAATGCTGTAGAGGGGGATACGCCCCTGGGACATAGGTATCCCAGGGATACTCTCCTGGGATAGACCCCTACCCCTGGGACGTCACTGAATTTTGATGAGTTGGTAGCTTGGTAACAAGATAAGGGTTGTGCAGAAAGTTGACCCGTGAGAACTTGCTATGGCTGGGTTTTAGAACTTTAGAATTGAACTAGAGAGGAAAGGTTCATGAATATAACCCTGCCATCTATGCAAAAAACATCTACAGTCCAAACAAATGTTGACTGAGCACTTATTCTGAGCCAGGGTACGAGCTAACCTCTGGAGATTCTGGGAATTCTGTTTTAACTGATGTTTAAGGAGCCTCTGCCACATGTTAGACACCGCGCTTTTTCACATCCATTATTTCAGTTCTTCAAGGGGGGAAGATATCTCAAAGGCTTTAAATTATTCCAGGCCCCCTGAATCTATTAAGTATTGTTTTCACTGCCTCTTTATGCACAGCCCCAGTGTATTAGGAAACTTCTAATAAAGAAATATTTTCAATGCAGGAATAGATATTTGTACGCAAGGCTGTCATAGTCAGTTAATGGGATTCCTGGCTCACAGATCATCATAGATAAAGCAGGGTGACATGTAAGTGGGTTCAGCTCAATGAATAAAAATTTTCCAGCTTCCTGGCAAAGGGGGACCAGCCAAAAATCTATGCATGGGATCTGTATTGATTTGCCAGATAGCCCGGCCCCAGATTGCCCTTTTTTACTTTCAGGAGCCCTGCCAGCTCTTGAACCCTAGTATAAAGGCACAGAAAGGTAACAATAGAGCAGGGCACTTTGATGACAAGAGAGAATGTTGGTATTGGCTAGACCATGGCGGAAAAGGTCTGCGAAGTTCAAACAAATTTAGTCACCAAGAGGCAACATTGCCCAGCAGCCCGTTCTCGCTGGTTGTGCTCTTGAGTCAGTTCGTGAGTCCTGGTCCTTGTTGCTTTCATCCATAGAATGGGAATAATCATCCTGGGCCAACCAGTTCTCTGCCTTTCCCAGGGCTTTGAGAGGGCTTTGATCTACCTGGAACAAAGCTTTGAGGGTGTCGTTAGTCAGTGTAGGCACCCTCGCAACAGCCCCAGGGAATACTACCTCCTGGGAGGAGGGGAAAGGGAGAAGAGGGAAAGGTAGAATGTGTATGAGGGTCTTCTGAGTCCCCTGCCCCTGGATTCAATGGCTCCTTTCATCCCAGGTGCCCAGAGCCATCATTTCCATTTAGCAAGGACTTTTGAGCATCTACCATGTGCGAGGCACGAGTTTCCTTAGGAAATTTATAATCCAGTGGGAAAGCCAGACATGTCTACAAATCCTAGGAGCTGTGAATCTTTATGAGCATGTATTATGTGCTGGGAAAACTACCCCCAGTAACCCTGAGAGGTGCATAATATGATCCCCAGTGTCCAGGTGAGGAGACATTTCTCTGCCCCAGAGAAATGAACTGATTTGTTCAAGGTCACTGCCGCTGACCAGTACTGCTGACTCCATATCCATTCTGATATCAGTTACCACAGCTGCTGATGCTGGAAAAGGTAAGGATGTAAGGACTAACTACACACAGACTCTGGTACAGTGAAAATGCAAAAAAGAAGAGCAAGTTGTTCTGCCCTTCATAGGAAAGGTGACAGACATGGACCTAGTGACTCTACTGAGCTACTCTGGTGACTTCCACAATAGGAGAAACAGGTCCTTTTAGATTTAATGACACAATAATTGATGATTATAGATTAATCCAAGGTCAGAAGTGGACAAAGAGGGTTTTAAAGGCTTGGGAAAATGTTTCCTCCTCCTCCTTTTCTTTATCCTGATGAGGATGATGATGGAGGTGATGGTGACGACGACAGCTTCCATTCATTGTTTCAAGCATTTTCCAGGAATTGTGCTAATACTTTCCCAACCAGGTTTCAAGAAATCTTCACAATAACCCTTGGAGCTTGGTATTACCACTCCCTGCCCCCGCCGCAGAGATAAGGAAACTGAAGCTCAGAGAAGGTAAGTAACTGGTTCGCACTCACACAGCCAGGAAGCGATGCGGCTGGACTTTTAAGCCAGGTTTCCACCAACGCAGAAGACTGAATGTTTAGCCACTGCCCCCGCTACAGCGCACCGACCATTCATCATTTCATGTGTTTCTATCTCCCGAGCCAATCTGCAAGACGGTTTTCATACCTGTTTGTCTTCCCCAAGTTTTGAGAGGTTAATGGTACAGGAAAATTTAATGTGCGCACCTCCAGGAACGACCACGCCGCTTCTCAGCGTGCTGGCTCCCCAGCTCTCTGCAGAGGATGCTCGTAGATGCGCTGCTCTCTGCCCACTCGGGAGGAGTGACAAATAGTGTCTGCGGACATTCAGCAGACATTCCTACCATCGTCTACTGCCCCTTCCTACTGCAGAGGCTGCAATGCTAAAACCCGCATTTCCCAGGCCCCCTAAGTGCTTAGGGCTCTAAATGTATATTAGGCCCCACCAAGCGAGACTCCTCAGGAAGGTTTGGAGGGCGGAAATGAGGCATCAGCGCAGTCAAGGAGTCTTGGGATCTTTTGCTACCGTGTTCCAATCCCACGTGTCTTATTTCGTCAGTGTCAGAAGGCAGTTGCCCTGGTGGCAGGAGCAGCTTCCTGATCCCTGGATGGCAGCTACAGTTGTATATGTAGGAAAGAATTTAACCTTGCCCGAAAAGAGCTCTGGGAGCGTCCCAGCTTCTGGGAGGTGATCTCTAAGACCAGGAAATGCCACGTTTGATGGGAATGTCTCTGTTTGCCTGGGAGTCTTGGGTCACAGATGGTCCAGCAGTACGATTTAGGGTAGGGCCATGTTCAAAGTACCAACAACACAATTTATGGCAGGTGCTTTGGGTCACGCACTATCAGAGTATCACCTCCAGAGGGTTTAGAGACTGAGGTCAGCCACGTGGGCCATCAATCCTACCTTTGTGGTCAAGCCCCAGGAAGAGCTCTGGACACTGAGGCTTGGGCGTCCGGTGGGCAAAACGAACAGTATCGTCCCATATTGATGCTGGGAAGTAATGCTCTCCTGACCCCACGGGAAGAGGACAACTGATGCTCTACATTTGGAATCCTGGGCTCTGCTCATTCCCTTGGCAATTTTAATCTGTATTCTACCCATGAGTATACCATGAATACTAGGGCTAGAACTCTCACAACTTTATCTAAACTTGCAAGTCCCAATGGCAGCCTCCTCGTCCTTCCCCTCTTCAACTGGCAAGGCAGTTCTACAGAGTTCGGCAGAGTTCCAGCTAGTTATGCTAGACCAGCCCTTCCGCGATTTTATAAAGCACTAACCTCGCGTGTTAAATGGCTTTGTGCTTAAAATACCTCAAATGGTTGTTATGCCCTGGGTTAAACTTTAAGATAGGACAGGAGCTGGCTTTGGTAAAGGCCATCTCGTATCAATTCTAACATGAAAGCTTTTCGCTCTTTAACGTCTCTGAAACCAGGATATGTCTCGCGATCAATGCCAACGGTAATTGGCAGTGATTTCATCTTTTCTTTATCAGTAGCACATAAAATAATGGGGCATGTTATGATTGGTGGATTTGCATAAATTCCAGGGTATCTGGTGCTTGCTTCGTCAGAACTTCTCTCCAGATCTATCCTGTTCACTCCGTTTCCCACATCGCACACTGGATTTGACGCTCTCTAACACCCAGGGCCGTGAGCTTTTCTCCTTTCTCCCACTCCACACTTTCTGAAAGTGAAGACAAATGTCCTTAGACAAAGAGAGAAATAGCAGTGTGGTAATATGATAGCAGCATGGGTTTCGTGAAGGAGACAGACCCGAGTCTGGAACCTCCTTCTGCCACTTAATTGCTGTGTGACCTTGTAGACATTATTAACCTCACTGAGCGTCTTTCCTCACCTGGAACTGCTTCTAGTTGTCGGGATTAAATGAGACAGTGTGTGCCAAATTCGTGCGTCCTTGGCCACTCAGTAAAAGTGGCTTTCCTCCTCCTGTTCATCCCTCTCTTACTTCTCTCCTTCTAAACATCATGGGGTCCACCTCCAGGAGGCCCTACTAGAGGCTGTGATCATTGATTGCCAGTGACTAGCCATAGACTCAAGTCCAATATACATACATGTTCATATCAGCTGCCAGGTTGCAAACTAGGAAAGGAAGGAGTGCTCTTCCAAAACAAAAGCAAATTGTTGCTTTTCTTTTCAACCATCCAGCTCTTATTATGGTTTGATTTCAGGGCTGCTCCAAGATTCC
>CM052797.1:119487336-119518114 GCA_028533885.1 Nasua narica | reverse complement strand
CCCCCTACACTTGCCATTCTCCTCTTCTTGAGGCACTTTCTCCTCTTGGCCCCTAGAACGCACTTCTGTCCTGGTTTCTGTTTCCTTTGCTGAAAACTTTTTTTCTGTGCCTTTTGCTAGCATTTCTTTGGCTCCAACTTCTGAGTCTTTAAGGCCCTTTTCTCTGTTTCCCTGTTCAAATCCATACAGATTTAAGAGGGTACAAGATATAAAACGTGGAGGTCATCAGCACCTAGTTGGCTTGTTAGCAATGAGGATAGGTTATTGATGAGAATGGGCGCACTAACCTAGCGAGCGAATCTGGACTGAAGGAGGCAGACAGCTCTGCTGGTAACGGGGGAGGAGCTGACAGCGTACTAATGTCCCATGGGATGGCAGCCAAAAGTACGCAGAAACTGAAGGGGATTTGATCCTTGAAAGAAGAGGAAGATCCTTGTTTATTTTCTGACCTTTCCACTCAGAACACTCCCCAGTCTACACATCACAAGGGAGCTAGAACTCCAAAGGAAAGTTGCAATCTTACCAGCCCGAGGAATCAGAGGATGAGATCTGAACTGCTAGAGCAATTGGAAATAGGGAAGGATTGCAGAATAGAGCCACGGGGGCAGCCCTGAGACCCCC
Source organism: Nasua narica (assembly GCA_028533885.1). NCBI lineage: Eukaryota > Metazoa > Chordata > Mammalia > Carnivora > Procyonidae > Nasua > Nasua narica. The sequence continues at coordinate 119,517,493 of CM052797.1, read as the reverse complement.
ATATAAACGCCCCTGAAATCTCTGGCAGATTGACGAATCGCACCTGCAGGAACAAGACTCCAAGAAGCCCAAGGCGGCACATCTGGCAGGCCGAAGGAGCAGGCAGAGATCTCAGCTGCTGCCCACCAGAAGGGAGACTGAGTCAGGGGTTCAAGTCTTACCAAGTTGGTGGAGCTTGATTAACATGTCAGACTGTCTACCCACTGAAACCCCCAAAAGACCATGACTTGAGAAGAATGGCTAGGCTCAAGGACTGGGGACCTACGAAACAGAGGTCCAGGCAGGGCTGGGATTCAAACCCAGGGGCCCCGGCTCCAGAACTCAACATGTTCTCATGTGGCTCATGTACCTCCAGTCTGCAAACCCTCAACCTCAACCACATGCTGAACCTTCAACCCAAGCAGCCCACGTCCTTCCTCTAAAGCACGCGTCACCAAATTCAACACTCGATGACGTTGCACATGGAGCTAATTGTCTCTCGCACTAAACTGGAAAGCTTCATACAAGCAGAGGGCTCGCATGATGCCTGATACAGCAGCCGGTAAGTATCTACTGAATGAACAAATGACTCACCAAAGCCTGTGTGTGTATAATGCATTAATATATTTGTTATTAGTGAAGACATGTGATTAAAAATGCCTTCCTGCCATATAATTTCACAGAGCCCCTTATGATCCTGGAGTGAATTAAATCACCAATAATCACTCTGGTTTGTAGCTGGGCTTATTTGTACATATCTGTTACCGACTATTTTTATGCACGATCAGGAATTTCTAAGCGTAATAGGAATGACTCAGTATTTTGATTAATCAGCTCAGTAGGGAAAATTTCCATGGGTAATCAGACTGAACATAAAGATAGGGCATGCTGAGACTGAGTAGGGGGGAGAGAGAAAGACAGAGATAAGATTTTTTTTTTTTTTTGGTAGTCAGAAAGGGAGTTTGAGTCAATGCTAAGGAACTTCTGAAATTCCCGTTTTATTGTAAAACGTCATGTACATGTGGTACATGTGGTCGTGTACATGACCACAAACTGGGTGACTTAAGAGACATTTATTCTCATAGGGTTCTGAAGGCCGGAAGTCCAAAATCAAAGTGTTGGCAGGGTCGTGCTTCCCTAATCCCTCCTTTCCTCCAGCAGCTCCCAGTGTCCCAGGCATTTCCTGGCTTGTTGCTGCGTAGCCCCCGTGTCTGCATCTGTCTTCATGGCCGCCTTCTCTCTGTGTCTGCAAAATCTCCCTCTCCTTTTACTTTTAAGGACACCAGTCATCAGAACTAGGGCCACCCTAAATCCAGGACAATCTCATCTTGAAATCTTTACCTTGGTTACACCTGCAAAGACCCTACATCCAAACAAGGTCACAATCACAGGAGGGGGTTGGGACTTGGACATATCTTTGGAGGGAACACTATTGAAACCATTACAACAGCCGTGACCGAGGTTGCTGCCATCATTCCCTTTCACGGAGTCAAGAGAGGAGCCTGCTCTGACAATTGCCCACAGACCCCAGGTGTCTCCAGCGGTGACTCATCCTCCCCAAATTGGTGTGGCTCATGTACCTCCAGTCTGCAAGGCTCCCACTCTCCAGAGAAGGAAACAGAGGCCAAATAGGTTAAGTCAGCTGCTCGAGGTCACATACATGGAGAAGTCAAGGTTCGACCTTAGGTGTGTCCTCTCCAAAGCCAGCAAGATGGCCGTCCCACACTGCCTGAAACACTCCCGTTATTAGAGAGTCGCCATATTCTTTTTCCTTTTAAGATTTTATTTTTTTATTTGAGAGAGAGACAGAGACAGAGATAGCATGAGCAGTGGGGAGGGGCACAGGGAGAAGGAGAAGCAGACTCCCCACTGAGCTGGGAGCCCAAAGACTCGGGATTTAATTGCAGGACGATGAGATCATGACCTCAGCTAAAGGCAGACCTTAACCAACTGAGCTACCCAGGCACCGTGAGAGTCACCGTATTCTTTAAATACCTTTGCTAAAATTCAAACACTTCCTGAGAGAGGTTACCCAAGCCTTCATAGAACCCCAGGTTGTAGAGATGTGTATTAGACCACCTTTTTAAGAACACAAGAGATCCCAGGGGGTGCATGTGCGGAGAGAGGCAGGAAGGAAGTGGAAATAGTGACGTCCTCACCGGACTCTACCAAAAGGCTCCCTTGGACTGAGAGGAGAAGTAGAGAGCAGGAAGCTGAGGGTTAGAGACCTGAGTCTTAGGGGTAGGCCTGCTACAAAAAACTCAAGCGACCTTGAGCAAGTCACATCTGTCCTCAGTCTCCACTTGAAGCAAAAAGGTTTAATTTAATCATCTCACAATTGCCTTGTTGTTCATCAGCTTCTAGAACATGTACAAGCCCCAGGGCCAACTAGACCTGGTTCAAACCCCCCATGGATGTCTGGTGTTGGCTCTGCTGCCATCCTTTGGCCCTCCCACTGAGAGCGGCCTCTCTCTATTCCGAGGGGGAACCGCCCCCCGTAACTTTGACTTTACGGTTGGGAGGGACTGACCCCATTCCTGCGTCTGCCCCCAAGTGGGCCTGTGACCTAGGTCTGGACCCTCAGGGCAGTTTGCACCCTCAAAATGGGGCATGGTTCAGGGACAGGAGTGTGGGTCCAGTGGAGCCGGTGACATCCAATCTCGGGGCTTTCATTGAAAATACCGGGAGAAAGAAGTTCTCCTGCTGGTGCTGCCACACCGGGAGGATGTGAGCCTGGGGTGAAGGGAGGGCAGCACAGGGTTGTGTGTCTGAGGAGCTGAGATGTTAGGAGAGGGAGGGAAACCAGGTCCCGGGAAGCCTGTTGGAGCATCCGACGCACCTGTGCCTGAACCCACACCACCTCCGAGGTTGGTGCTTACAAGAGCTGCTTAGTCCCCACGTGGTATCTGAAGCCACTTTAAGTTGTCATTGCAACTAAGTGTCCTGATTGATACAAAAGCCTTCATTTTAAGGATGAGGAATGGAAGCTGAGAGTGGAAAGTGGCTTTTCCTTGTAATCTGACAGCAGGAAGCACCTCAGGGCCCATCAAGTCCAATTCCACTCTTTACAGATAAAGAAACTGGTATCCAGAATGAGACGTGTCTTGTTATGTGTATACACCGGGCGTGCGCGTGCGCACACACACACACACACACACACACACACACACTGCTGTGTGAGTCGTCTTATTACAATGCTGAGAAACTCTGTTTATCATCAAACATTTCATACATCCTATTACACGTGAGAGAATTATTATCTAGCCTGGTGCCGTGAAATGCTTTTTCCCATAATGGAATTTTACTCTGGAAGTGTATTTTGGTATTAAAAGGCTCCACTTTATAATGTCGATGGTTCAATCTGTGATCTAAAAGGCACTTAAACGCTTTGAACAAGAGGCATAAAGAGCTTTTATTGCAAATGCCTTGCTGGATCCACCAATTTTGCCATTGATCCTTTTCCCCAGAAGACCGCTCTGGAAGCAGCCCATGCGGTAGCAAATCCCACGGCGGGGCTGGACCTCCAGCTGGGGAGTGAGACACACTTCCCGTGCGCCCGTTTGCAGATATTGAGGCCGTTCTGGCTGGTCCCCCTAGGAGCAGTGGTGTAGTGGAAAGAACCCCACACTTGGTGCCCAGAGACCACCGATCTCTCAGCTTTACCCTGGGTGGGGCCATTCACTTCTCTAAGCCCCCACTTCCTTGCTGTAAAGGGACAGTTGAATACATCACAGAATTGTGATGGTCACTCTCGTGCATGGACCAATATGGCTACTTCCAACCCGGATTCCATGAGACCCTCTAGCTCAGTCCCCTGCCACGGAGAAGAGGAATATGATTAGCACCTCTTGGTCACTGGCCCGCCCTTTGCTAAGAGCTGAGCAGCAGGGACATTTGGCTCCCTCCCTGGTTGTCAGGGGCTAAAGGCAGGGGTGTTCCCTGAGAGGAGCTGTGGTCAGGGCAGCCGTGAGAAGTGAGAGCAACTGAACATTTCCTGGAGAATGCAGCACGGACCAGTGTCCCTACCAGGGTTCCAGGGTGAGATAAGTTTGGGAAGCAGGGCATTCCATACTTTCCGTGAGAACTCCAATTAGCTTTTATAGTCAAAGGGAAAAAAATTAATTTTGTTTAATTTGGGCTTCCCAAATTCCACCACGGAGTATCTGTCACCAATCCATAGCACTCATGGAAAGCAGAACACACTTGGGGAGCAAGGCTCCGAGGTTTCAGAAGCAGAAATGGAATCTTCCGGCTATTTCTTAGTTGTGCTATCCCTGCCAATACTTCATATGCTTTCATTCAGGTATTTCACTCTGAAGCCATTCCGTGGGCCACGCCATTCATCCGTTCCCAAAGCATTCTTCCATGTGTGTATTCCACATTCACAGAGCATTCTCGGCTTGCCATGTGTCTTCTAGGCAAAGAGAACACCCTCCAAATTCAGCTCCTGGCTGCAAGGAACTCATTGTCTTAAAGGGAAGACAGACACCTGAACAGGTAATTATAGGCAAAGTGACAAGCCCCATAAGATAAATGTGCACCTTGTGGTGTGGGATGGGGCGGGGCGGATGCCACGAAAGCCTTGCTTGAACAACGAGTCGCTGCCCAAAGAAGCAGTCAGAGGACGCAGGAATACTGCAGAGACAGCACGTGCAAAGGCCCAGGAGGAAGGTAAAGGGATTTCTGGAATTACAAGTAATAAAATTAGGATGGAGAATAGAGGATGAGAGGAAAGGAGTAGAAAAGTAAGGAGGGGGCAGACCATGAAGAACTTACTGAGCATGTGTGCCACGGAGTGTGGGAATCCTTCAGAGGAACTAATAGAGCTACCTGTTTGTGAGTGCGTATGCTCACGTGCACATGTGTGAGGTCTAACATCATTGGATCTGTGGTTAAGAACGACAGTTCTGCAACCCCACGGAGAAGGGCTTGGGGAGACACCTGAAGCATTGGACAACCGCTAATAATAGGCAGGGTGTGTTTGGAAGGTTAAAGATGGCTGCAAATTCTCCTGTCAATCCTCTGACTGAGAAGGGGGGTGTATTTACGCTCCTGAATCAGGACTGTCCTTAGTGACTTGTTGGCCAATAGAACATGGAAGAAGGGACAGTGTGTGAATTCCAAGTCTAGGTCATAAGAACACTTGGTGTTTCCACTCAGCCTGCTTGGAGTACTACTGTGGACGGAGACCAGCTGTCCAGCTCCCCTAGGACCGCCATGCTGTAAGGAAGCCCAAGCGCCGTGTGGGGAGCTGTGTATTGAGAGCAGGATGCCCAGCCACCCCAGCTGCTCTAGTCACCCCACCCCAGTCATCAGACATGTGGGGACAGATGCCATCTTGGATAATCCAGCCCAGTAAACACAACGGAAGAACCAATGGAGCCCAGCCAGCAGGCAGGACCCAGGCCAAGCACCGCAGCCCCCGTCGAGCTGCCTAGCTATCTCCAGTGGCTCAAGTCCTCTGCGCTGAGGCCAAGCCACCGGGGAACGGAAACCGGCTGTCCTGTGTGCCTCTCTGCCCCAGTTTCTAACCCACAAAATTGTGCATGTAATTAAATGGCTCTTGTCTTATGCACTAAGTTTTGGGATGGTTCGTTACACAGCAAGAGCTAAACAGAACATTGCACAAGCTCAAAGCTTCAGATCTAGTAATCTGATATTACAAATAATCTGATAATCAGTAATCTGATAATCAGATCTATCTATATATATATCTCCTGTGAACCAATAGGAAGGAGGGCACGCACGACATGCTCACACCTCTCAGACACACTCCTCTGACATAGTCCCTTCCCACTCTGACCTCCACTCCAGCATGAGTCACTCTGTGGCCACAATTCTGAAGGTGTAGGGACGGTGGCCCACTGGACAAGGAATACGATGTAAATATGGAGAGTGCTATTAGTAGGTGGGTTTTGTTGCTAAGAATTTAATGCAATTCCAGGAGCCCAGCAAGAACACCATGTTAGTCGGCGTTTCGTTCCCACAGCAAGATCATCTCTGCGGCAAGTGCTTATGTTCCTGGGTCAAATCCAAGACCTCAGTGCAAAGCCAGAAAAAAACCTCCAAGGAAGGCATTTGAGGGAATTTCAAGCCATTCCTCTCCTCCCAAGGCTTGAAGTCGGCCAAGAATAGCCAAAGGCCAAGCTCAGCCTCACCCTGGCTTTCTGTACCGGAAAGGCAGGGGCTGAGAGAGGCCTTGGGGGCTGGGGGGGGGGTGCCCTCTGCAGGAGGGAGAAGCATAGTCCCAGAGGACCTTGCAGAGAGCATCCTCACCAGGCCACACTAGAGAGGACCTGTTCTGCGACCAAGAGAGCTGCGTTTAGGTTCTGGTTCTGAACCTAAGGGTTTCTGGGACATGACAGCTGTTCATCCGTCTCGGGGATGTAGTGGGAACACAGTGAGGGGCAAACCTGCGAACCCTCTGTTGCATCCGGGAGAAGGGGCCTTGAGATCAGCTTCCTCGAGGGTTGTTAAGGGTGGAACGCATCTTCCCAAAATTCATGTTAAAGTCCTAACTCCCAGTATCTAGAAAGAGGGCCTTTTTTGGAAACAGGGTCATTGTGGAGGTGATTTGTGATGTTAAGATCAGGTCCTACTGGAGCGGGGTGGGCCCCTAAGCCAATGTGACTGATGTCCTTACAGAAAGCAGAAGTATGGGGGCACCTGGGTGGCTCAGTCGGTTAAGCATCTGACTTCTGATCTCAGCTTAGGCCTTGATCTCGGGATCGTGAGTTCAAGCCCCACACTGGGCTCCACACTGGGCGTGGAACCTACTTACTTAAAATCATAATAATAATAGCAGAAATAAAACACACAGGCACACACGGAGAATGCCACGTAAGGAGTGGAGTTAATCCGCCACAAGCCAAGGATCTACTGGAAGCTGGATAGAGGCCCGGAACACATCCTTGTCTACAGCCTTGGGAGGAAGCATGACCCTGCAGACACCTTGACCTCAGAGTCCCAGCCTCCAGAAGTGTGAGAATGAGGTTCTGTTGCCGAGCACCGCCCAGTGGGTGGTACTTTGTTAGAGCAGCCAGAGGAACCTCATACAACCGGTCATTCGTTTGACAAACTTGTGTTTTCCGAACTTCTACATGTCCAGCCTCATACACAGAGATGACCAAGACCCATCCCTTCCCTGCACTCAAGGGCCTTCCGAAGAGAAAAGCTCATCCCAAAGCCATGTGCTAAGTTCAAAAGCAGGGCAGGTACAAAAATGGCCGAGAAAAGGCACCTCCCCCAGCCCAGGGGGTCGGGGCAGGCTCTGCGAGGAAGTGACATAGCAGATTCGGGGAACCCATCAGGCTGTGAGGGACAGGTTCCCCCATTTGAAAAGGTCCACTGTTATGTTTCCCCTGGAGGATTCTGGTACTTCACCCATGCTCTTCTATGTCAGGATAAAACCTCAAGAGGCAAGGTGTGTCCAAGACAAGAATCCTTGTTCTCGTTAGCAGAGGAGCAGCGGGAGGCATGGAGAAGGTCAGTGAGGCCTCCTAGTGACTTCGCGATTCCATATGAACTCTCTGGGGCAGGGAAGGTTTGTAGTGCATGGACTCTAAACCCAATGGCGTCCAGATCAGAGCATGGCACCTGGTAGGTTCTCTGAAGGTGTTTACTGAACTGAAATGAGAGCAGAACTGAACTCCAGGCCAGCCCATTCCTGGGGTCATCAGTTTCCAAGGGGCCTAGGAGTGTTTGCACAGCTCACGTAGACCACTGTGACCACCTGCTCCTTCCCCCCAGCTGTGGACCTATTCATCAAGTCCATGGCACCCATACCCAATGCGCCGGGTGAGAAGAGGGAGGGAGACGGTGCACCGTACAAAATGGCAGGCAGCTGGACCTCTGACCCCCCCAGTGAGTACATTTTCCAAGGGTTTTCGACTGAAGAGATGAGGAAAAGAGATAATGAAGAAGGCAGATGGACTCCAAGAGAGCCTGAGACAGAAACGAAGACCCAGAAAAAGAGAGAGAATGAGAGAGAGAAATGGAGAGGGAATTAGAATTGTCTTTGTCCCTGGTTCTAGTCCTTCCTGAGGCTGTCCAAGTTTCCCGACAGAGACAGGAGCTAAGGAGTCCTTTTGTCCCTGCCTCCAATGCCATTGGCTCTTCTGAGGAAGAATAGTATGTCTACCGCCAGGTGCCTCGGTGGGTTATTTCCCGACGACACAATGAAAAACAAGAGCGATCTTGGCAAACTTTAAAGGAAATACAGTTAATTGCCACTGACATTCTCCCTTTCGTTACACGAGCAAGCCCTGGCTTTAATCACATGCATTATTGTAATCAGCCTGCCAATCACATTTTGAAATATTTCATTTTTGACATAATTACAGTAGAATACCCACAACCCATCAATAACATGGATCAGGCAAGATTGATATTGTGTTTCCAAATGGGACCTGACAAAGCCATCATGGCTTTTGTTCGCAGGAAGAAAGGTAGGATGGATAGCATCTCCCTCTCCCGTGACGACTGGGTTTAGCGAGACTGTCTCGCACGTCACTCACGAGAGGCTGGAAAACCCCACTCGTCGGAACTGTAATTGGGAATTTTCAATTATTCAAGCCTCATCTATGTTATTCTTATTGAGTAACAAATTCAAAATGAATGCTCTAACCTGGGGCCTTTGTGCGTAGACATTATTGTGAAACGAAGGCCTATTATGAATTGATCTTTTATGTTAATTTACCTCATTTTCCTTATTAGTTCCTTGCTGTATGTCAGTTTATTCATGTATAATACTCTCAAAAGTAAAACCCGCGCTGGAGAAATTCTAAAATGAGGACATCCGACTTTTCCAGGTGGGTCGGCCATGCCCCCCCACCCCCACACACCTCTGTGGGTTGGTGCCCAGATAGAGCTTTGCCTTTGGCCCCAGACAGATCTTCAAAGTGTTCAAAGAGTGGCTTTGTTTTTTTCATAGAGTTCTGTTCTTTCAGGAAAACCCCCTTTATCCACCAACTTGAAGAGCTGAAGTTGACAGGGAAAGGAGGAAGCTCAGATCTGAGGAGAATGGTCCTTACTCCAAGCTTTCTTTAGAAGCATCCTTATTAAGGACATAACATTGGGTGTGTTCCATCAACAGAAGGGGCCATAAAACAGCTCCAAAGCCAATCCCCGGGGGTCCAGGATAGAGCCACAGACCAGTCAGCAGTGCGACTCCCAGGAGACCATACCTCAAATAGCTTTGCACGGCATTGAACGCCCACCCCAGGAAGCACAGTGTCGGCCATCCCGGGGCACCTGCAGGCCTCTCTGACACCTGGATCTCAGACATCTGGCTTCCAGAACTGGGAGGCCGTCATTTCTGTGGCTTAAGCTGCCAGTGTGCGGTACTTTGTTATGGCAGCCCAATCAGAGGAATACACCCAAAAGGCAGGTCACTGAATGGACCAGAATCTCCATTCCCTGCTGCCCCTCCACTCCTGGTTAGTCAAGGCCCACCTGCTTGGAAGCTGGAGGATGTACCATTTAATGCAGGCACCTGAGGGTGCCTTCTGTGGCCTACCTTCCCAAGCTGTGACCATTCTAATATTACCTGGGGTCTCGGCCTCTTATATAATAGAATATGTATATGATGTCTTATGTAATATGACCTGGGAAGGAGAAGGAAGAAAGGGAGGGCGGGAGGGAAGGAAAAGTAGGAGAGGAAGGAGGGAGCGAAAGGAGGGGTGGAGGCAGGGAGGAAGGAAGGAGTTAGATTTGTAAGTAAGATGTCACACAGGGTGTGGTTGGGCTCTCTGCTCAGGGTCTCGCATGGCGGAAATGAAGGTGTTGGCCTGCGGCCTTCTCCTTTGGAGCTCAGGTCCTCTTCCAAGCTAGTCCTGTTATTGGCAGAATTCAGTTCCTTACGGTTCTAAGTCCAAGACCCACATTTCCTCATTGTCTATGGACTGGAGGGGAGGGGGCTCCACACCAGCTCACTGTGGCCTCTCTCTCTGGTCCTTGCCAGGGATCCCCTCCATTCTCAAATCAGCAACAGCAAATCAAATCCTTCTGGTGCCTCAGATCTGTCTTCTGCCACTGGCCTGAGAAAACTCTGTTTTTAAAGAGCTTATGTGATTAGGTTAGATCCACCCTGATAAACTCCCTCTGTCAGGGGAGGTCACATAATTGTGTGAATGATAGCTCACCATATTGGCGGGTTTCTATCACACTCCAGAAGGAGCATATAGGACAAGGGTCACTAGCGGTCATTCTTAGACGTCTACCTCGTAGGACACTATCCACGTGTGTATAAATGCCCAGAAAAGAAATGCCGTGTTCAGGAGTAGACATCAAACCAGCAGTAGTTCTTGCCACATATGGAAGCAAAATATCCACTCTAGCTGATCCTAGGACTCTATGTTAAATATATGTGCTGACAGTTAAGGGGTGAAAGTTAATAGATATGAAGGAGACATAGAGCTTCCAAATGCTGAGAAAAGAAAAAGGAATGGAACAAAGAAAACTCAATCTTCTCAGTAAAAGTCGGGAAAGAGTGGAAAGGGACATGGTAACTCAAAAACATAAAATCATGTCTATGGGAAAAGAAATGTAAATGCGTTAAATTCTTACATTAAAAGTCAGCAGCTCAGACTGAGTTGTTTTCATGCAAATACCTATCACGTTCAGGAGGTACGATTTAAAAATGACACGCAAAGACTGAAAATAAAGACATAAGACCCTCAGCAAGTCAAAAATGAAGGCCATTGTGGTAATGTTAATAGAAGACTACATTGAATACAAGCCAAATTAATATTTCATATTAATAAAAAGTTTAATTTATAAGAAAGTATAATAGTTATGATATTTTTTTGCACCTGACAACATTATTTTAAAAGACGGATGTACAGCAGGATATTTACTACTATAAAATCATACTGTAAGTCTTTAACATACTTTTCTCGAAAATGAAGTGATCAAATGAAGAAAGAAATGTGTAGAAGACTTAACACAATTAACGAGCTTCATATAATAGAAGCATAGAAATTTGAACCAGCAGGCAGAGAATCCATGTTCTTTTCAAGGAAAGCTCATAAAATGTGGTCATATAGCAGGCCATATAGAAAGTCTTTAAAAAAAAAAAAAAAAGGTGAAAACAAACACATTTCTGACCACAATTCAATACCATTAGAAATTAACAGCAACTGTGAAGACAGCTAAATAGAGTCGACCTGCCTCAAAATGTTAAAATGTCATTCTCGGTAATTCCTGAATAAAAGAGAAAAGCAAAATCAAATTAAAAACTGTTAATAAATGAGTAATAATGAGAGCACCACATATAAAAACGCATGGATTGCAGCCAAATTAATACTCAGAGGAAAACCTATAGCCCTAAATCTTCTATCTGAAAATCTTTCAGATTTCGATGAGAAAGATTGAAAATAAGTGAGCTAAACATTTAACTCAGGAAACGGAAGAGCTGGGAGGAACAAGAAAATAAACCTAAAAATGGTAGAAGGAAGAAATTAATAAACACAAAGGCAGAAATTAATTAAATAGAAAACCAGAAAATAGACAGTCAGTAAAAACAAACACTTGCACTTTGAGAGGGGGACGGAATAGACATACTTTCGGCAAGGATGTCTCATCAGAGACTCATTGAAAATTCCGGAGCCTAGGCAATGAGCCAGGTGTTGTTCTAGGCACTGGAAAAGAAATCGAGCAGAGCAAAGAGCCCCTGCCTTTGTGGGGATGACACTCTGGTGGAAGTGGGGAGACAATAAATTAATAAACAAGTAAATCTAAATATGCATGAGGAGGATGAATGTTCTAGAGAGGAAAAAAGCATGGAAGAAAGATACAGAACCTTAGACTGGGTTGGTTCATAATTACAAAGAGGATGGTTGGACCTCACTGAGAAGGCAGATTTGGGCAGATTTCCCTCCACGGGCAAGGAGGGAACAAAGCCTTGAAGATATCTGGAAAAGAGTATTCCTGGCAGAGGGAAAAGCAAGTGCAAATACCCTGAAAGAGGGTGTACCTGGCCTGTGTGCCAAGGAGGCAAGAAAGATACTGATGGGGAGCGGTGGGGAGAGGAAAAAATATACAACAAAGAGGCGTAGAGGAGGTCTTTTGGTTTTTTTTTTAATAGAAGCTTTGGAAAACGTAGCCTATATTAATTAGATGTGGGTCAGTGGTAGCAAAAAACAAAGTAAGAGGCTACAGCCCTAAGGGCTCACCTTAGGCTCCTTCTGCTTTATTGATCTGCATCTCAGCTCGTGACAGCTGATTCACCTCTGGGTGCCCCTTCCAAGCAGCACTTGGAGGAAAGAAGGGAAACACTCCCTCATTTAAAGGCATGTGCCAGGAATTGTACACAAATCTCACTTCCTTTACAACCTGAATTCTGGAATCTCCCCCGACCTGAACTTTAGGACTTGGTCACATCCAGCCATAAGAGAAGCTGGGTAAAGTTGTCTCATTCCAGGCATTTATGGCCAGCTAAAAAATGAAAAATAAGAGAACAGATACTGTGGATGACCAGCAGTCTGGACCACAGGAGCCAAAGATGTATCTCTTAAAAACAAACAAACCGGGGCACCTGAGTGGCTCAGTGGGTTAAAGCCTCTGCCTTCGGCTCAGGTCGTGATTTCAGGGTCCTGGGATCAAGTCCCACATCGGGCTCTCTGCTCAGCAGGGAGCCTGCTTCCCCCTCTCTCTCTGCCTGCCCCTCTGCTTACTGTGATCTCTCTCCTCTCTACCTACTTGTGATCTCTCTCCTGTCAAACAAACAAACAAACAAACAAACAACAACAACAACAAAAACTGAAACACCATGCTGGATGATTTTAAGAACAAATTATCCCGAACATTTAAGAAGTAGAGTGCTTCAGGACACATCCTCTACAGTCCTCTTTTACTGAGTGTGGGAAAGGACAGAAAGTTTCCTAGTTTGCCCTTTCAGGCTTGGGTGGCCCCAATACTAAAACCAAGAATAGTGCCCTAAAACTATAGGTCAGTATCTCTTATAAATATAGAAGGGAGTCCTAAATAAAACACCATCAGTGGTCTGTTAAGAGAGTAATCAGTCTGATCCAGTAGAGCCGGATGCCAGAAATGCAAATCTGATAAAACATGAGGAAGTCCGCCTCACTTGCAGATTAAAGGAGAAAATCATATGGTCACTTAAAAAGTTACTGAAAAATTAACAGGTGAAACCAAGCATCTAATCCTAGATTTAAAAAATAAAACAAGCTGCTTGTGAACTAGAAATTGAAGGAGATTTATGTGAGTAGATAAAGGGTATTGTGGCAGACATTGTTCTAGTCCCCCATCATCCATTCTCCGTTTCACCTGTTGTACCCAACCCCCCAGTTTTAGAGGTCAATATGGCCGCTAAGCCAGAGACTACCTTTCCCAGCATTCCTTGCAGTTGGGGGTGATCAGGTGATTCAGTTCAAGCCAATAGGATGTGAGTAGAAATGATATCTGCAATTGCTAGGTTATGGCTCCAAAGAGGAAAACTGTTTTCCTTTGAGTTCCCCTTTCCCCTTCCAGCTGGCCGGAAAATGGCACTTGTTGGAGAGTGTGGAAGCTTCCCAGGGAGACAGGAGGAACTAGCCTTGGGCTGCTTAACCTGGACCATCGCTGTGAACGCTTATGTAGGAGAGAAATGAGCTTCCATCTTAAGCCACAGCAGTCTAGACTCGCTTTGTCGTGCCAGTTAGCCAATGCCCTAACCAGCGTGGGAACGCACTAGTTACCGGAAGTCACCACAAACACAATTTTCAGTCATAAATCATAGAAGCATTCCCATTAAAATCAGGAACAAGAAAAGAAGAGCTGCTCTCTTTATTATTCAGCATTTTGCTGGATGTCCTAGCCATGTCCTAGCGATTAGGTGAGAAAAAAAAATAACTATTAGAAAGGAAAATTAAAATGTCCATTACGTGTAGGCAACATTATCTGCTTTCCTACTAAAAACTACTAGAAATGGTAAAATATTTCAATAAGTGGCTAAAATATAAGAGGTTTTGACTCAGTTTGTTGTTTACAAAATAGGAATAACAGTTCCTCATGGGATTATCACGAAGACTGAATGAGAAAATGATTAGAAAATGCCTAACCCCATGCCTGACATATAGTAGGCATTCAGTAAATACTATTCCTTCCCTTCTTTCTTATTCAGCTATAATCGGGAATCCCACACATCTATCTATTACAAGAAGAAAAGAGATTTCTTTTCTAAGTTTCTGAAAGTGAAATAAAGTCTCTACTGCATTTCTGTCTGTGCTGAGGCAAAACTCTACAGGAATATAATGGAATCAGGGGCTCTCTGGTTGGAAGAAGTCTAACAGAATTGTTTTGTTTTTTGTTTTTTTAAGATTGAATTTATTTATTTGACAGAGAGAGATCACAAGTAGGCAGAGAGGCAGGCAGAGAGAGAGGGAAGCAGACTCCCCGCTGAGCAGAGAGCCCGATTCCAGGGCTCAATCCTAGGACCCTGGGATCATTACCTGAGCCGAAGGCAGAGGCTTTAACCCACTGAGCCACCCAGGCGCCCCTAACAGATTACTTTGTCTAACAATGCATCTAGGTCCCGAAGGCTCTCTACAACCTGTGCCAGAATGCTTCCAGTGCCAAAGAAAATATTATCCTCTAGGAGGATCTGTTCTTTAAATCCAGTCACCAACCCATGCATCCATTTATCCACCCACCCACCCATCCATTCATCCACCTACCCACCCACCCATTCATCCATTTATCCACCCATCTACTACCCACCCATCCATTCATCCACCCAGCCATTCATCCATATACTCTAATACCCACCCATCCATTCATCCATCTACACCACCACCCATCCATCCACCGCCCCCAACTACCCATCCACAGCACCATTCCATAGACACTTATTGAGCATGTATCATGCGCCACAGTGGTAGGCACTGGGGCTTTCAGATTGAATCTATCTTGGTCAAGATACTCCTGTGTGTAAACATATAACACACTGTGACAAGTGCTATCATAGAGTCCCCTTTAAATTGCTATAGGAGAATGGAAGTAATAACCGCTGGGAGGGTAAGAGAAAGTTCTCAGCAGGGATGACATTTTACCCAGAAGCTGAAGAATATCTAAGAGATATTCCCCAAGCAGCGAAGAGAGGAAGGACATTCCAGACAGAGGAGACAGGAAACTGAATATGGAAATGTACATATGCAATACATGCAGAAAGAAGCAAATAGCAGGGCAGGGGTGGGGGTCCATGGGGCAGGAGGAGAAGTGTCAGACGGGGGTCTGAAAAGGTGATAAGAGGCAAAAGTCTGAAAGACTTTGCAGTCTCTGCTTCAGTTAATGTTTTGGTGAGTAGAGCCATCATTCCCTAGAAATCTCCTTAAGAAAATATGCAAAGAATCCCCGTGATGTTCTTACATTAATCTGTGCTGCTGGCTTGGGCTTAGATGTAGCTTTGCAGAATATATTTTTTAAAGTTTCATTATGCCACTGTACATCAAAATAGGCCAATATAAATTATAATATGGTCATGCCAATAGGACTTGCAAACACAATATTTTAAGTTTATATTGCTTTCCAAGACCCATAAAAATTATTCCGAATGGCTGTTTGCTTTTTGAAGCCAAATGAAAAGGTATTTGCAATTTGATTATTAACAAATCAAATCACTGATATGATATTGGATTCGGTACATCTCAAACTGACTGAGAGCGAAAAACCCTCAGTGGTCAATTATGTAGCATGGCTGGTTTATAGTTTCCTGTGTGTCATTAAGAATAAGCACCGCAGCCAGCTCCGATTTTATTTTGATTTATTTTAACTATTTCTCTGCTCTAAGAATTTCTCTACCAGGCACTGGAGTTTTTCTCCGACTGAGGCTAGTATGGGTGCGACCAGGGGCATGGTTGACTATGTGAAAAAAGCAATGCGTAAATGGCTAGGGGGACGGACAGATGCATGAACACATCAACACATGGATGAATGAATGATACCATTTTAGCACACACCAGATTTTAAGAACTCAATTGCTTTCATAGTAGAAAGAGCGTTGGTTTTCTTACTTCTAGCATTGAGTCTTTTTTAATTATTTTTTTATATTGCCTTGTGTTTTTGCCCTGTGCCCTTGACTAATGGAAAAGTCACTCTTCCTTAGGTATGTTCATGGCCTTTTGAAATTAATGGCTGGAGAGAAAACAGTATAGATGCTCTCAAGTAAGATGGATCATTCTAGACTGGGGCCTCCTGTGCCGTGTCTCTGATCTCAGGTTTAGAGAAAACCTGAACTCCTCCTTCTAGCAGGTGGACCTCTCCTTACACCTACTTCAAGATGGGACCCCAAGTTCAGAACAATGGACCCCCCAGGAGCTGGTCAGACATCTCTCTCCACGTGGCCTGTCCACGTGGCTGGGTGGGGCTTCCTCATAGCATGAAGACCTCATCGGAGGCGAACCTCATACAATGTCTGGCTTCCCTTGGGATGAATGATTCCAGGGGCGGGGGGGCGGGGGGGGGAGCTAAAACACTTCCGTCTCGGGAGCCAGGCAGTGTCGTTTCTGCCACTTCTACTGGTTACACGCGAGGTTCTGGATCAACCTAGATTCAAGAGGGGGAGCCTCCACAAGGCATGTGTACTAATAGGCTTGATTCGCTGAGACCACAGTTTTAGAGACTGGTTACCACAATACGCTAGCCAACATTTTCCCTTTGATGCCCTCAGAGTTAAATTTCTGTTACTTGCAACCAAAAGCAAGTTTGAGCAGAGCCTGAATTAGAATACAGACCTGCTCTGCCCTCTCCCGTGCTGAAATCCTACCTGTCAAGACCAAATGGAATATGCTTCGTGGTGCAGCCTCTTCTCCAGTTTCTCCTCCCCTGTCACAGGAATTCTGTCCTTCTTGATTCCATTGCACTGCTAGAAATCAGTTGGAAGAACCGGTCAGAGCCCGAGACATTACTGAGGCTCAATACCCTACTTTAGCAGCTCTGGAAACAGGCCCAGAGAACAAGGCAAAACAACCAAAGTCACCCCACAGTTTAGGAGGCTCATTAGGGAAGCATTCCGTCTGGGATGATGGATATGACGCTCACATCTTATTCTCTCTACTGGACCGTACACTCCTTAGAAGCTGGAACTGGGCCCACTCCATCTCAGGACCCCCATGGCTCCTCCTCCAACAGGTCTTGGTCAGGGAAGACCTTCAATGCTTAAACAAGCATTATTTGAAATTTATAGAAGTAGAGAGCCTAAAAGGAACATAGACCAGAAAAGAGGAGAAACAATATACAGTTAACAGTCACCATACAGGCAGTACAACGGCACTAAATTCATATCTGTCAATAGTTACCCTGAATGTAAATGGGCTAAATGCCCCAATCAAAAGGCACAGAGTATCAGAATGGATAAAAAAACAAGACCCATCGATATGCTGTCTCCAAGAAACTCATCTTAGACCCAAAGACACCTCCAGCTTTAAAGTGAGGGGGTGGAAAACAATTTACCATGCTAACGGACATCAAAAGAAAGCTGGGATGGCAATTCTTATATCAGATAAATTAGAGTTTAAGCCAAAGAATGTAATAAGAGATGAAGAAGGACACTATATCATACTTAAAGGGACTATCCAACAAGAAGATCTAACAATTGTAAACATCTATGCCCCTAATGTGGGAGCAGTCAATTATATAAACCAATTAATAACAAAGTCAAAGAAACACATCAACAATAATACAATAATAGTAGGGGACTTTAATACCCCCTCACGGAAATGGACAGATCATCTAAGCAAAAGATCAACAAAGAAATAAGGCTCTAAATGAAATTTATAGAAGTAAACTTTACATCTGGAATTTCTGCAGCCTGCTTGGCTCTAAGCAGTTCTCTCTGGCCCCAGGGGCCCCTTTGCCCCCATAGGGAAAAAAGGAGAATGACAGGCAGGGTGTCCCAGGCCTGGGTTCTACCAGAGGCTCTGCCTATGGCCAAGTGAACCTCCACTTCCTCATCTGTGAAGTGGGATGTAATAACCACAGCCCCTCCCAGTCATGGGGCTGTTGGATGAAATAATGTATGCAAGAGGGCTTTGAAAACCCTAACAAGCTACACAAAAGCAGGGAGTTGGCATCATTAGTAGACTGGGACGTGGGGACTCCAGTCTGCCCAGCAGGGAGGGGGAGGGGAGGGGAGGAGCCCCTGCATCCTCAGAAGAGCTGCCACCCTCCCCCTCACCTGCCCCGGAAACCTTAACCCTCCCCAGGCCCAAAGGATGAGCACTCCCACTCAAAGCTGCGTGTCAGAGCCCAGGACTAAGGGAAAGACAGAGCCCCATCGGATTTTCTCCCTCCCCCCTCAGATTCCCCACCCGTTATTAGCCCCGACTGGGGGGAGAGACATGACTAATTGTGCCCACAGTTGCCTCCTGGCATGGACAATTAGCCACCTGCATCTAATTCTGAGGGACCCAGAGGCTAATTGCATCTGCCAGACCCCATGGGCTGTGTGCGTGTGCGTGTGTGTGTGTACGCGTGCGCGTCTGTGTGTGTGTATGTGTGTTCTCGAGCTACCAGTGGGCACCCAAGCAGACACTGCTAAAATAAGTGGGTATTATTGCATTCAACATCCACCAAGAGTTCTCTGGCCCCTCGGGCACAAAGGGACCAGACCACGACACTGCCCTTCCTAAGGAAAAGCGACAGAGGAAGCTTTCATTGCTAAATTACAAAAGCACAATTCTGTACCTGGAGAGCACCCCCCAAGTCATTCCAGAAGTAAGAGAGGGGTCCACCTCGGGGCTGCCACTGTGATCGGGAGCACCCCGCCCGGGGCTCCCGACAGGTCCCCCCCCACCCCCAGCCTCCTCTCCCCGCACGCCGGCCCTCCGTCGGGGCAGTGCGCATGCTCCGCTCTAGAGCCGCTACGGCGGCCGAGAGTCTCCCTCTGGCCCGCAGCAGCCCGGGGCGCCGCTGTGTTAGCTGCCCACGCCGGCTCAACGGTAGAACGAATCCATGAATGAGCGAATGCACGTGAGACAACTGCTACCTGCGGAGGGGCTCCGCGCGGTTTCCGTCCTGTATCGTCAGGACCCCCAGCCACCGTCCCCTCGCAGCGAGCAGGAGCTGCCGTGGGCTTGATTCCCAAATTCAGCCCCGACACCTTCTCACGGTCCCACTGTGCACCTAACCCATGCTGAGTTCCTCACCTTGACCTGCATCCCTTGCTTCTGCTCACGCTTCCAGCAACTCCTGCGGACTCCACCCCATCTAAACGCTTCTGGCCGCTCTGGTCTTTCTACCCTGTACCTCCCTGGGAAGGGTGCCTTCTGTGGCCAGTCCCTAGGGACTTAGTCTGACCAGGAGCTCACCTGGTCCAAATAGGGCAGGAGTAAGGGGTCTGAAGACCACCTCCTCTGACCACATTTGCCTCTCCCACGCTGGGCCTCCATCTGGCCCCGTTCTTTAATCTCACGGGCTTGGACTCACGTGCTTCCGTTGTCCGTTGGGGACTATGCCCTAGCAATAGTTAGAAGTTATAAACCCCCAAATCTCTGTGGCTTCCCATAATAAGATTTATTCATACACACAGTGCAGCCCAACATGGGCTCATGGGGAACTGGGCTCAGTGCAGTCAGTGAGACACCCAGGCCTCTTCTGTCTGATCTCCAAGTCCCCCACTATCCCATCTGCAGCTGGCAGGCAGAGGAGGGAAAGGAGAGAGGATGCAAGATTGTGTGGCAGATTTCCACGGCCAGGTCTAGAAGTGGCATACATGGCTGCCCCCCATGTTTCACTGGCCAGAATTCACATGGTCACCTAACCGCAAGTTCTGGGACCTGTAGTTCACTTACGTGCCCCAGAGGAAACAAGATTCCATGGGTGAACAACCAGGCAGTCGCTGCCACGCCCACCTAGGACCTTTTACATAAAGCAATGAAAACGTACTGTTAGGCATTCATTTCCCCTGCATGCTCCTGATAAAGGCCGAATGCCGTGACCTGACACCCAAAGCCCTGCCTGGTCACCTGCCCTTTCCTGTCCTCCCTACACACCCTGTGCTCCAGCCTCTGTAAGTGAGTTAGGACCCCCACCCCCACACACTGCGCTGGTGCCCCTCACCCCCCACCCCCTGGCCGTTCCACCCTTTGTCATTTGCTTATTCCCCTGCTGCCGTGGCCTCTCTCCCCTCCCCCCAAACTCCATTCAGCCTTCAAGACCCACCTCAAGGCCTGCTTCCTAGAGAGCTCTCCCCAGCCCCCCACTCCCAGGAGAGCCGACAGTATCCCCATCATCACCCTGCAGCGCACCCACGCCCACACACTGTGCTCTCCCTGGCCCACCTGGCAATCCACCTGTATTGGGTTGAATTGTGCTCCCTAGAAAAGATACATTCGAGTCCTCACCTCTGGCACTTGTGAATGGGACCCTATATGGGAATAGGATCTCTGCAGATGCAATTACACTGAAGATCCCAAGATGAGATCATCTCGGATCTAAGACCCGTGTCCTCATAAGAGAACGGAGAGGGAAATTTGACACGGGGCTACAAGAAGACACAGGAAGAAGGACATATGAAGACGGAGGCAGATATGGGAGAGATGCAGCCAAGAGCCAAGGCACCCCAAGGATTTCTGGCCGCCCCCAGAAGCAGGGAGAGAGGTATGGAATGGATTCTCGCTCAGAGCCTTTAAAGGAACCAACCCTGCTGGCACCCTTGATTTCAAACTTCTGGCCTCCAGAATATGAGAAGATGCGTTTCTATTGTTGTAGCCGCCAAATGTGCAGTAATTGGTACAGCAGCCCTGGGGATCCAATGTGGGACCCACGCGGTGTGGCTGCTAAAAGCAAGCCACAGCTGTTCCATCCGGAGCCACAACTCACATGCCAGGCAGGTGATCTGATGAAGACCGAACAGAGTGCCTGGCCTGGAGAGTATGAGCACACGGGCTTCCCTAAAGAACATTCAAATTTATTCTTTTTTTTTTTTTTCTAAGATTTTATTTACTTACTGGCGGGGGAAAGAGGAAGCATGAGCAGTGGGGAGGGGCAGAGGGAGAGGGAGAAACAGACTCCCTGCTAAGCTGGGAGCCCAATGCAGGGCTCCATCCCAGGACCCTGAGATCATGACCTGAACCAAAGGCAGATGCTTAGCCGACTAAGCCCCCCAGGCACCCTCTCAAATTTATTCTTAAAGAAAAAAATGAAAATACTTCAGTGAAACCAAGAACATCTGTGCTGGGGATTTGGCTTATGGCGAGGGTGGTCCTGGGACCGTCCCAGCTTATCCCTGTCCTAGAGTAATCACTAATCGCTCCCCTATTGTGACTGTTTGTTACACAGCAAAAGCTGACTTACACACCCTCACAGCGCCATCAGATCCCAGGATGTTGGTGCTCACTCTTGGTATCCTGGGTTACAATTCCAACCTCCTCACGCCACCCCAGTCAGCACCTCGAGCCTTCTCACAGAGCTGGAGCCTCTGTTGCCCTCCCCCACCTGCCTTTGGGAAGGCCTTTCCATGTCAGACCCCAGCCCTAAGGGAATGTGGAAAATGACAGCACTCCCCTCGTTGTTTTCTAATCAACCAGTTACATGTCGGCAAACCTTCTAGACCAGCTCTGTCCAGCAGAAAGAGACTGTGAGCCCCATTTGTAATCTCAAAAGTTTCCGGTGGCTGCCTTTAAAAAGTAAAAAGAAGCAGGTGAAATAAATTCTAATAGTAAATTTTATTTAAGCCGATATGCCTAAAATATTACCATTTCAACATGTAATCGAACTTATTTAAATTATATTTTTATATATTTAATGTATAATAAATATGATGTGAACTACGTGCTATTTTTAAAATATTTTGCATTCCTTTCCACACGAAGTCTTTGAAGTTTGGTGTGTATCTAACACGAGCAGCCCATCTCTCTTTGGATTAACCACATTTCATGTGCTCAATAGCCACGTGTGGCTTACAGCTACCATATTGGACAGCACAGATCTAGCACATGGATAATAGAAAACAATGCATAGCGTGGCACCTGGCACCTCCCAGGGACTCGATAAATAATTATTAAACAATGAATGAACCAATGATAAACACACAGGCATTGTTTTAAAGGTGGTGAAAATTTGATCTATGTAAATCTATGACAAAAACACCCATGGCTTACATAGATTAAATTTTCATGATAAAGAGCAGTGATGCTTTGAAGGTCCAAGTTATCTAGATATGTACCCGAGTCCGCACAACAATTCTGCTCGAAGACTGCCATACGCGACCGAGATGTAACCTCGGGCAGTATTTCCCAAACTTGTTTGACCATGAAGATTACTTAAATCGTACAGTTTTGTCAGGGTGCCAAGGGAAGATCCCACGATATCTATTAAAGGAAAGTCGACAGCACCAAAATGGTCTCGCCGTTGAATTAATTGCGGTAAGAAATGATCAAAATGTGATCCATATGCTTAATATAAAGTAAACATTGAATAATTGCACCCATAAATGTTAAAATCATGAGATAAAATGCCTAACAAAGGCCAGCAATTGTCAAATAGAAAACAGACAGCTTGGCAGCGGGGAGGCGAACGTCCAAGGTGCTACAGAACCTCCCACCTCCCGCAGCCTTATGCCACGGGACTTCCCAGGGTTGTCAGGTGATGGAGACCCCTTCCCAAAGGTAGGTGATCACTTAGCCAGAAAAGCTATCCCGAGTCCGAGGTTTACTGTGGGGCGGGCACTGTTCGAGTCCTCGGATGCAGATCCTACCCCTGTGCCATTTTATAGACGAAAGCGCTGAGTCACAAACGGGTTGAGTAACTTCCCAGGTCAGGTTGTGCCTGAGGATTCTGGGTCCAGAGACTGCACTTCCAGCCGTCATGCCATCCAGCCTCTCTTGTTTAACGATTAGAACAGCTCTATCGATAAGCTTTGCCCTTTTCTAACATTTGACTTTAAAATAAGTGGAAGATGAAAAATGTCACCGGCTGTGATCACGTTCCTCCTTTGGAACCTCCGTATGCCACGGAACAGAGTTTGGGAAAGGGTGTTCGGGGAAACATACGCAAACTCCAGTTAATGCTGCCAGAAGGTGTGTTAAACCGGGTACTGACTGCCTTAATCACTGGGCTTTCTCTCCACCTCCGTTTCCAAACGGCAGCTCACAATACAAATAGAACACCATTAGATGGAGCGGCGGCTACGAGATTCCGGGTGACACTACAGGAATTAAGCTCCAAACTGCCCTCTCAGCCCCCGACACCTGGAGTCTAGAGGGGAAGATGACAGGCCATGGGGTCCTTCTCGTCTAAGGGAGGATCCAGCCTGCATGTCAGGAGGCCTGATTTTTCTTGGCCCAGTGCCCTAGGATGCATTTGTCATAGGGACATTTGCATAAGTGGCATTGAGCAGTGTAATGAATGATGTCCCCAATAGTCATTTCACAAAAAAATGCAATGATGTTCCCTGGGTGGCTCTTCTTATACCATCGTGTAATCTTTGCTGGGGGCAAAATATTAAAGTGTTGTTCCACAGAGGAGATTCTAAAGGGGAATGTAAGTCCCTCAAGCGCCTTGATTCTAGACAAAGGAATTTTAGTCAAGCCTCCCTCAGATCTGTCCCCTCCTCCTTATCCAGGCTGCCATGGCCCCAGGCCAGGTCCCCATCTCTCCCTAGCCTGTCACAGGAGTCCCCTCAAGGTCTCCCAGCTCCTAACCCCACCAGCCCCTCCTCCCAACTGTCTCCACGGCGACTGTCCTAACACTCAGATCTGAGCACATCTCCCCGTGCTCAAAGCACTGGCACTGTCCCGCCAGGCAGAGCCTTGACTGTTTAGTTTATCTCTAAACCCCCAGCGTCTGGTACTCAATAAATGTCCACTGCTGCATAAAGGGATCATTCAAAAATAAGAAATCAAAAGCCTCAAGTCACTCCTGCCAACTCATTGGTCCCCAAACTGGATGCCCACTGGCCTTCCTTTGTGACTCCCCTCTTACGGATCGCGCCCCATCTGTGAAAACTGTCCTCAGACGCCACCTCCTCTATACCTTCTCCTCCTTGCCCCCAGTAGAGATGATCCCCTCCTTCTCAAGGTCCAGACCGACACAGGCTGCTGCGGGCAAAGAGGCATGGGTCCGAATGTCAGCAACCCCACTTCGAGGGCCCCACGGAAGTCAGCTGAGGAAGCATCTCAGGGGAAGCAGCCTGAGTGAGTCTCAGTTTCCACCTTAGCGCTACAGATAACCCCATCACAAGGCAGGAACGAGGAAAAGATGAGCTAGTTCTCTAAGCCACAGTGACTATCCTAACGCTGGCCAGTCCAGCCAGTCTCCCTCCCGTCTGTAAGCTGCTCCAGAACGTGGTTTTCTGAGTCACCCCTGCATCCAGCAGGTGCCTTCCAGGGCCCACGATCCGCAGGACTGAATAAACCCAGCAGATTTTGCCTTCGACTCAGGTCATGATCCCAGGGTCCTGCAATCGAGCCCCGCGTCGGGCTCTCTGCTCAGCAGGAATCCTGCTTTCCCCCCTCTCTCTCTGCCTGCCTCTCTGCCACTTGTGATCTCTCTCTCTCTCTCTCTCTCTCTCTCTCTCTCTCTGTCAAATAAATAAAATCTTTAAAACTCGGCAGATTTAAACACGAGGGATGCAACACCTGTGCTCTGGGGCTTGAACCCCCATTTCCTGGGCGGTGTCCAGAAATATCCAGACGAACTGTGAACACTTCCCCTTTCTTTGATGTCATGGTTCTAAGTATAGAAATAAGCCTTTGGTTTTAAATAGGAATCGGGAAGCCGAAGACCAGTGATGGAAGTCTCGGGATAGCCAGGCACATCGGCAAAGTAAGAGCAAGAAGGCAGGCAGGGCACACAACACAGAGAGGGGAAATCTGCCTGATAAATCTCGGAGTGAATCCCGAGCTCTGAGAGCGAGGTCTGAGCTTGGGCTCGACTGGAAATAGGCACAGCCTGGGCAGGGAAGATGGTTAGCGATAAATGGAGAGCACCTCAGGGGACCCTCCTACAGACAGTCTGTCACCCAGTGTTTTTACCATTCCATTTCAAAGTTTAATTAGATAATCACTTTCCAATGCTTACATGCAATTAACCCCTTTGGAGCAGCCCCGGGAAGCAGTCAACTTTCACAGGCCACAGAAGCTGAAATGCCCACGACGGTCTTTAGTGTTGCAGATTTGAGAAAAACACGTTTCAAAGAGAAAAATAACTGACAAATATTTGTGGGTTTTAGAAAAAGAGAACTTCTTCCCTAAATGTCAGAAGAAAACCATTTCTCATCCAAGAGTTCAGCCTTCACCATCCATGCCTCCCTCCTCATGGAAGTCTATAAACAGAAAGAATACTCTTGGTTGAAGCCACGCTTACCTTCCCGGGTGAGAGAGAGAAGACCAAGCGCACCCTTCCCCACGGGAGCATTGCCTGCTTAGCAGCAAATGCGCGTGCCCCTGTCCTCCCTGGTGGGTTGCTGCACTGGGCCCACTTCATTTAAATCGGGGGAAGAATACAGACCCCCTTTGGTCCTCTTTGCTCACCAAACCTAAGCAGACAAAGGACCACAGAGACTTCAAAATGCCCTAGAACTTTCAAAAGCAAGTCATCTATTTGCACATTTTTTCAAAGCACTCCTTCTATGTTACTGACTCCGTTACAATATGGTGGCCGGGAAAGAGATGGTTCGTTATGCCCAAGGAACACACAAAGACCCTGACTCAGAGAGGATAGAGTCAATATCACAGAGCTGGCAAAAGCCAGAGCAAGACTCAACCGGGGGCTCCAAGGTCCTTCACGAAGCTCTTTTATGACTCCAACAAATACTCATCAGCTCCTTCCTGTGCACCAGGCCCTGGAGCTTCAGCAGGGCAGGACACAGCCACTGGCAGGACACAGCCACTACCTATCCGTGGAGGAGACAGACAAAAAGACGCCATGGGACAGTCCACTGAGAGATGTATGCCTTGCAAGTCCCTGGATCCCAGACTCTGGGGAACCAGGCATAGGGTGAGAACAGTGACGCGTCCAGTGAGCAAAATTCAAGGAGGCCCTGGGCTCTTGGGAGCATGCAAGTCATTGCTGTCACCTGCTGGTAAATACCGAACCACTGGGTGCGTGGAGACAACAGACCTCGTGTATAGCTTTTGCGCACGTCGGTGGTACGAAGACTCCCACGACAACCAATTTCAAGCTACCATAAGAAGCCCCAGCTCGGGCGCCTGGGTGGCTCAGTTGGTTAAGCGACTGCCTTCGGCTCGGGTCGTGATCCTGGAGTCCCGGGATCGAGTCCCATATCGGACTCCCGGCTCTGCGGGAAGTCTGCTTCTCCCTCTGACCTTCTCCCCTCTCATTCTCAGTCTCTCTCTCTCTCTAATAAATAAATAAAATCTTTAAAAAAAGAGAGAGAGAGAGAGAGAAGCCCCAGTTCTCGGGCGCTGGGACAGGCTGGTGTCGCCAGGAAGAGCCGGCTCGAGCACACCACGGACGCGGCGTCCAGCTGGGCCCCAAGGAGCTCATACCATGTGGTTATAAAAGATAGATTTGAGTCTGAGTGAGACCAGAGGCTGAATTGAGGACAGGTTTTTATAGAGCGACTCTGTCCGATACTGCAGTCACTAGCCATATGTGGCTATTTGATTTAAATCTAAATTAACTAAAATTAAATTAAACTAAAAATTCAGTCACTCCGTGGCACTAGACATGGCGTAAGTGTCCCGTAGTCCCACGTGGCCAGCGGCTACCCTACCAGACGGCTCAGACTATGGATTGCATCCGGCGTCACAGAATGTCCTATCGGTGGCAGGGAGGGAGAGCACGAATTCCCAGCAAGGGAAGAGGAATTCCAAAATGGGAGGGGAAAGGTCATCTAAAATAAACTTCCTCGAGTTCCCAATTTTACCAAGGACCAGCCTGCAATGAAGAACAGACCAGTGAAAGAAAGCAAGGTCAAGGTGCTGGGTGGGTCTACTGCCCGTCGATGAGGAATTCACAGCCCTGGCACAGAGCCGGTGCTCAATGCACACAGTGAGCATTTGGGGCCGTCCCCAGGACAGTGCTCCACAGAGCACGCCGGGGGAGGTCCCTGTCTGGGTACGTTGCCGTTTCCGGTCCCTGGAACCCAGAGCTGGCGCTACACTGCGGGAATGCGCAGTTGCCGGGCAACCAAGGGTCTGGTTTTGGTTAAAACCCCAATTGGGAAGTAGCTTTCTCTCCGCGGATGCCATCAGCATAAAGGAGGAGGGTGATGGCCTTGGAGCACGTAAGATGTGGACACAGAGAGGTCATCGGGTCAGCTCTTGCAGAAAACAACCCCACACTGGACAGCAAAGGTGGCACCAAGTACTGGGTGGAAATTAGCACTGCCCAGGTCCGGGGGTAGAGCGAGATTCAAGCCAGGGGCCCCTTTTTCTCTAACACCCACGCCCTGTCTCTGACCCCTGCATCATCCTAGAAACTGAGCTTCCCCTACCTCCTCTATGCCACAGCCCCTGCTCATCCAGAACGGGCTCCCTTGCCTTCAGTCATCTAGAACTTTCTTCTGTTAGCTCTTGTCACTTTTGCAACCGCTTTGGAAAAGGGTTGCACAAAAGATATCTGTTTCATTCTATTCTAAAGGGAAATGCACGCTCCTTCCAGAAAACTAGAAGGCAAGAGAGAGGTAGAAGAGAAGGGTGGCAAGAGAGAGGTAGAAGGAGAAGGGTGGTAGGGTGGAAATCAACCTAGTTCCTCTCTACAGAAGTAGGCTGAGGTGTGGTTTTTGCGTGCCGCTTTTACTCCGCTGACCAGCACTGTGACTGGCTTTGAATCCTGCTTTCGTCTCAACATTTGACCACGGGCATCTCCCAGGTCACGGTCCTCTTCCAAACTTCCAAACTTTCCATGCCAGCATCGATTTCGGGCGGGGGACAGACCACAGTTGACTTATACAGTCCACTTCTGGAATTTCCATTTTTTCTTTCACAAATGGCAGTTCAATTTGCATCTCTGGGCATAAAGCTCTTTCCACATTTCAGATGATTTCTTTGGGCCAGATTCCCAGAAGTGGAATTACTGGATCAAAAGGTATGAGCACTTTAAAGGTCCTTGATACAGATTGCCAAGTTTCTTTCCAAAAGGATTGTATCGATTTATATTCCCCAAAGCTATGCATGCATTCCTTCCTCTCTCCCCTCTCCCCTGCCTTGAGTTTCTATACGCTCCTTTGTGCCTGCCTGGTGGATGGAAGTCGAGACTCATTGTTGGAACCGGAATTCCTTTCATTGGTGGAGTGGTTGATGCTTTTCTCAAGGTTCAACAACCCTTCCAAAGTTTCCCGGTGACTGAAACTGGGTGCATTTGTTAAGAAAGTTGTGCCTGGTTCAGAGGCTGCCAAATCTCCAAGTAAGTGCAGCAACATTTCCTGGAAAGTCCAAACTCTGTGAGCCCGCCCACCATTCTCCCCCTGCCAAGTAGCTCGAGGGATTTCCCTGGGGGGGGGGGAGGGCACCCCCCCAGCTGCATTTTCACCCTCACCTAATTTCATTCTTCCCATAAGGTCAGTGGATTCCAAAGGAATGCCTATTCGTCTGTGTTCGTAAAGCAAAGACAAAAACAACAGAAAACAAACAAAAACAAAAAAAGCCTAAAAAAAAAACAAAACAAAACAAACAACCCTCCCCCCCCAAAAAAACTGAACAGTCTCGCTAGGAGCTACCAAGACCCCCATAGACAGACCGTGGCTCATCTCGAAAAGGCTGGGACCGCAGCTCATTCGCATGCGGTGGATGAAGGGGAAGTCGGCTTGCATTAGAGATGATTAAACTGGAGGCCTGTGATTTATTTGTGAAATTCTCTGGGGGAGCAGGAGAGAGAGAAGGAGGTGGGGGGAGGAACAGGAAGAAGAGGAACGGGGCAAAGAAAATATAATCAGAAATATGAAGTCGGAGGTTAAGAAACAGGAATTGAGAAGGAGCGAAGAGTTCGTGGGGCGATAACGTAGGGAAAGGAAAAAGCGAAGCCAAGGAGGAGAAACGGCGAGAAAACCGTAGAGGAAAAAGACAGGAGAGGCCGTGAGACCGAAATTAGGAGAAAAGAGAATGGGGATGAGGATTCGCTGCTCTAAAATCAGTGACACTGAGAGAAAAGAGAGCCTGGGGATGGAGACGGAGGGGGGGCAGCAGTGGGGGAGCCCCCCTCCCCCAGATGCAGCTGCGGCGAGAAAGAGGAAGGGCAAGGGGACACCCAAGAGCAGGATGCAGACTGGCAGAAGAGGGTCGCGCTGAGACGGGGGCACGCGAGGAAATCCCGTCCCGCGGCGCCCTGTGAGCTCCTCGGGGAGCTCCTCGGGGTCCGACGAACTCAGGCGGCAGGATGGGACGAAAGCGGGCGGCTGGCCCGGCCTGGGCCTACTCGCCCTGCGCCCAGGGAATCTCAGGTGCGGGGCACCAAGAGGGAGAGGCCCCGGCCGTGAAAGGAGTTCGCCAAAGTTAATCGTAGCATCTGCCCCGGACCCCCCTCCTAGTGGGGGACTCGTGTTAAACGCCCGCGCCCCCGCATTTCCCGCCTCCCCCCGCCCCGCACCCCCGCAGCCCCGGGTCTCCTCTCCCGGGACACTGCGTGCGGACAGCGGGCCGGCGGAGAGCCAGCCGGCCCGCGGCGATCCCAGATGGCGACGCTAGAGGGCGCGCAAGGGTCGCTGCGCCGCACCGGGTCCCGGAGGAGCGGCCCTTGAGACGCGCGCAGCCAGGGGGCCCCGCGGGGAGCCGGGCGTCGGCGGGCGGTGGGGTGCGTGGGCCACCGCGGCGCGGGGGCGCTGGCAGGGTGGCTGATACCTTGCAAACGGGTGTCGGGATGTCGTGCACTTTATTGGGGGGAGGGGTTGCCTCTGCGTGGGGTCTTGGCAAGGCTGAGACAAGCACGTGTGAAACGGAAGGAGAGGCGGGGGGAACGGTGGGCGGGGTGTACGATGCCACTCACCCCGGAGCCCCCGCACCTCCAACCCTCGGCTCCAAAGTACACCCCAAAACTGCTTTGGGGGAGAGAGTCAGATCCCACCATCACTCACCACTGCACAGAAGACACACAAACACCCGTTCAGGACGGGAGGGTGGGGAGGAGGGGGTGAACTTTAAAAGGCTTTTAAAGCAAAAAAAGAAAAAAACGAGGTTTTGCGAGAGGCTGAGGTACTTGAAATGATTTTTGTGTTGCAAATTGCTATGCTTTTACTGAGGCGCTGATGAAAATAAATGAAGCTCCTCTCTCTCTCTTTTTG
>CM052797.1:119409836-119482336 GCA_028533885.1 Nasua narica | reverse complement strand
CCTGTGTGACAGATTTATTCCAACGGGGATCGTCGACTCCTTGTTTAAAAAGAAACAGCTCCTGGTGCTGAGAGCAGTCCTATATACTTCGTGCTGGAGAAGACGAGGCTGGTTCCTTTCTTTTAATTTTTTTTCCCCCTAACAGGAGAGGGTTTGAAGAATCGCTTCTACCATGGATACCAGAGAGGGGAATTTTAAGTAGGCAGAATGTAATCACCCAAATTGGAATTCAGCCAGGACCCTGCCAGGGCAATTACTCCTCCTCTCGTGCTAAATACCAGGGGAGCGTAAACGACCCAAGTGGCATAGACCCGCAGTTCTGCACCCCCATTCAAGCGGCGGGGCTGCCGGGAGCAGGGAGCCCCAGGGCCTACCTCGTGCAGGCAGGCAGCCCCCCGCCCCACCGTGGGGGAGCTCAGCCCTGTCTCTGACTTGCCCTGCGCCAGGCTGCTCTAATGCAAAGAAAGGGGCTGAGTTGGAAATGGATTTTTAAAATGACAACTCCCACTTACACCTGCAAGGAGTGTCTCCCCTCTCCGGGGCCCCCCACCCATTGACAGATTCGAGTCGATTATTGTCCTGCACCTCGCAGGTCGCGGTGACTCCGGGAAGGCTGCTTCTCCTCTTGCCCCATCCTTAGCCCAAAACTGAGCATCGAAGAGGTTGTGACCTGTTCAAGGTCACACACCCAGCCTCCAGCCATGCCTGGCCCCAGACCCCTCTCTGTCTCTTCTTTGATGGGAGTACTTGACCTTAGAATCCATGCCTGACCTGACTCGGTTTATGCTTCTTTATGCACAGACCTCTCTTCAAGGACGGAAGTGTTTATATCAAATAAGCTTCCCGTATCCCGGGGAGGACTATTGTGAACGTCCATGAGACGTTCGCCTTTGCACACATTCTCTGATTATGCCCTTAAAATAATTTCCTAGATGGGGTGCCTGGGTGGCACAGTCGGTTGAGCGCCTGACTTTTGGTTGTGGCTCAGGTCGTGATCTCAGGGTCATGAGATCGAGCCCCGCCCCACCCCCGTCGGGCTCCACACTGGGCGTGGAGTCTGCTTAAGACTCTCCCTCTCGGGGCGCCTGGGTGGCTCAGTGGGTTAAAGCCTCTGCTTTCTGTTCAGGTCATGGTCTCAGGGTCCTGGGATCGAGCCCCGCATCGGGCTCTCTGCTCGGTGGGGAGCCTGCTTTCCCCTCTCTCTCTCTGCCTGCCTCTCTGCCTACTTGTGATCTCTCTCTCTCTGTTAAATAAATAAAATCTTAAAAAATGGGGTGCCTGGGTGGCTCAGTGGGTTAAAGCCTCTGCCTTCGGCTCAGGTCATGATCTCAGGGTCCTGGGATTGAGCCCCGCATCGGGTTCTCTGCTCAGTGGGGAGCCTGCTTTCCCCTCTCTCTCTGCCTGCCTCTCTGCCTACTTGTGATCTCTCTGTCAAATAAATAAATACAATCTTTAAACAAACAAACAAAAAAAGACTCTCCCTCTGCCCCTTCCCTCTCACTCGCATGCACTCTCTTTCTCTCTCAAAATAAATAATAAATCTTAAATAATAATAATAATAATAATAATTTCCTAGCTATGGAATCATCGGCTCAAAGGGAACACACATCTTTAAAAATGATGTAAATGATCAAACCGCCCTCTGGAAAGACTTGCCTGCTCCTGGTGGTTGGTGGTTGTACACTTTATCATCCACACCTTCAGATTCCGCCTCGATAAAATACTTGCAGGCCTTCCATGCCGTCTCCCCTCAGATCCCCCCATCCCCCGCAACCTGTCTCAGTGACCCGGCTTTCCCAGCTGCGTGTCATTTGTGGTTTTGCGTCAGCAGGCTGGTTCTTTGGGCTGGGATGACAGCTCGCCGGGGGTGGGGGGCGGCGCTTTAGCCCAGTCCCTAACCCAGGGGACGGGCTCCGCCAAGGCCCGTGCTGATGCGTGCGAAGCCCTCGGTGCCTTCCCCAGAGAGCACGCTCGGGCTGGCTGGCACACAGTGCGGAGGGTGGGAAGGGACCCAGGGTTGGGAGTCGGGCCCACGGGTTCCCAGTCCTCCCCAGCATGAGCCGCTGGGTGCTCGTCAGCAAAGTGACTTAGCCTCCCACGGAATGTGGGACCACAGCGTCTGCCTTGCAGAGCTGCTTTGGGGTTCAAGGTCCCCTAGATGGTACCACCCAACTCTGCGGCTTTGAGTCTTCTGGTTCCCATTCATCGTCGGCTAGTGTCACTTTATCAACAGAGTTGTCACTAACCGGCAGCCAAGTGAGAAAAACGAGACTCCTCCGGTAAGATTTTCTTAAAGCGAAATCTATTCAATTCGGAGGATTTCTTTACTCTCACACACGATGGGATTGCTACTTTTTTGCTGTTAACACCTCCTTTTGTTTATGAAGTGATGGTGACTGGACGTGGGAAGTTGTTTTATTGTGTCTACACTTTCGATCAGACAGACACACACACACAAAACAATAGGCAATGACTCTCTCTGAGTCCCCTTGCTGCCCACGTTTTTTGGCTCCAAACAAAAAGGGCTCAGAGCAACCGGCGAAGCTGGAGCTCCAGTGGGATTTCTGATCAAATACCCCAGGTCCACGTCTGCACTGGGGCCAGGAGAAGGAGCTGGGAAGCAAAAAAGCAAGTGTCCCCACCAAATGGCTACCCTTGTCTTTGAGTGACAAAAAGAACAATGTGCTCCGCTCTCTCTTCAGGACAAAAATGTGAGTATTTTGGAGTCTGCCTGGGGGGGGGGTCCCCTGTGAAGCAGTGACTTGGGGGGCTTGCCACGCCCAAGGGCACCTCCAGAGTTGCTCTCCGTGCACCCCCCCCGGCCTCTCATCCCCCATCCTTCATGTGGTTTCTCCAGCTTTTTTTGTCATCCGTCTCATGAATTGTTCTAGTCCCCTGTGCCTCGTGACCGTTTCTAAAAATCGAATCTGTCCATAGAGAATGGAGATTTGCCAAGGTCCAGGAGGTGCTCACAAGGAACAGAAGGCTCTGGAATGCCAACAAAGCTATCTTACTTCTTCTTACTGTATGGTTCTAGGTGGCCGTGCATGACCCTTCTATCTTGGTTGGTGCCCTTCCCGCTCGTCTGAAGGATCCCAGACCCCGCCCCCACTTGGCCTCATGTCTCGGGCCACGATGCATGAGGCTGAAGCCGGATAAAGGAGCAAGTATACAAACCACTCTTGGAGGAGGCAAATGATTAAGATCTTCTCGGAGAAGCATATGGGACACAGGGCCGCCCCCAAACAGGGTCTCATTCTGTGGCCAAGACTTGAGAGGCGGCCCCAAAGGCCACGGTTTCAGAAGCGTTCAGCACCCACAGGCCCCGGAGAGCTCTGGCGGCAAGAAGGGCTTTTCTGAGCGCAGAGGACATGGTGCAAGTGCAGTGATGGGGGGAGGCGGTTCTGGTGGGGACAGCGATCTCACAAAAGGTCTTGTCGTGGCTTTAGTGTGGCTCCCTGAAAGCTGGGAATGTGACCCTATATGGAAAAAGGGTCTTCGCAGATGTAATTAAAGGAAGGGTCTCAGGATGAGATCATCCTGGATTAGGTGAGGAGGGAAGGGCCTGGACCTGACGAGTCCTTATAAGAGACACACAGAGACAGAGGAGAAGGCCACATGAAGGCCAAAGCAGAGATCAGCATGAGGCAAGGCCAGGAGCCCCCAGAAGCTGGGAGAGGCGGACAGAGTCTCCCCTCGAGCTCTCCAGGATAGACATCTCCTGATGTCGGACGTAGGGCCTCGGATTGGGAGGCAATACATGGCTTTTGGCCACGTGAGGGCAGCCCCGGAAAACCCACACAGGCCTCTCTGAGCAGAGGTGGGCTTTTGTCGTTTTAGGAGGTCAGGGGCGTCCCCGATGGCTCTGGGAGGGAAAGGCAGAGGTGGGCGAGCTCAGGGAGCTCCAGGAAAATGCCACCAGTGAGCAAGGGACAGCAGCCTGCTTCAGGAGCCTCCGAGGGGGCTCTGGGACACGAGCAAAGAAGCAGGAAAGAGGGACGAGATAAATATGCGAGATGGGACACACTCACGCGGACTTCTGGGCAGAAGCCACAGTGTTGCTCGCGATGGCGGAGAACTGGAAACGTGCCAAGGGTCCAACTGTAAGGGACCGAAAACTATCGTCCAGCCTTGAAATGACTGTGCGAAGGCGTGATAGTGATCGGCCACGGACAGGGTTCCAAATCCGCAGGTAAGTGAGCGCCCTCCGTCAGTGCGTGCGGTGTGATCCCGCGTCTCCTCTGCTTAGGAAAAGCCTAGAAGAGAAGCTCACTAAGTGTGACTGTCGGTGGTTGAGGGGAATTCTGGGCCATGTGGGCTTTTATTAACTTTTTCCCCCCCTCTCTTTCCACCTTTGCTAATTCCTTCTACCATGGAATCTGCAGTTGCATAATATTTTTAAGGCTTTATTTTTTTATAAGATCCTTAATTGGAATTGAAATACCGTCTTTTAAAATGAAGTCCTTGATACGAAACCGTTAGCAAAGTTATCTCCCTGCCTGGAAAAGCTTCCAATACCCCTGGTGGGAATGGGAATTCGTTCAGTCCTTTCAGAGAACAATCGGGCAACGTCTATTAAAATTTAAACTGCACATAGCTTTTGATCCAGCGGTTTCACTCCCAGGCATCTATCTCGGAGAAATTCTCAAATACCCATGCAGATAGCTTGTGTAAGCCGTAACTGCAAAAAAAGAAAAGAAAAGAAAAAAAGAAAAGAAAAGAAAGGAAAGGAAAGGAAAGGAAAGGAAAAGAAAAGAAAAGAAAAGAAAAGAAGGAAAAGAAATGGTGGAAGGGAATTAAGGGGAAAGGTTGAATGCACGGTGTTTGGGGGTGCTGTGGAATACTACTTAACCAGCAAAAAGTGAGAGGCAGATTTGCACGTACCGATAGCAAAAGATCGCCGAGCTGGAGTTAAGGGAGGGACAAACCCGATTTGTGCAGCGTAATGTTGTTGATGGAAAAACACCAAGCAAATTTGTACAAATACCACATATGTTGTATAGAGTTACCTAGCAAAAGGGGTCAGCGGCTGCATCAACCCCTCTGGTCTTCCTTCTAAGGACGTTGGAGATTACATTTACTGCCCACCGCGTCATCCGGGGCCTTAATCCCACGGGTATCTTGCTTCAGATGTCACACGGTGTGTAGCCGGGAGGAGGGAGGTGGCCTTGGGAGGGGAGCCGTGGGGGCGGGGGGCTTCACCTGTTGCTTTCTCCAAGTGCGTACCGTTCCTATCCGAGACGTTAAGCATACAGCTGGATGCATAGAAGGTGCCGGGAAGCTTCTGCGCACTGAGGCAAAGCCCAGGACTGCCCCTTCCCTGCATTCCGCCCCTGCGCTCCCGAGTGGGCACTTCGCCTCCCCGCTCCGCTCCGTGGTCTCCTCCTCTGACCCACCAGCAGTGGCCCAAGCCCCTTGGAGCTCAAAGAGTCTCCAGTTCTCTTTCTGCAGTGACAAAAGGAAAGATTCATTTCCCGACCTTTGGGCAGAGCCTTGAGGACCGCAGCGTGGGAACCCGACTGCTTGCTTTGCTAGGGAGGAAACAAAATAAGAAAAAAAATAAATCAAAATAAAATCAAGCCCTCTCATCACATGACTCCCGGAGCCCACCCAATACCCGGAGCCCCCAAAGTGCTTCCTTCTGCAGAAGGAAGGCTGGGCCCCCCCACTCCCACCCCTGCGAGACTTTTAAAATAGTTGATGTGCGAAAAGATTTTCTGAGACTTTGAGAGGGATTTTTTAGTACCCTGCTTGGTAATAACCAGGAGGTGTTTAATAAACATGATATGCAGCAGTTGCTAAGAAAATCTGATTTACGTACAAAAGCAATGCAAAGCAACTGCGCATCGGGGTTGTGTCCTTTTCTTTGACTGTGAATCCTGATATTCTTAGGGAAGCAGTTGGGCTGAACTTTATTTATAATCAGCTTACAGAATGCTAGCTGTACTGTAAGTGCTTCTCAAATTACATGGCAAATCTTGTTGTCTCCGTAGGCAAATAAGAGGCCCCCATCATAAGCTTTAATTGTAATACAGGTCACTGTCAAGGGTAAAATATTTTCCAAACCCTTCTGATTAGTGAAATCCTATACGACTGAGCCAGGGGCTGGGGCCACAGCCTCCGCACCTGAGGACAGCTCAGAAAGCATCCAATAAATAAATTGATGTTAAGGAAATCTCATTACGAAAAAAAATTTAATTTTTCTACATTTGCATTGAAGAGTTCACTACGACGCAGGGATCGCTCGCGCCAAGGAACTTCTCTCCAAAATGAGTCCTAAGCACATTCTGGAAAATTCAAGGCGGGAGGCTGGTTTCGGTAGCTGAGAGAGAGATCAGAGCAGACGGGCAAGACCAAATTTCCCAGAAACTCAAGCAGGACATCAGATAAGGCTCCGAGGCTTTCTTCCTCTGCCATGGCTGCCCGGTAGAGGGAAACCACAGAGCGATTTCTCAGTCGCACGTCTAAAACCCCTCTCCACCGGAGCCTCCACAGAAGGATCCCAGAGGCTCTGAAACACCTCTCCAAAACATTCTCACAATTCGTCATTAACACCCGATGGATCCGAATCAAAGGAGCCTGCTTTTTCAGTGCCCTTTTAAAGTCTCCATGACCTGCCTTTCTCAGTCTGTGAAATCAGACGGAAGGGACGTCAGATCAACCGTTCTTAACTGAGGCCTGTAGGGGAACAAGGGACAAGCCGGATGACTCCAGGCATCGGGCACAGCTTGGGAAATGCAGAAAAGTCTCAACAAAATTTAAAACACACACCTGTCCCTTTTGTCTTTTGTTCATCTTCAAATGTCCAGTTTTCAACTCCTCCACCCCACCTCCTCGGCTTCTTTGCCTCTTTCTTTTTTTTTTTTTAAAGATTTTATTTATTTATTTGACAGAGAGGAGAGAGATCACAAGTAGGCAGAGAGGCAGTCAGAGGGAGAGGAGGAAGCAGGCTCCCTGCTGAGCAGAGAGCCTGATACGGGGCTCGATCCCAGGACCCTGAGATCATGACTTGAGCCGAAGGCAGAGGCTTTAACCCACTGAGCCACCCAGGCGCCCTCTCTGACTCTTTCTAGAAAGGACAAGCAGATACCTGTCCCGTCTCCATTCCGGTCAGCCTCAGCACAGCCCCCGTGCATACGCCCCGGTTGGGACTAGGGTGTCGGTGCAGATGAGACATACGGAGGAGTTCTCCGGGTGCCCTAAATCCATTCATTCCTTCAAGTCACCGAATGAATATTTATCAAGCACCTAATATATACCAGGCATGGTTCTAGGCCCCGGAGGTTCAAAAGCGGCTGAGGTAGAAGGGATGGATACAATTTATAGTTTCATGAGGCAAAAGGAACCAAAACAAAATAGAAAGCTAAGTACGAATGGGGATGTTCACTGGGAAGGAAGCAACATTAAGAGAAACAGAGTCCAGGAAGGTCTCTCGGAAACCTGGAGGTCAGGAGTCTGTGTGCAAAGGTGGGATGGGAGAGCTCTGCAGAATCTAGCAAGATAACAATTAACACATTCATGATGCCTCCCACTGTGGGGACCTGGCGGTTTGCAGGGAGGGCTGGGTGCTGTACAGTCTCCCTAAATCCTTTCTGAACCCCGGGACTCAGGTGAGTAGAGTGGAGGAGAATGTATTGTCCTCTTTCCCAGAAGAACAAAAGGAGGCAGACAGGGTAGGAGGCCTGCTGAAAATCCCTCAAGCACTGAGCAGTGGCCCCTCCCCACTGTTCTGCCCCCACCACAGACGCTTGAGCCTTGAGATGTGTTCGGTCGCATCCCCAGGATGACCACGGCCGGGGTTATACCAGGGCATGGTACCCTGCAAGTGTACCTTGTGCAGTGACCAGCCTGCTCCACTGTACAGGACAGTCTCTTCCAGCATCTGAACCATGCTGCTGCACTCATCTTCTGTTGCTTTCACCCTGTGGCTCCACCTGCCTTTCCCACCTGCTTGCCAACCTGTATTCCTCTTTGTTCCATATACATCAGGCTCCTCCGTGCAAGTGGGCATCAGAAAATGCTGTTTCTCTTCCTTCTTCTGATTTCCGACTTCTACTCAGCTTCCTAGTTTCTTGGTCCTAATCCAAGACACCTGTCTCTGTGAAGCATGCCTGACTCTCCCCTCCAAATTGCTAAAACCCTTTCTCAATTCTCCCCATAGCCTCTCTGACTCTCCTCCCTTCCTGTCTCCATTCAGCCATCAGAGTAATCTTTAAAGGGTGCCAATCATACCATATCACTCCCCTGACTAAAAACCATTCCAAAGTTTTCCATGGCTACCGGGACACAGATCACATCCTCTCAGTGGCTTCCAAGAACTTGCTTCATGTGGCCTCAGCTTGCCCCCCATCCTTGCTTGATGCCGTGCTCTCCTCTAGTCTGTGTCTAGTTTCTGGAATTCACAACTTCTTCCTGCCCCAGGGCCCTTGCACATCCTGCTCCCTCTGCCAGGAATGCAGAAAGAACGTTCCTGACTTAAGTGAAATATGGGCTTCCTGTTTTGTTCTCTCAAAATAAAAAGCTAACACTTAGTAAGTGATGTATGCTTCAGATATTGTCATAAAATCTTTTTGTGTGCACTTATTTAGTCCCTACACAGACCCCATGAGGGAGACACTATTAGTATAGCTCT
This sequence comes from Nasua narica, assembly GCA_028533885.1. Taxonomy (NCBI): domain Eukaryota; kingdom Metazoa; phylum Chordata; class Mammalia; order Carnivora; family Procyonidae; genus Nasua; species Nasua narica. The sequence continues at coordinate 119,473,704 of CM052797.1, read as the reverse complement.
CACTTTAAAGACCCAGACTTGGAGGCCTTGAGAGGTTAACACTTTGCCCAGAGACAAACTAAGTAGAGCACAACTAAGTAGAGCTAAGACTGAAATCCACGTCAGTGTGATCTCAGAACCCCCAGACCGTCTACTTTCTTGACCCTATGGGCAAGCTCTCTATTTCCAAGAGACTACGTGCCACCTTGCTTTATTTTTGTAGGTCTAACACAGAAAAACAAAAAACAAAAAAACAAGCACTTGGAACATACTAAGTACTCAACAAATATTGACTGAGCAGATCCAGGAGCTGGAAGTAGCTGGAGGACAGATGGGGCCAGGCCTCGTGCATTCCCTACGACAACACCAGACCTGGGTTGTGAATAGTCACTGTTGCGGTTTCCAGGGGCTGCCGTAACAAACTCCGCGGCTTAGACCACCACCATCTCGTCTCTCGCCGTTCTGGAGGCCAGAAGCCCAAACCTGGTTTCAGAGGCAGAAATCCGGGTGTTGGCAGGGCTGAGGTCCCCTGGAGGGACTAAGGCAGAATCCCTTCGCTGGCCTTTTCCAGCTTCTAGAGATCCGTCCCTTGCATTCCTTGGCTCCCGGCCCCTTCCTCCCTCTTCAAAGCCGGCCCTATAGCATCTGGCTTCAGTCGCTGCTCCGTCTTCTGTGCAAAACCCCCTTTGCCTCCCTCTGTAAGAACACTCGTGATTACATTTAGGACCCACCCGGACGGTCCAGGATAATCTCTCCATCTCAAGATCTTTGACTTAACCATGAGGACGATGCCCCCTTCGCTGTGTAGGGTGGCCTATGCGCAGACTCCAGGGATTGGGATTGGGACCCGGCCATCTTTGGGGACCATTCGTCAGCCGGCCATGATACCGAGAGCTAATTGTTATCTTACCGCCCAGAGCTTTACGTGGTGCTCCCAGCTGACCTCACAATGGCTCTACCAGACAGATGCTCTCGGCACCACACACTTCTCAAATGAGGAGACCAGGACTTAGTAAGAGGCAGAGCCGGAATTCGAACCCAGGCCACTGGGGCTCAGAGCCTTGCAACTCACCCTATGGCGTCTCTAAGATCAGTGGACATCACAGGAGGGCAGGCGACAGACAGAAGCCTTGAGGTATGGGGCCTCAGACCTTCACGGAAAACCCCACAGTGGGCTCCAGAGTGAGGCATCCCGGCCGCCTTGGCGTTGGTGGTGACCCCTGAGCCCTGGAGCCTGGGCACCAGTGGGCCGGGCGGGCTAGAGACCCAACCGGCCCCACTGCATGGCAGCATCACTCGGCGCCTGCAGCTTTACGGCCGCACACCCGGCAGGCCTCTGTTACCGCCAGCCACTCTGATCCGGAGCATGGCACCTCGTTAATGTATTATTTATTTTATTACCTTATTGTGGAAGTTGGTGTTTATAATTCGCTACTTTATATAATGGCCTTCTAATGCACACAGTGCTAAATAATTTAACGATGGCCCCCCAGGAGCCCAATTCCTTCATCCTGCTAACTAGGTCAACGGTTTAAGTCTGATCCCGGCGTGTTCCTTTTCGGGGGAGAGTCCCGCTGGAATGGGGGTCACCGAGAGGCATGCTGGGACCAGGGGTGACTAGCATGCCGGCCTCCAGAGTATAGGGGTCCTGCCCATCCCCTCTGCCTCGAGGGCAGAGAACAGGTCTGGTGGGCTGAACAAAGGTCCCCGAAGACCCCACATCCTGATCTCTGGAACCTGTGGCTCTGTCACCTTGCATGGAAAAAGAAACTTTGCAGGTGCGATTGATTGACATTGAGATGGGGGAGGGTATCCTGGATTATCTGAGCGGGCCCAGTGTCATCACAAGGGTCCTTGTCTCGAAGGCAGGGTCCTTGCCGAGGATCCAAGGAGAGAGAGGAGAAGGCAATGTGAAGCCAATCAGAGAGATCTGGAAATATTACACATCTGGCTGGAAGATGAAAGAAGGGGTCCCAAGCCAAGGAATTCAGGTGGCCTCTAGAAGCTGGGAAAGGCAGGAAACAATTCTACCTAGAGCCTCCAAAAAGGCACCTGCGCAGCTGACTTCTTGATTTTCACCCCATAGCCAGTTCCTGACTTCCAGAACTACTAGAGAGTAAGTCTGTGCTGTCTACAGCCAGCAAACTTGTGATTGGCTCTAGCAACTGTAGGAAATGAATACATCGTGTCGTATGTGTGTTTCTACCTAACACGGAGCTTGGCACACGGCAGGAAGGGCTGCTGGAGCAGTGAGATGAGCCCCGGCATACCCAGTGACCCGGGAGTATGGACACGGCATCCAGACACACTGACACCAGCCTGGCGAGATCCGGGCCAGAGTCCTGAGCCTTGGCCAAACGGGGTTAGCAGGCAAACGGAGCCCACAGAAACCCGGACCTCCGCTACTGCGAATGGGCTCCACGTCCTCTCCCGCCAGGCTTTTGGCAGGTGAAACGTACAACCCCCTCGTGGTCTGCTCGTAGTCAGACCCGCTTTGTCGGCCCCCAAGGCCCCCAACCCTCGCCCCAGCCGCACTCGGCAAGCAGGCAGCCCAGGGTTCATGACGTCCCCACAGATAAAGGAAGCAGAGCCGGGAGAGGTGAGAAGACTTCTCCTGGGGGTTCTGCAAGCCGGGGGTGGGCTTGGCATACTGGAGTCCCACGACCCCTGGTGACCCCGAGCCCCAGGGCGTGCCGAGCTCCAGATGCCCCTTCCCTCCTCTTACCGGGGCCCTGGTCCACCCTGCTAGGCAGCAGGGGAAATCTCCACGTAGGTCCCTAATTTGATAACCGGTTCCTGAATAACGGATTGCTTTTCCATAGGAGCTATGGGTTAGGGAGGCAAAGGCCTTTTCCTTTCCCATCTATCATCTGGCCTCTGGTATTCGGGTCAGTCCCCAGCTGGGGACTCCCCCAAGCACCCATGGGCTCCACCCATGAGAAAATCAAGCATGTGGAGCGTCAGGTTCCTGGCCCCGGGGCTCCGGGTCCTGCAGGGTGAGCTGGCCAAAGGCCAGGAAAGCCAGAATCCCGGAGCAGAGGCCATGAGAACTTCGGCTAACTCTCTCCTCTCCTCCCCTGGTACACAGCTTGCTCGGGGCGAAGGGGGGGAGCAGACGGAAGGAGAAAGGATTGCAGCTGGTGTGATCCCCAAAGAAATGAGCCAGGGCCCGCCCCTCCCCCACTGTGATGACACAATAGGTCGGGGAAGGGGCTCCTATTTACCCATGGAGTTTGCCGGTGAGAGCCACGCTCCCAAATGGGAAACACACGGCACATCCTCAATGCACGGTGAGGGGGCTGTGTTCCAGAGACACAAGGGTCCACCCTCTGCCAGAGTGTTGCTGCTGTGACTCGTGGTTGTCGTGGTAGGGTTCGTCGGTGGGTTTGCCCACTCCTTTCCTCCATCGGGTCAGGCCACGTCGGTGCCCTGAGAGCCTAGCGGTGCCCGGCGGCGGGACTGACCCCCACCCACCCCCCGACCACCACGGAGCTCCAACTCTGCACGGGGAGACTGCCGTCCGCGCACAGCCGCAGGGTGGGCGCTCGGTGCCGAGGTGCGGGGAGTGCAAGGGCAGGGGCGCGGAGATGACCCAGCCAGCCCGAGAGGCACTGAGGCAATGGGGCGCCTGCTTCCCGTCCCGAGAAACAAGTAGGAGCTCCTTGGGCCGAGCGGGTGGCGAGGTTGCTGCCGTTGATCGGGAACCCAGACCGAGGGCACATGAAGGATGCTCCCGGAAGCACAGGATTCCAGTCTTTTCCGGAAGGCATCCTCCTGGCTGAATAAATGGACAACTTGCAAGTTTAGACACCTGGGGAGGCCGTTAAAGGCACCTGGTTTGAGCAAACAGGGAGTCGGGGCACTTTGGACAAGAGTGAGTGAGTGGGGCGCCTGGGTGGCTCAGTCGGTAAAGCGTCTGCCTTTGGCTCAAGGTCCTGGGATCGAGCCCCGCATCGGGCTCTCCGCTCAGCGGGGAGCCTGCTTCCCCCTCTCTCTCTGCCTGCCTCTCTGCCTACTTGTGATCTCTCCCTGTCAAATAAATAAATAAAATCTTTAAAGAGCTAGTGTTTATTGAGCCTGTGCTTGTGACAAGCCTTGACTGGACTTTGGGGACATGGCAATGGCCCAGGAGCCATCAACCCCGCCGGGAGGGGTGGACGGTGAGAGAGCAGACCTACAGGTACCACTGTAGGCACTCCCCGTAGACCCATGTGTGTGCCTGCCCAGTGTCCCTTCTCCTGGGAGCAGATCTGTGCCCTGGCCTTTTGCAGGATTTTACAAGAAGAGATCACGGGCGCCCAGCCGGGTGATGGTGGCAGGAATTAGCCTCACAGACCCCAGCAGGACGCTGACTCTCAGCCAGAGTTGGGGCTACTTGGTCATACGCTGTGTTTCCTCGAGAGGTTCGCCCACCACACCTCCACCCTGTTCAAAACGCACAGATTTCCCTTCTTAATAATACAGCCCTATGATAATTACCACCACCACTATCACCGAAACTAGGAACCCGTACTAAATGCTCACTTTGCGCCCGGCATTAAGCGGGAGCACTTTACCGCACTGAACTCTTACACGGCCCTGGGAGTCAAGTAGCATGTTCTGTATTTTAGAGAAGAAGTGGTTGAGGTTCCGAGACTTGAGCTGTGCTCCCCAAAGCCAGCCGCTAGTGACGAAATCAGGACTCAAATCCGGGTCTCCCGGGAGCGTCACGTGAGGCTTCGTCAAGGCCCGAGCCAAGACCTCATGTAGCAGACTCCCCTGGGCGGCCTGTTAAAAAACGCAGATTCCCGGCTCGGCCTCGGACCCCAAGAATCAGCATCTGGGGTTGCAGAACTGAGGAGAATCTAGATTTGCCTAGAACGCCCCCCGCCCCTGCCACACCGCCATCCTGCGGCACACCAGTCTGAGAACCGCTTTGCTTTCTGTCTGTGACGGGTAAGTCAGCTCCTTCACTATGAAGTCATGCTGCCCCACCCCACCCCCGCCACCCCGAATGGCCACTGATGGGGAGTTTGGTGGCTCTGTTTCCAGAGGAAGGGCCAGGTTCTGCACGAAGCAGTTCCCATCTGTAATCACCAGGATGCTCTAGGGTCTGCTGCCGTCCCAAGCGACCTTGAGATCTCGGTTGCTCAACACGACATGGTTATTCCCACTCGGGTGACGTGTCCCCCGGCAGGGCACACTGCCTCACAGTCACTCGGGGACGCGGGGCGATGTGGCTCCGCCATCTTGGGGCCGAACCATCTATGTGTGTGGCCTCTCGGTCATGGCAGCAGGAAGAGAAAGTGCTGGAGGGTCTCCTCGCCAGCAGTTAAATGCTCACAGAGCCCACAGAGGTCTGGAGGATGGGCCAGCGCCCCTCGCTGCCCTCCCCAGCTCCTGATGAGACCTGACCGGGGTGGGGCCAGCTCCTGCAGGGACCTCAGCCTCCCCTTGGTGCGTGGTCCCTGGGCCACCCGGGTCGACCCGCTTGGCAAGAAGCCAATGAGAAGATTCCAGAAGGCCAGCGAGAACCAGGTTCATGTGGCAGGAGTTACGTCTCCCTATGTCTCCTTCCTTCCCTTCAGGCCCTAGACTGGGATGGCGGGCATGTGCAGGAAAAATGTGATTTCGTTTGTTTTCGATAACAGCTTTCATCTAGCTCTCTGCCCCGAGTCCCGTGACGGCAGAAACCCTGATTTTTTTCCCGTGAGGCCACCCCATCATTTCCAGGAGAGAACTTAGTGTCTTGTGGGACTTCTTGCCCGTTTTCAAGGATCCTCCCTTCTTCCTTCCCACGATGGAGTCTGGGGCCAAGGGGTCCACGCAGCGCTGGGGGCAGAGCAATGCCTCCAGAGGCCGCACTGACCTCCAGTCTAGGCATTCATTACGCGGACCACAGGTGACAGCCTCGGTCCCTCTGAGTCCCCTGATGAGTAGCGTGGCTGCTGGGTCTCCGTGTGTCCTGCTTTGTGCTGTGCTTGCAAGTGTTGGTTCCAAGAGTTCATCCAACCCGGGTCCCCCTAGACTCTGGCCCTTCTGGGCCCCCCAGAGCCTGCAGACTCTCAGCTGCTTTCTGGGCACCTTGCCAGAGACGGGGGCGGGGGCACAAGCTGCCTCAGGCCCCCTCACCGGACCTCTTCCCTCGTCCGTGCCTCTCCACCGCTCAGCATCCACCTCTGGCTCGGGGAGGGCGGGGGGAGGGGGAGTCTCCGCGTTGAGCCTAGAAAACATGCCAGGAGCTCCCTGTTCGAGGATCTGCCCCTGGGAAGTGAGGCGCTAGGACACTGGCCCTCTCCCATCCCTTCCTCCCCACCAGGACCCTCATCCCAACCCTGAACGTCCTCCCTTCCCTTGTGGCAGAAACTGCCCCTCTTCCCACTTACGGGTCACCCTCCCGTCAGTCCTTTAAGCTTCGGCTCTTGGGACATGAAACCCAGGCCTGGAGGCATCCTGAGAAAATAGCTTCCTCTTCAGAAAGCCTGGCTGGCAAGAACCGTTCCTCACAGTGAGTTCTCATCTTTAAAGGCCAGTCGAAACTCAAAGTACAGCAACACTCCTTTGTTCCAAACAGGACCAGCCCTCGCTTCCCTGGAGGAAAAGCCTCGTGGCCTCATCTTCAAGTTCAAGGGTCTGTGGGGGAACTGGCAGGTGGGGGGAGAATCTGAATTCCCAAGAAGACAAAACACAAGTGATATTTCAAAATAGTGTTTCGCCCTCCTCCTTCCCTCCTTCCCTCCCTCCCTTCCTTCCTTCTCTCCCTCTTCCTTTCTTCTTTTCCTTAGTTGGACATTAGTTTATTTCCATCTACAATCTGGACTTGGTCCCGCAGCTTTCGGGGCATGCCGAGTAAGACCCGTCCTTTCCTTCAGAGCTGGCAGTTTATGGGGCCACTGGGTGGCTCAGTCTGACTTCCGCTCGGATCATGATCTCGGGGTCCTGGGATCGAGCCCCGCATCAGGCTCCCTGCTCAATGAGCGGCCTGCTTTTTCCCCTCCCCCTGCTCATGCTCTCTCTCTCTCTCTCTCTTTCTCTCTCTCTCTTTTAGAAATTAATAAATAAAGTCTTTTTTAGAAAAAAGGAGCTGGGGCACCTGGGTGGCTCAGTGGGTTAAAGCCTCTGCCTTCAGCTCAGGTCATGATCTCAGGGTCCTGGGATCGAGCCCCACATCTGGCTCTCTGCTCAGCGGGGAGCCTGCTTCTTCCTCTCTCTCTGCCTGCCTCTCTGCCTGCTTGTGGTCTCTCTCTCTCTGTGAAATAAATAAAATCTGAAAGAAAGAAAGAAAGAAAGAAAGAAAGAAAGAAAGGGCGCCTGGGTGGCTCAGTTGGTTAAGCGACTGCCTTCGGCTCAGGTCATGATCCCGGAGTCCCGGGATCGAGTCCCATGTTGGACTCCCAGCTCTGCGGGAAGTCTGCTTCTCCCTCTGACCTTCTCCCCTCTCATTCTCAGTCTCTCTCTCTCTAGTAAATAAATAAAATCTTTAAAAAGAAAGAAGGAAAGAAAGAAAGAAAGAAAGAAAGAAAGAAAGAAAGAAAGAAAGAAAAAGAAAGAAGGAACTAGCAGTTCAGAGGGAGTGGGCCTAGTTGCCTGGGGCTGAGGGGTTTCCAGGGATCTAAGGCTTTTGGTGTTAAAATCAGAACCTTCCCAGAGCTGGTTTCTCAGAAAGAGACTTGGAGATGCCAAATAAGAAGGCCGCAAGCGATTTGTGCCACTGGAGAAAGAGTCACTCATTGAACTGGGAGAAATCAGGTAATGCTTCATGGAAGAGGCGGCGAGTACCAGCAACGACAGTAACAGCCAACGCCTGTGTGTGCCCCGTGAGCATCACCCCACCTAACACAACCATCGCTGTTGCTGTTTGGTCGAGGGGAAACAGGCTTGGAGACAAAGGGACTGGCCCGGTGGGGAGAAGGGGACCCCGTCCAGAACACGGGCTGTGATCTTCGCCACCTCTAGCTGCAGGGTCTCAGGATGAGCAGGAGTGGGGTGGGTGGGGAAGAAGCCGGGCTTGTGGGAGGCCCTGGGGGAGGGCCCTGCCAACCCAGGGCAGGAGGCCGGCCTCTTGTTGGGGGGGAGCGGGCGGGGGAGGGGGGAGGGTGGGGAAGGCCTTTGGGAGCCCTGCTGAGGAGTCCACACTCCACGGACAGTCAACCAAGGTTTCCGAGCAAGGTGAGAGTGGGCCGGGATGGAGGGAAACCGGAAGAGTCTGCTGGATCGGAGGGAAGAGGGGCTCTCACGGGCCCTGCCCTCTGAGCTCTTGGGCCGGGAGGGGAGTCAGAGAGCCCAGCGAACTGCTGAAGTCCGGGGGGCCTGGAACTCACAGCTGAGATGCGCCCTCCCCGGGCCTTCCTTACGTGCCTGGGGGCTTGGAGTGTTTGCGACCCCGCCTGTGGGGGTTACAGCAGATTCCTGCCCGGCTCCACCTGACCACCTGAATTCAAAGCCCCCGTCGGGGGACGCAGAGAAGCCATGGGGACAAAGAGAGTACTAGTTTTCAATCACTGGTGTTGACACATTGCCACGGTTCAGCGGCTCGAAACCACACAGTCTCTACGGTTCTGGAGGTCAGACGCCCAGGTTGGGTTGGCAGGGCTGGCTCCTCTGGAAGGCTCTAGGGAGGAATCCATTTACTAGCTTTCCTAGCTCCTGCAAGGGGCCCACATTCCTTGGCTCACGGTCCCGTCCTCCACTCCCTCGGGCCTCTGCTTCCATTGTCACGTCTTGCTGGTAAGCACCCCTGGGATTCTGTTGGGCCCGTCCAGATAATCCAGGACGAACCCCTCGGCTCAAGTTCCTTTCGCCTGTAAGAGAGCCATATTCGCGGGTTTTTGAAAGTGAGACGGGGCCATCTTGGGTGGGGATGGGGGCTGCCATTTTGTCTGCAGTGAGGAGACAGTGAGGAATCGTGACCGGGGCATCCAAAGAAGTCTCAGAGCCTGCGGTCTCTCAGTGAGCAAACATCCTAAGAACTGTATGAGTGTTTAATGGGGTTACTGGGACATAGACCCCAAAGGACAGATACTCATCAAGAATTGTAATTCTCTCTCAGGGCTGGAGGGCGCTCTCCCAAGGTCATGGGCCGGGCCCACTCAGTCTTGTTGCTGTGTCCTCCTTGGGTGCTGCCTGGACCGCATGCCCAAATTCCACGCAGCCGGAAGAGGCCAATGGGGGAGGGGAAAGTGTGTGCTTACTCTTCAAGCGTATGACACGGAAGTCCAACCCTTGAGTTCTGTCACATTCGCATTGGCCCAAACACAGTCACATGGTTACGCCAAGCTGCTCAGAAGGCAGAGGGATGCAGTTCTTACTCTGAGTGGACAGATGCTAAGTGTTCTATGACTCTGGAAAATGGGGTGAACAGACATTGGGGGACTACAGCCAGTGTGTGCCCCCAACACCTACTACGTTCATGGAACATGGAGGGGACGCTAAGGCTAGAGCAGTAAGGGGATCTCTGACCTTAGGCAACCCGCAGATGCTCCGGGGAGACAGGCAAGCAAACCAACAATCATAGTTTGCCCTCGTGGATGCCTGCCCAGTGTGCCATGAAAACCCCAAGACTGGGGGTCTCTGTCCGCTCAGGCTGCCATGATGAAATCCCACAGACTGGGGGCTAAGACAGCAGACATTTGTTTTCTCATAGTTGTGGGGCTGGAAGTCCCAGATCAGGAGGCAGCATGCTTGGGTTCTGATGAAAGGTCTTTCCTGGCTTGCAGACAGCTGCCTTCTCACTGTGTGCTCACACTGCAGGGGGAGACACGGAGGGCGGGGGGTGCCCTGGCATCTCTTCTTTAAGGATGCTAATCCCATCATGAAGGTCTCACTCTCATGACTTCATCTAAACCTACTCATCTCCCAAAGGCCTCATTTCCACATATGGCACATTGGGCTTTAACATATTAATTTGGTGGGGGTGGGCGGAGGTGACACAATTCTGTCCCTAGCCCTGGCAGCTGGCTAGACCTGGTGGAGGACAAGACAAAGGGTCAGGGTCGGTGTCCTAGGGAAGGCAGCATCTGGGCCAAGTCTCTAGTAATCGCTGTCCCTCCCTTTTCCTCTCTACATCCCCTTGGTCTGTGATCCAATGTCTTCAAGTCTCCCCACCATAGTCTCCCTCTCTACCCAGAAGCACGGGGGTCCATGGTCACCCTAAAGGACTCTGTCCTGAGCCGAAAGAAGCTCTTCTGTGAGTGCGTATTGGGTGAGTGTGTGTGTACACATACACTCACGCGGCTTTTTGTCACCCTATCCTCGGAACCCACCTTACCTCCAAACAAATCAGCCACAACCCCCTAATGGGTCTGAAGATGCTAACTTTCTTTTTTTAAAGATTTTATTTATTTATTTAACAGAGAGAGAGAGAGAGCACAAGCAGGGGGAGAAGCAGGCTCCCCGCGGACCAGGGAGCCTGACACAGGGCTCGATCCCAGGACCCCGGGATCATGACCTGCACTAAAGGCAGACAATTCACTGAATGAACCCCCCTGCTACCCCAAAGATGCTAGTTTTGAAGCAAGGCAGCAGTTTTACCGAAGCCATTCTCTGAGCAAAACTTGCCTTCTTTAACCACCACCCCCTTAGAGGTCCCCAAACTGGGAGATGCATCTTTCACTACTCTGAAAATGGGATTCTTCTGCTAAAATTAACCAAGTACATAGCATCCACACATGCGTGCGTGCGCGCGCGCGCGCACACACACACACACACACACACGTACCCGTGCCCAAATAGACAGTTTCTCAGAAATGAGGATGCAGATGAGAGGCTCAAGGACAGGCCTTACTTGCCCTCTGTCAGTTTACAAGAGAATTTATTCCACATATTCATCCATGAATATTTAGCAAGGCAACAATAACATCCAATGACACCCATGAGATACACAACTCGGAGAGCTCTCTCCCAGGAACATGCACAATGCTGGATGTCAACGTTTTCACCGGACTGAATGTTTGAAATGCAAGCATTAGCTTACAATAATCCTCCCCGCCCCTCTCTGCCTCGCTCTCTCTTTTTATTTGTGTACCCAGACATTTCTCCCATTTCTGATGCAAGCCACCGAGCAAATTCTTTACAATAACAACAGATCCTTGGGTTATGAGGACAGCTACCAAAGATTTAAGAAGCGTTTGTGGCACAAATGAATTCTAAGACATTCCATCCTTTCTTTTTGCTCAAGCACACACACACACACACACACACACACAGCACATTAAGCAAGGGCTGTTCTAAGACTGGCTAACATTTGATAAAATCAAGAAAGCTGCAAACTTTTGACAAGCCCCTATGGCAGCTGAATAATGGTCCCCAAAGACACCCTCACCCTGACACCCCCCCATCTGCGAATGTTGTAACATACGGCAAAGGCACTTCACAGGTGTAACTAAGTTAAGGACTTTGAGATAGGAATGGGACCCTGGCTTATCCAGGTGGGCCCTCAAGGTAATCACTAGAATCCTTGTAAGAGGGAGGCAGAGTAGGAATATGGGAAGGAGAGACCACGTGATGATGGAAGGCAGAGGAAGGGGACGGAGAGCTAAGGGTGGCAGGCAGCCGCTGGAAACAGGGCAAGGCGCCAGACCCTCCGAAGGAACCAGCCCTGTCAACCCTTGACTCTATAGACCAGTGAAACTAATTTCAGGCATGGGGCTCCCAGAACTATGAGAGAAAGAAATGGTGTCATTTTCACTCACTAAGGTTGTGGTAATTTCTTACAGCAGCAGCAGGAAACTAATACAGTCCCAACAGCTCCAGACGAAGGTCTTTGCCTCCTCCACACATGTATCCGGGCATCTCCTGAGGGCTCTGCTGTCAGGGTGGGGCCACCGGAAACTACCCAGGTACTTGGGGGTTTTGCATCTGTGTGTATTTTTTTGAAGTTCTCTCTCTTTTTTTTTTTTTTTAAAGATTTTATTTATTTGACAGAAAGAGTGAAAGCATGAGTAGGGGGGAGGGGCAGAGAGAGAGAGAGAGAGGGAGAAACAGACTCCCCTCAGAGCTAGGAGCCCAATGCGGGGCTCCATCCCAGGACCCTGGGATCATGACCTGAGCTGAAGGCAGGCGCTCAACTGCCTGCTGATCCAACTGACTGCCACCCAGATGCCCCAAAGTTCTCTACTTTTCTAATAATAAAGTCAATCAAGGCCATGGTAGGAAATGTAAGATCTAAAGAAATTTGCAAGAACATAAAACAAAAAAGAATATAACAATCACCCATAATCCCACCTTCCAGAAATAACTTCCTTTATAACAATAACATAATTTCTACTTATAAGTTTGATTTCATGATTATTTTCTTAATATTGCCTCTTCTTCCACCCCTACCTGACAGCAAGATCCATGAAGGCAGGAACCCACTCACTGTGCAAACTGTATTTCCTGTGAGTAGCTCAGTGCCTGATCAATAGATGGGGATCCATTGAGGCAATGCATTATTATGGAATGAATGACCTCTACTAACATTTTGTACATTGCTTTTCAGGCTCTTTTGTATGTATATTGCATATTTGTGTATGTGTACTTAGACAGAAATGTATTTTTTTAATTTATTTTTTAATATTTTTACATCTTTGCTATCACACTATATCTACATGGCTCTGGCCTACCTTCTTTACTTAATATTTTATCCTAGACATTTTCCAAAATCATTAAATAGTCTTCAGAAGTTTATTTTAATAGCAGCTTAATGGGAATTTTTTTTTGTTAGCTTACTTCCTTTTTCCCTTTTTTTTTCCCCATTATAAATAATACAGCAATAAACACCTTGGCATGTACATCTCTATCCACATTTCCGGTTATTTTCTCAAGGTAAATTCCTAGGTGGGGCATTGCAGGAGCTGAGCACATCACCACTTGCCAGACCAGCTCTTGCTGGCGGCCCGTGCATGTCGATACTTTAAAACCAAATCCATTACCAGGTGGGGACCCTCTGGGACCTAGAACAGCAGTGCCAGTGTTTGCATATGGCAAAGCCAATCCGCTCGGGTTTGGGGTTTTGTTTTATTTATTTATTTTAGAGAGAGAGTTTGCACAAGCATTTGGGAGGGGGAGGTCCAGAGAGAGAGGGAGAGAGAGAGAATCTGAAGCTGACTCCATGCTCAGTGCAGAGCCAGACGTGGGACCCAATCCCACAACCACGAGATCATGACCTGAGCCGAAACCAAGACTCAGGCGCTCAACCAACTGAGCCCCCAGGCGCCCTGATCTGCTCGGGGTTATATTTAAGCAGAGAATTTCATCTGGGTAACAGGAGACCCAGGTTCCAGGGTGAGCTTTGGGGGTTTCCAGCTGTGCCACTTTTCCCGGGGAAACCAAGGTCGTCGTCTCTGAGACAGGGAGAATGGACGATGTCGTTGAACTCCCTTCTACCAAGAAACTTCTAGCAACCATTACAAAAGGGAAAGAGGCACTAAAAATGAGGGACAATTCATGCCAGATGATCAAATGCTGGTTTTAAAAGTCAGACCTGTCAGGTTTGTGAACTCAACCACAATAAGAAATGGCTTTCATAGTATCTCTGTGTTTGTTGAGAAATGGTTTGAATCGTTCAAAGAATGTGAAAAACCTTCCCATCAATGAACAGACTAAAAAAAAGTGGCCTTTTGGATCCTGGATCCAAAAACCCTTTGGATCCTTTTGGATCTGACTTAGCAGATCCAACAAATTCCATTCATGCCACGTCAGAAGGAACAAAGGGTGATTTGTGGAAAATGCCTTTGGCTGAATTTTAAGCTATGTTATTGATATCACTGTATTCTGAATCTTTGAAAAGTACAATCCATGTCTGATGTATGGAACAGCTCTATTAGCCAGTTTCCTTCCAGTCTAGTTTGTGCTTCTGAACGAGACCCCTAAATCATTCCAGAGAGCTCCTGCTTCACCATTCTCCTGGAAATTTGTTTGTTCCTTTATTCAGTCAGTTAGTCACTCAACAAACATTTTGCTGGGAGGCTGGGCCAGACACTTTGTGGGACTCCAAGGAGATGGGTTTGAATGAATAGTGCGTGATCTTGCTGGCATAACAGAGAAGCCACAGAAATCCCAGGGCTGCCTCAACGTGGCTGTCTGACCTGAAAAAATGTGCCTCTCCTTTTAACCTCCTAGAAAGGGGACCATGAATATGTCCCCTGGGCCTGCCACAAGGAATGACTTGAGGTATGTCACACGTGTGGACCAGAACCTGAGACAGAGGAGACGCAAATGTCAGTCTCTCCACCCAGGTCCTTGAAACACTCCTAGCTTGGTAAGCAGAACAGAAGCAGAGGTCACCTCTGCCTAACAGAGGTCTTTACAAGGTTCTGCATAAGCCTAAGTCACCACCAGCTGCCCTGGTTTTCTTCGATGCACAAAGGGGAGTACTCAAAGTGTGTCGGGGCAAGGGGGTGGGTTTGCAAGCCCCGAGTGCCACCCTGTCGAGCCAATGTTTGGAATCGGTCTGCAAGGATCCAGGCTGATGGATGTTTATTTAGACACACATGCCAGCAGCCTGTATTATATGCCCAGAAGAGGGAAGGGGGCCAGCAGGATTGATAGATTTTATGTGCAAGGAAGAATTTCGGCTGTGAAATGTGAAGGGAAAGATGCCTCGTTTTCGGGTTCGGCGATGGGAAGAGATGGAATGTATTTCTCCCAAAAGCTAGAGAGTTGGGCCAAGTTGGGCTGCAGAAAGGATTTCTGCATTTGGAAGACAATCTCATCTGGTGGGCTTGGGTTTCAGGGCAGGCAGCCTGGGTTTGTGTCCCAACTCTGCCTCTTACTAAGTGCGTGAGGCCAGGCGAGCTCCATTTCCTAGAAAGTTCCACCCGACGCCAGATGGGGGTGAATCTGGGGTGTACATCAGAGGGCTGGTGTGAGCTTTGGCTGGGGTGACACTGGGAGAGTGCCCAGCCCAGCAAGTGCCTAATAAACGTTAGTTATTATTAGCAGTAAGCAGGAGGCTGGTTGATCTGCTTCGAACTAAATGTTCCTTGGAATCCAAAAAGTCTTCGTCTTTGACTCTTTCCACTACATTTATGGAGGGTTCCAGAGAAACTTTTAGAAAGAGGAGAGGAGGGATAGACGTGAACTTTCACCCTGGTGTGAGCAAGCCAGTTTTTATAGCTGGTCTTTCTGATTGGCCAATAGCTCACTATTCACACACACACACACACACACACACACACACCCACGCACACACACACACCCACCCCGTGAGAGGGTCTTAGAATTCAGATTCAACAAAGATTCTCTAAATTCTTCCTCTGTTCCAGACTCCGCACTCCAAGCATCACCCTCCCCCATTTAACCTCAGTTCACCCACCCCCATGGCTGCAGCATGAGGTGACATTAGTGTCTCAGAAGGCACAAAGAAGCCAAGTAATCCATGCAAGGATGCACAGCTTGGAAGTGGTAGAGCCAGGATTCGAACATGAATCTGAATGGCCAGTGGCCTTTTGTTACTTTGTGCTGGAAGGATGTGTGTCCCCTCAGAGGTGGGTGTGCCCTGGGAGATCTGCAGAGGGGGTGCAAACTCCCTCCTTGCTGGGACCTCCTGGCCACCCACAGAAAGAGGTCTGTCTTGTGGCAGGAGACCAACCCCACCCCAGGGCGAAGTCCCTTTCTTATTCTTTTAGCCATATCAACAAACACAGGCAAACCATCACTTCCATATCGCCATGAACATGAAGGCTTTCTGAAGGTGCAGGAAAAGGAGAGGTTGTGAGGACACTAGGTGCTGTATGCTGGGCAGAGAGCCCAGGGGCATCGGGGGGACAAGATGAAGCCATTCCATTCATTCCTGCGTCTCCTACCTCCCTGCCGTTCTGGGGGCCTCACACACCTGCCTCAGGGAGCCACGGCTTGCTCCAGAGAGGAAGCAGCCTCCGTGCTCACCCACTCAAACTCCTGGAGATGGGAGACACCATCTCCAAGCCACCTCTAGCCTCAGGTCTAACCCAGAGGAGAAGTTCAGTCCCTGGGCATCTGGAAAGTCATGCAAAGATCCCAGCCTTTCAGGCAAGGACAGCTCGATCTCCTGACCGGACTGCAGCTAGTGGTCCCCTGCATTCTAACTCCTCATGTGTTCAGAAGTCCCTGTGTCTCCTCCAGGGGCCTCCCTCAAGCTCTGGCCACTGGGACGGCCCAGGGGCCTTTTCCCCACAGGCCCCACCCACTCAGTCTCCAGCATCTGCCTGAATGCTTTGTGCCCCTTCAGGTCCTCAGGCATCACCCCCCCACCCCACCCAAAGGCCTCTCCCTCTCCTCCTAGGAGTCAGCTGCCCCCCAAGAACAGCAGAAGCTTTTTGAACATATTCCATCATTCATTATGAATTCCTCGTTCTCCCCACAGGCCCTTCTGCTCCCTGGGTCACCTCATGGGGTGCATTGAATAACTGGACTTCATAGTTACAAAGGGCTTTTCCCATATGGTCATGCTCTTCCTCCTAGTCACCCTACGAGGTCACTGCAGTGGCCGCTCTCCCATTGGTCTTTCCCCCTTTTCCTCCCCAAGATGACACTCGGGCCCACAGACATTAAGTAGTTGCCCAAGGCCCCATGGCTAGTTGGCCGCAAGGATGGGATTCCATCTGAGCTCCGGGCTCTGTGCGTGCCAGGGACGAGTAAGCCTCCCAGCGCCCGGGGCCTGTCCTGCCCTCAGACGTGAGCCCCAGGAGGAGGCCGGGTGAGGACCTGGCAGCCTCTCACCTGGGCTGGGGAGGGGGTGGGCAGGTGTGGCCACGGCCTGGAGGCCCTCCTGCCGGGCAGCCCGTCCTGCCTGCCCACGGGTGGCCTCAGCCAGCTGCCCTCCGCCGTCTGCCGGTTCCAAGCTTTTCGGCAAACTGGCTCCTAATTCCCCTACCATCTGTGAGCAGCGCGAGTCTTGGCTACCTCTTGGTGCTTCTTCAGATCAACTTGCAAGTTTTCAAAGTGACGTGAGTTCTTGGTGCTTGCAAAAATGTCAGCTTCCGTCACATCTTATTAAAACTGAAAATATGAAAAGGTTTTGGATAAACTGAGACGAGCCGAGTTTTCCTCTTTTCTTAAGTGAGATTGCTTTCTTCTCTTCTCTTTTCTTTCTTTCTTTCTTTCTTTTTTTTTTTTTAAAAAAAGGAAGAGTTTGGTTGTTTTTCTCTGATCGCAAGAGTGATGATCGCTGTCTTTGTGCCTGTTGCCTGCCGAGGGAGCCCGCCCCACCGGTCCACGCTGCGGCAGACTCTGGCTGTTCCGTGCAAGGGGTCTCTCAGGGTCACTCTCCAATGAGGGCTTACTGGTGGTAGGCGATGAAGGAAGAGTTGTGGGGAAAATATGCAGTGCAGCTGACCCCCTGGAGCCGGGGACAACATCCTACATGCATTGTTCTGTTTAATTGCAGAAGTAAAGTCTCCCTTTGCCTCTGTAGAAATGAGGGGTTGGGGCACAGAGACGCCCACCAGTCACGTGGCTCGTAAGTGGCAGAGTGCGGGCGTGAATCCAGGCAGGCCGGCTCGAGGTCCCACGCTCAGTCTCTTCAGGACACAGCCCCCCACGCTCCCAGCCAGCTCCCCACAGGGTGACATGAGAGGCAGGACCACGCTGGGGCCCCTGCAGGCCGGGGGACGGTGCTGGGGCACCATCGTGAAAGCGGTGAGAAGCTGAGTGAGGGTCCGGAGCCAGGCAGGGCCTGGCAGGGTTAGAAGCACATTAGGAAGATGCTCACGACTACATCGTGGACTTGGCCATTCACTAAGTCCCTGCTCCTGCGTAGCTTGGAGCCAGATTCCGGGGGAACTCACTGTGGGTGAAACCCCACCCCAGGCTCAGGGGAAGAAGCCTGTGCTTCATTATGGGGCCACCAGGAAGGAACAGGTGGCCTCCTGCTGCTCCAGGATCAGCTCCTAATTTCCAAGTCTGTCCCCACCCTCCACCCCTCCACCCAAGTGAGGACCCCTGGTCACCCATGTCGTCAGTGTCTGCTGCCTGGCAATCAGACCTTATTCCCCTTCCCAGCTTAGGTCATGAGGCTCTGAGAAGCTGTTGGGGGCATCCCCCCCATGCACGGTGGCCTTCCCGGGAACTTGAACCCAGACCCCTGCACGCAGCAGACCTGCTGTCGGTTCACGGAATACGCGGGCTCCTCATACAGACGGTGTGGCTGAGGAGCCAGCGCCCCTTCTGCACATTCCTGGGCGGATTTCACCTCCGTTTCCCCATCTGTAGAAGGGGGTCACAGAGAGCCTTACAGAGGTGGTGGACCGCCAGAAGCACTCTGGGCATTTCTGTTCTGACAATTAATTAGGAAAACAATCTTCAGTAGTCCTGTGCAAAGCTGGAGAGACTGAGCTGAAAACCTGGCACGTTGTAACAGACGGCTTTGGGACGGCGAAGATAGCAACTCTCGCAAGCCCGAAAAATGCCCTTGAGCAAGTAATCCCTGCTCCTTAGACTAATTCAAGAGATGAGGGGGTGGATGGAGATTATGTTACCTGAAGCTTGATCAGCACCCATGAGCACGGACAGGAGAAAACCCAAACATTTGGCTCCTGGGGAATGATCGTCCCAGTCGGCATAATTCCACCGGTGGAATATCACACAGCTCTGAACAATGATGGTCCCGAAAGTTTGGACCACCAGGAAAGAGGCTTATGGTGGATGTTAAAAGGGAAAGTTTAAGGGCGCCTGGGTGGCTCAGTTGTTGGGCAACTGCCTTCGGCTCAGGTCATGATCCTGGAGTGCTGGGATCGAGTCCCACATCGGGCTCCCTCCTCACTGGGGAGTCTGCTTCTCCATCTCTCCTCTCTCTCTCTCATTCTCTCTCTCAAATAAATAAATAAAATCTTTAAAAAAAGGGAAAGTTTAAGACATAAAATAAAACCACGCTACTTTCAGTATTGTGAAATATGTATGCTCACGGACAAGTATTAGAATAAACCTAGGAAATGGAAATAATTATCAAAAGATTTGAATATTCAGACTTCAGGGATTTTTTTTTCACAATTTTCTTGGATCTTACCGTCACACTGTTTTTTCAATTCAAATGAAAAGAAAAAGAAACGTCCCAACAATCTATAGATCATTTCCCCCCCTTTGTGTATAATATAGATGTGTCTATTTAAAAGATTTCTCTTTTAAAATCTCATTTAGTGCCTCAACAAAGAGTGCCCAACTGTAAGTTCATTCCAAATGAGTTCCTAGAAATAAATGTATTCCCGTTCACCACGTGTATAATTTGCACACTTTAGGAGATTTAGTGATTATACAGGAATTCGGAGTTTTTAATAATTTCCTGAAGGGTTGTTTTTAAAGCAGACAATGTGTTTTTCCTATTTCCCAAACAATCGGAATGATGGAAAATATCCAAAATAGCTATGCCTGAGTCTTTCTTTCTCCCCTCTAATTTCCTGTACGTTTTTGTTGCTGTCATTGCTGTCCCTCAGCCTCTCCAAGTAGGAACTCTGCTTTTGAAGCCGCGTCCTCACAGACAAGAAATTATAGTCATCTTATCCCTAATGCACTGCTAGATAAGAAAAGGACTTATTATCCTTCAAGAATCTGTGTACAAAGGCTTCATCCCAGCAGGCAGACTCAATCTCCATGGGGCAGGTAAGCAGAAAATCTGACCCAGAGATTTCCCAGCTAAGGGAAATGGATATTTATGTCAGCACTAGGAACCACTCTGATTCATGGTCCAGAGAGACCTGGAAAAGATAGGGCCGAGAAGCACATTTCAGATGATGGCATTCGGCCACATCATTTCACAGATGGGGAAACTGAGGCCCTCCAGGATGCCAGGACTTACCCGAGGCACTTGCCGCTTTGTGGTTGAGCGGGAGCCACAGCTGCCTCCAGGCCTATGCCCTTTCTACCCTCTTAGAGCATCATAATTCCTTTTTTTTTTTAAGATTTTATTTATTTATTTGAGAGAGAGAGAGAGAGCAGGGGAGAGGGGCAGCAGGAGAGGGAGAAGCTGACTCTATGATGAGCAGGGAACCCGATGCAGGGGTCCATCCCAGAACCCTGGGATCGTGACCCGAGCTGAAGGCAGAGGCTTCACTGACTGAGCCGCCCAGGCGCCCCGAGGATCATATTTTCTTAATTGGAGATGGGGCCGAGTCTTCTGACGGAAGACTCACTAGGCTGAACTTATTTCTAAAATAGAGGCCTGAGAACAAAGCCACTCTGTATGCAGGACTTTGGGAAACAAAGGATGGCAAAGACGTCTAATTGTTTCAGATGGCTTTTAGAGGGAAAAACTAAGTCTCATGCAGTTATACATGGAAACTTTATGATAAAACCAAATGACATGAAACAAAAACAAAATTCACCAACCCCCACCCCACCCTAAAAAAGAATCTCTTATATTCGCCTATATCCTGCACTTTCAGAAGGAAATTTAAAAGAGTTCACAATAGGGGCCCCTGGGCGACTCAGTTGGTGAAGCATCTGCCTTCGGCTCAGGTCATGATCCCAGGGTCCTGGGATCGAGCCCCACATCAGGGAGCCTTCTTCTCCCTCTCCTGCTCCCCCTGCTTGTGAGCTCTCTCTCTCTCTCTCTGTCAAACAAATAAATAACATATTGAGAAGGGCACGTATTGCATGGAGCACTGGGTGTGGTGCATGAACAATCAATCTTGTAACACTAAAAAATTAAAATAAACATATTTGGGGAGAAAAAAATAAAAATAAAAAATTAAAGAGTTCACAATGAAAGCCATCATCACCAAGTTATATGGTAGACAGTGTAATTTAGAAGTAGCCCAAGGTTAATGGAAGCCACATCAGACATCCCTCCTTTCTCTCTTGTTCTGAAACAGAAGATTTCAGGAACAGGCTTGTGGGTTACGTGCAGATGAGGGCTTTGTGAATGGTCCCCAGATGGGGACAGAGGTGGGGACCGTGGCCTGCCTTTGCTTTATGATGAATAGTTGCACCCATGGATGGACTGTGGTTCATGAGCCACCGCTGGGCCGAGGAGTATGATCCCGTTCAGCTTGTTCAGGTGAGACTCGGCCAAGGACCCACTGCTCTCCTGAATATCCTTTCCCTGGAGGAGGAAGGAGGATGCTCTCAAAGAAGGGGCTCTCCCACCTCAAGTGTCCCCCAGTGAGCTGAGCTGTTGGGGAAGAGTCCCCTGCTGTTCCCTAGTAAAGTGGGAGGGTGACACTGCTTCCTATCTTTTGGGGCCAAGAGCTTGAACTTGAGGACCTACTGAAAATTTTGAAGGTATTTAAGCCAAAATCAGCTTGAATCCAGTAGCATCGAATCTAGCAGATAGAAAAGAGCTTCGAGGAGTTGTGCTTTAAATAATTTTTAAAAATTTTTTTTTTAATTATAAAATTTAAGACTTTATAGGCAGAAGGGAGTGGAGACAGGAAGTTATACAGGGTGAAAGAGTATTGATTACTTTACTTTAGGGGTGGCGGGGGGGTTTCAGGCCGATCACCTCACTAGTACTGATCAGAGGCTTCCTCAATAATTGGTTTAAGGTTCCATTTCTGGGAAAACTGGAAGTCTTGGTTTGGTGCCTACAGCTTAGCATAAGTGACTCCATTTGGGGATCTTGTTTTGTTTTTTTTTTTTTTAATAGGACCCACATGCAAGAGAGAGGAAAATGTGTTGAACGAGTTAATATACCACTTCACTGTTGGAGATCCTGAAAAATCTAGGGTGTGGGAGACCCAGCTCCATAGGTTACCTCTGCCCCAACACCCAGCCCACTCCCTCGCACTCACATCAGTTCCCACTGAAGATAACTATCGCCGTAGGCCGGGCACATCCATCAATGGACTTTGCTGTCTGGTTGTTGCAAAGAGACTACAGCAGGCTGTGGTGGGGACCATCACCCCCATTTTACAGGAGAGAGAGCACAGCTCAGAGGGGCCCTGGTACCCTGCCTGGGATCTCGTGTCTGGATGCTTGCAAGGATACTCTTTCTAGAAAGTCTGAAAGTGAGATTTGCCTGTGACTTTCGGATGCCTGTGAGCTCTCCTGACCCTGCTTCTTTAGGAGCCTTGACCTCTTGACCAGGAACCTCAACAGAGAAGTCAGCCCATTCAGAGACCGGGGAGGGCTGACAGCCCTCGGCCACTGAGGTGGGAGCAGACGGCACTCAGAGACAGTGTCTTCCCCAGGTCTGCCGTGCGGGTCAGGGAGGAGAGGGTTCCTAAATCACTTAACCCTACTTTCTGCTCTTCTGGCAGGATTTACCAACTGGTGGCAGCCCATGGGATGAATGCAAGGATGAGGGCTGGATGTTTCCCTCCTCCTCTTAGTTTGGGTGCCCCTAACACAGACCCCAGGACAAGGATTTGGGTTCAAGTAGTTTATTTGGGAGTGGATCCCAGGAAGCACACAGGGAGAGGGGAAGGGAGGCCAGGACAGGAGGAAAGTCTGCAAAGGGGCACTTGGGGACCCTCAGAGAGCCTGTATAGACCACCCCCCCGAATGGTCCCCCTGGAAGGGAGCTGGACATTTATTCACCAACTGTTCTTTCTCATTGGCTGAGGGCAGCTGCTCTTGGAGCATGTGCTGCCTGGTCTTCCGACTGTGGGCCAGAGAACAGCCTCAGGAGGAGACAGGCCCAATGAGCCTTTAGCACGAGAGTAGACATGGGCCTCCTCCATCCCCCCAAGCCGTCCTGATCCACACCCCAAGCCTAGGGGCTCTGCCTACTCTAATGAAGACTTCCTGCCCCTGGACCCCAGGGCACCATCAGCAGAGGTGAACAGAGGGCCCTAGGAAGTCAGGCTGCCCCCGGCAAGAACCCCTTCTCCCCACCCAACACCCCTCCTAGACTCATGGTCACCATTTGCCTTGAGGTCTCAGGGACAGGCAGTGTGGTGCCTCTTTTTCAGGTTACGCCGGCCACCCCAAGGCCTCGGGGATTCCCACAATACCTCTCATCCCCACGTGGTCCAGGCGTCAAGCCCCAGGCTCCATTCCTGCTCCCCACTCCCCCGACCCGGGAGTCCACCTTCCCCCACTCCCTGTCTCCCGTCCCTGGTTTGTCTTCATGGTGAACGGTATGACCACCTGAGAAAACATTTCACCTGTTTGTCTCCAACTATCGAAAGCATAAGCCCCAGGGGGGCAGATGCTGGGGTCTGTGTGTTCATAGCCAGACCCCCAGACCTGGGCTGCGGCTGGCCACGGGTTAGCAGAGAGCATTCACTCCCCGTGGAGCGACTGAAGTGGTCAGCTCAGGGATTAAAACTACTTTCTCAAAGGTCAAGAGCGGGCCAGGAATACAGAAACGCCACAACGGTCGCAAGACTTGTCACACACACCGAATGCGTACATTTACTCCTGCGGCCGAACTCACTGGGCTAGTTTTGAGAAAATGACCACATCTGCTTCAGTGAATTCTCTCTGGCCCGTGCACCACAGACACGGAGCCCCCCCGGGGACCCACAGGTGAAATTCACACAAGGCATCTCCTTGTTTCCACCCTTCTGGGTACCCTTGTGCCTGAGTCCACAGCCTCACGTGGGGGACCCTCCCAGTGTCCGGATTCCAGCCCGTTTTTCAGACGAGCATTCCCATTTCTTCCCTCCATAGGCTGTGCTTTCCAGAACGCCCCACTGAGGCACCCAGCCACCGCCCACAGCCTGCCCACGGGCACCTGTGCCCACAGCCCCAATGGGCTGCCCCTTGCATGTGGTAGAGAAGCCAGGGCTCCCCAGCCCCGCCCCCGCCTTCGCACCAACCACGTCCATCCCGCTCCCGCCTGATGCTTGTCACCACCCACCACACTCCAGACTGTGCGGTCCCCGTTGTTTATTTCTATCCCTCACCAATCAGCTGTCAGCTGCGCCAAGGCAAGGATTTTTGCCCACTTTCCCCACTGCTAATTCTTAAGCACTTAGCGCATAGTAGGTGCTCAATAAATTCCCTTCTCCTGTGAGGCAGCAAACAACTTACCAGGCAGACGAGTGACCCGCCCACATGGGACACTTCTCAGCGGGTCCCCAGGGTCCGGCTCTCAGGCCCCTGCCCGGCTGCTGGGAGCTCTCTGCCTAAGCTGACAGGAGCAGCACGGGCATGCCCTCAAAAGCAGCCCCAACAGACAGATCCCATTAATTAGGGCAACCCAGCCAATGACCTATGGCATGAATACATTAGGGGGATGTCTGGGGGTGATATGTTCTGGCTTTTTAAGCAGACCCCTCGTTAGTGCCCTGCAGGTCTCCTCTTGAAGAGCGCCTGACTCGTCTCAGGGGAAGGCGGGGGCTCACCAGTGAGAGGAAGGAGACAAGCGCTCCAAGCAATCTGGGCTGAAACCTAACCTCTATTTTATCCTCCTAGGGAAACTTGACCCCGGGTAAGTCGTCCGGACACACGTCAGTTTCCTTGCCCAAACGTGGGGAGGCCATTTCCCAAATTCCAGGGGATGTGCAGACGGACACAGCATACAGCACTCTGCAAAGACACCCACCTACTTGAGTGATCTAGAAAGGAGTGGTCACCAGGGGCCACTTCATGGATGACGATGACAATGACGAAGACAAAGATGAAATTTTAATGAGCATCTCTTTCCTCTGTGTCACTCTGCTAGGTGTTTTCACAGACCCTTGTCTCACTTAAACCTCACCGAAATTTGGGAAATGGGCATTATTACCCCATTTTGTGTAGGAAGAGCTGGGTCCTCACAAAGCTCTTGAGAAGTCCCACCAGGGAGCTGGAGAGCAGTCTTCGGAGGGGACACCGTCTTACAGCCCACCGTGTACTGCTATCTGAGGTTCTGTCTCGGACTTCGGGAAGGTGAAGACCCCTTCTTGGGGGTGACCAGGGCTTGGTTCTTTGCTGGCATAGGATGACCCCAGGGCCAAGTGGCCTTATTGGCCTGCTCCCAGGTACAAGAAAGACCTTCCCAACCTTGCTTGTCCCCTAGGCACCAAAACCAAGTGGACTTGGAGCACTTTGTGAGACCCATTAACTGAGGGGTGGGGTGGCCTGAGGGACAGGTGGGGTGGCCTGAGGGGCAGGCTGGAACAAGCTAGGTTAACACAATGGGGACCTTGAATTGGACCCCCAAGGAAGAGCATTTTCGGTGTGATTTCTGTGTCCTTGACAAAAGGGTGCAGCTCTGGGGTCTTGGAATGTCTTGG
This sequence comes from Nasua narica, assembly GCA_028533885.1. NCBI lineage: Eukaryota > Metazoa > Chordata > Mammalia > Carnivora > Procyonidae > Nasua > Nasua narica. Next base: position 119,448,688 of record CM052797.1, on the reverse strand, counting down.
ATTACAAATCATAATAGGCTCAAGTATTTCCCAAATTGGCTCCCTGAAAAACCAATCACACTAGTTGCTCTTTGGAGTGGGGGTGGGGGTGAGGTCCTTGGCCAGACTCACACATACACTGACAGGCGCAGGTGACCTCTTACAGGACTCAAGTGTTGCCCAAGGTCAGTTGGCTATGGGATACTCTCACCAGCCTCCTCTCTTTTAGAAATGCTGACTTACAGGAGTTTCCCACCTCAAAGTAGGAAGGAAATACTATTGGCCTTGGTAAGTCCATTGGGGTTTTGAGTCTACACTAAGGAAAACAGACTTGTTTGCTGAAGTCCCCCAGCTATCAGGTGCCGTGTGTGCTGCCTTTACACACGGCATCATTTCATCATCATGACCGTTGTGTAAAAGAGGGCATTGACTGCTTTTCCTCCACGCAGCCCCTTCCAAAATTTTTTGGAAAGGACACCTTAATTTTCTTTTTCCACCTCCCACTCCTCTCCAGCTCTTTTTTTTTTAAGATTTAATTTATTTATTTGACAGAGATAGACACAGCGAGAGAGGGTACACAAGTAGGGGGAGTGGGAGAGGGAGAAGCAGGCTTCCCACTGAGCAGAGAGCCCGACGCAGGGCTCGATCCCAGGACCCTGGGATCATGATCTGAGCCACCCAGGCGCCCCTCCAATTCATCTTTTTAAATAATAGCTTTATTGAGACATAAACACAGTCCATACAATTCGCCCATTGAAACGTATGGTTTAAACATTTTAATATATTCCCAGATGTCCACAACCATCACCCCCATCAATTTTGAACACTTTCATTACCTCAAAAATAAGCTCTGTACTCTTTAGGTATCACCTCTCATTCTTTTGTTCCTCCAGCCCTAAGCAACCACCAATCGACTTTCTGTCTCTATAGATTTGCCTGGGCTGCACATTTTATACCAATGGAATCACACAACTTGCATGACTGGTTTCTCTCACTCAGCACATGGTTTTCAAGACTCACCCACCTTGTAGCATTTGTCAGTGCTGCACTCCTTTTTATGGCTCAATGATATTCTGTTGTAGGGACAGACCACTTTGTTTATCCATCCAACCACTGATGGACATTCAGGTTGTGTCCACATTTTAGCAACTGAATAGTGCTGCTATGAACATTTGTGTACAAGTTTTCATTCTTCTTGGGTGCATACCTAGGACTGGAATTGCTGAATCCTATGGGGATCACCAAATCCATGTAAATCCATGTTTTACCATTTGAGAAACTTCCTGCCTGTTTTCCTAAGTGGCTGCACTATTTCCCAATCCCACCTACGGTGTCTGAAGGTTCTGCTCTTTCCCAACGTCACCAACACTTGTCATTGCCTACCCATTTCTAGCTCATAATCCACATGGGATTCCACTGGAGCAGCCATGTTAGCATGGCCACCTCTCCCCTACCTGCATCCATATACCATCTAGGTACTGTGTGCTGTGGGTAATGGTGGAATTCATGCTGATGAGCAGTCCAATGGAAAATTGGGCTCTTATTTATGGTTCCCAGATTGCATAAGGTTTTGGGGGGTAAACGCTAAGGGAATTAACATTTATGCAAAAGAGAGCCCGGTTCTGAGTCTGCACTCCTGCTTTCCCAGCAGACTGGGTGCTCACAGCTCTGAGCCACAGCCCCCATACCTGGGAAATGGGAGAACATCCTCTGGAGGGCTGTGGTGGGGAGAGCCTGACAGATGACACTTGTAGCATCAATAGTTGGAACTGGGGGCACCTGGGTGGCTCAGGTGGTTGATTGGGTGACTGCCTTTGCCTCAGGTCATGATCTCGGGGTCCTGGGATCAAGCCCTGTGTTGGGCTCCCTGCTCCTTGGGGAACCTGCTTCTCCCTCTCTCTCTGCCTGCTGGTCCTCTTGCTTGTGCTCTCCCTCTCTCTTGCTGTCAAATAAATAAACAAATAATCTAAAAAAGAAAAAGAAACAAAGAAAAATAGTAGGAACTGGCCTCAAGCAAACCCCCAACCAATGTTTGGGTCTTTCCAACTATGTCCCTGGGTGCTCCCCAGTTCTGCATCCTGAGACCCAACACATACAGTTTTGTCTCTTTTTGAGCTGAACCCACAACGCTTCCATCTTCTCCAGATGGGTGGACTCAGTTACAATCACCACCATCTTACTAAACGTTCGTTATCTTCCAGACTGTCCCTGGGAGTTTCACACACGCCATCTCTAATCCACTAACAGTGTGGATTCAGCATCTCTAGGTTAGGGACGCAGATGCAGAGCTCAGAAGGTTGAGGGTGTGCACAGGTTCTCAAAGCCAGAAAGTGGCAAAACCAGAATAGGAAACCGGGTCTGGCTACATTCCATGGCTGTCCTCATGGTCACACCCTATGTGCCACCTCTTCCCGTCCTTCCTGGTTTCCTTTCTATATCTCCCTCTTCATGGGTGGCCAAAGGATGTTCCAAAGACTAATAAAGCCTGTCCTAGGTGCCTTTCTTCCCTGGTTCCCAGCAAGCTGCCACCATCACCCCTCCAAACTCCCAACCCAGATGCTGACAATATCCCTGATATCATGACATCAAGAGGCTGTCAGTTTTCTGCTGCAAGAGAGTCCTTTTGGGCTCTGAACTAAGAGTCCATTAAGGATGCCCTCTCCTCTAAAGCGTGGCGTCCCAGGTTAAATTCTTTATAAGCAGATGTTTATTTTTAGAGAGCCGCTGTATGGGCTATTACTGAATGCTTAAGCAGTTTTTTAAGACAAGGGTCACCAAAGGCTCCCACTATAGAAAAACCTCTACATAATACTGCCTGCTGAACAACACAGCCAAGGGAAGAGAGACAGAGAGAGAGAGAGAGAGAGAAGGGAGTCTTTTATTTTGAAAAGGAGGAATTTAAGGAGGGGGATACTCTGAAAGCATTTCTGTTGAAAGAAGCGGACTTACATGTTTCCATTCAATGTGAAAATGGAGTCAATAAGGTTTATTTCTTCAGGTATTTTGAGTGACAGTGACGACACCCATGAGGGTGCAGAGGATGGGCTGGGACACACGGTGTTGTGCCAGTCAGGGGTTAATGTGAGTGTCTCAGAGGCCATTCATGCGCCTCATCTCTATGTCATGCACCTACCAGGGGAAGGCGTCAGCAATCAGGCAATGTGTGGAAGACAGAGGGGCTGCTGTGGGGTTCCCTTCTGCTCTGGACATGAGAGTTTTTGTGGGGTGTTGCCAAAGGCAAGAGTGGGTCTTGTCCCCACACAATGGTGCTAAGGCCAGGTCTGATAACAGCAACAACCATTTAAGGAGGATAGTGAGAGAGCTAAGGGTTCCCAGTGTGGCCAGTTCCTGAGAAGAGAACATTCCACAGAAGTACCCAGCACAGTGACAGAGGAAGTGGGTAAGATTACTCCCCATTTACAGCAGAAGCTAACTCAAAGAGGCTAAGCCACTCGTCTGTGGTAGACTGCTGTGTGTCCATCAGAACTCATCTTTCCTCAGGGCCAGGCAGGTAGGCTAGATGTTCCATCTTCCGGTTAGGGTGTCGTCTCAGGACTGAGCTCTGGCCAACTGAATGTGGGCAAAAGGAAGGGGTGCCAGTTCCAAGCCTGGCCCAGAGCATCCTCCCACGTGCCCTTGGAAACTTGCACCACCCACTGGCTGTGTGAGGAGAGCATTCCAAGGCAGTGGGGATGCAGAATGGAAGGACCCACTGAGCACAGGGTGGACTGCCAGGCCAGTCCGTGGCATGAGTGAGGAATAAGCATATGGGGACTGAACCACTAGTGACTCTGGGTTCATATAGAGGGGAAGCTACAATGGTGGACCGCCATACAATCCCACCACCTCATGACCCTGAGAAAACCCAGAGAACTGCAGTTTCTCCCCTTGTCCTCACAGCCTCACACTGTGATGAGCAAACAGTTGGCGCTCAGCCCCTTTCGACTCCATGCCAGGCTCTGCTGGCTGCTGGGGTCACAGACGTGTGGCATGGTCTCTGCCCTTAGTGGTACTCCATTATGGTCTTTCCCTTGATGTATTTTGGAGTACATCTGCAGGCCAAGAAGCACAGTGCAAAGTACAGGAAAGGAAAAATGTGACCACCACTCTCAAGGGGTTCCTGGAGCCGTGGGAACATAGTTGGGGGTGGTGGATGCCAGAGACACTGAGGATGGAGTCCCTAGTTGGCTATGGGAAGTTAGAGAGAGTCTGCCACAGAAGATGGTGGTTGAGCTGGGGCTTGATGGATGAGTGAGGGAGAGCCCAGTGGTTAGAGCTACGTGTGAGGAGTCCAGGAAGAGGGCCCAGCATGAGCAAACATGGCATCATGAGAAAGAAAGGCATGATGGAGGGAATCTGAGATCTTTGATGTGACCAGAGCCTAAAGGACAAGAGAGGGGTCACCAGAATGTCCCTGGTTCAGGCTCTCAACCCCATGACAATGGCCTCCTGTCTCCTGCCACACCCCTCCAGGCTGTCCTCCACACTGCAAAAGACATGTGCTTTCTAAAATCTCAGTTGGACCATGTCACCACCCGACTTAAACTCCACTTGGACTACCTTGAATACTGACCAACTCCTACCAGTGGTCTACAGAGCCCGTCTGATTCTGCCCCTGCTGACTTCCCTACTCACATCTGCTACATTCTGCCCTGAACTTGATACTTCAGCCACGTGAAGCCATGCCTTGCTGTTCTCCCCATGCTGTCGTCTACACTGTTCCCTCTGCCCGGAATGGCCTTCCCACCCACCTTGTCCACCTCACCAACCCTACCCACTTCCTACAGGATGTCCATACCTGCCCCACCACACCCCCCCAACAGGCTTAGTGTTCCCTGCACATCCTCTACCATCACCCTTGACGATGGCAAGTGGGTTTGCCCTCTCATTGGTTGTTTCTCAGTATGCAGCACATGGTGCCTGACGCAGAGGGGGTACTTGGTTCATGTTTGCTGAACTGATCAGATCATGAACAGCCAGACCACTTGGAAAAAGCCCAATCACACACATGACCTTTGGTTACCTGGACTCACTGATGGTCAGCCCAGCTGTAAGTTGGCTTTGCTTGGTGTAAGATTAGTCATTGTTTCTTCCTTATACCCCTCCACTTCTCCGATTTAGGACAGGTTCCCCAGAAGCAGCCCCTACCATGAGGATTCATTAAGAAGCTATTTCCAGAGGAGCAGAGGAGCAGGGGAGTAGGGAAGTGGGATGGGGACGGAAAGGGGCCATGCAAAGGAGAGGTATCCAGCAAAGTCCCACAGAAGGCAACTGCTTTGCAAACCCTCAGGTACCCTGGCACATCTCATTGTTGTCCCAGTGAGAGGCAAGGGCACCGTTGTACTCATACTTTGATTCCCAAGCACTTTGGGTCATTGGTGTACATGAGCCAAGTGGACCTCATTCCTGAGGGCAGTCCTCCAACAAAAGGGCTCACCGCTGGCTTTTCAAGTGGGCGTGACAATGGCCGTGATGGCAGAGGGTCCAGGTGGAGCACCAGTAGCTTCTGCTACATTCTCCAGACTCAGTTTTCCCATTTGGGGTGGGGGGGAAGGTCCCAGGTCTCTTTTATCTTTAACTTCCTGTGGCTCTGCAGCCTCAGGATAATATTCCAGTGCCCAACAGGCTATCCCCAGTGGCTCAGAAAGATACCGCAGCCAGGCAGAAGCAATGACAGCCCTCTCGTGGGCACTGGAAGCCTGGGGAGGAGTGCACAGCACAGATGATGCTCTATCAGGAGTCCTCCCAATGGAACAGAATCAGCATGGCAGCATGAGAAGCCAAGGAGCTCTTCCATCTGTCCTGGTTCTCCTGTCAGTCTTGCATCTCTGGCCATCAGAGATGCAGTGCCGTGGGACAAATCCTAGCCTCCCACTCTCAGCACAGGCTCCCCTGGGCTTCCACCAAGGGTCATGGGCAAAGTGACACGATGATATTTTTTCCTAACAGGAAATACTCAAGAGTTATGGCTGGATGTGCCCATTTGGAGAAACAAACCCAAGGAAGGCAAATGGCAAGGCACCTGGAAACAAAAGGGTTAAGGGAGTCAGAAGGACCAGATTTCAATTCTGGCTTTGCCTTTATTGGGTGTATGACTTTGGGGCAAGGGACAGAATTTCTTGAGTCTTTTTTCCCCACTGCCAAACCCCACATAATTTTTCTCAAGTTATTTTAAGAATTAAACTGGATATCATATGTCAAACAGCTCTGCACATAGTAGGTGCTTTAAAAACATGTCTGTCTTTTGCCTCTTCATTTTATTGACATATCCTAATGCTCGTTGTTTTTCTTATGAATAATGCTTGAGAACTATTGATTGAAAGAATGAATATGTGGATGGATGGAAGGATGGATGGATGATCAATCCATGAATGGATGGAAGGATGGATGATGGATGCACAGAGGGATGGATGGATGATGGATCCATGAATGGATGGATGGATGGATGGATGGGTTGATGGATAAATGGAAGGATGGATGATGGATGCATGGAGAGATGGACAGATGATGGATCCATGAATGGGTGGATGGATGGATGGGTTGATGGAAAAATGGAAAGATGGATGATGGATGCACAGAGGGGTGGATGGATGATGAATCCATGAATGGATGGATGGATGGATGGGTTGATGGATAAATGGAAGGATGGATGATGGATGCATGGAGAGATGGATGGATGGATGGATGAAAGAGTCTGGGTTTTGGAATTAGGCAGACCTAGGTTTTAACCCCAACTCTGCTATGTCATCTTCTTCAGGTTAACCTACCTCACCAAATACCATCTGTAAAATGGCCATAATAATTCTGTTTTCCAAAACTGTTGAGAAGAAAAAATGAGACAGTGGATCTAACAGACCAGAGTAAGAAAATGGTACATGGTAGATACTCGACAGGTGTTGCATCGCATGAGGATGGAGTGACTGGCTATAATTCTTCCCCCTTCCCTGCCTTCACACCCCAGCCATGGCCTCATCATGGACACAGTGTTACCCCCACCTGATGACTTGGGGTTTGGCTGTGTGACTTTCTCTATCCAGTGGCATATGGGCCAGAGTGAGTTAGCCAGTTCCAACCTAAGCCTTAAAGAGACCATGTTGGCTTGCACTTCTGCCATAGCCTAAGAAGCCCTTCCCCTGAGTAGCTACCCTCCCTTCGGCCTGGGCCCAGAATTAACACAGGCAGAGCAGAGTCACTCCACCAAGCAGACACACAGTGAAGCAGAGCTGCCAAGGGAAGCCCAGCCAATCTGCAGATTTACGAGAATAAGTGATATTGAAAACGAGAGTCTAAGCGTGGTTTGTTAAGCAGCACTTTGTAGCAAAAAAAACTAGCCGATACCTGTCCCACTCCTTGGGGGTCTCCCTAGGTTCCCATCCGCTAACGCATACACCCACAACTAGACCCCCACTGTCCTGAAAAGAGTTCTGGCGTGCTTCCCCACCCACGGCCAAACCGTGTTTCGCCTCCGGAGTCCACAAGTTTTGCTCCAAACGTCCACATCCTGTAGACGGCGGCGGAGAACCCCGCTCCTGAAGCGGCACTTCCACAGAAATACTTTCACAGGCTAGAGAAAACAGCAGAGGCAAAGGTCCGCTTCTCGGCCTCTAAAGAATTTTTTGTTGGTGACAGTGCCTTCGGCGACAGCATTCGCGTTCCTAGATCGACCACTCAGCCTAAGTTAGGGACAGAGGCATACGTTTCACTGAAGCTGCCCACTTCAATTTTCTCTTTGTCAAAAAGAAAAAAAAATTAAAAGTGCTTCATGTGTACACTGAAGTACATCATTACTTTCCGAGTGCTTTATCATCATTACCGAGTGTTCTCGTGCAATCACAGAAGACCTTGACTCCCGCGAATCCCACCGCCTTCCGCTCTGGGGCTGCTTCGACCGGCACACCGTAGGCATTGTTCCGCCAGCGTTGGGACGCCCGGTGTGAAGGAGCTGGAGAGGAAGCTCTCCAGGAAAATAGATACGCTCTCTGTTTCCACTCAAGGCTTTGAGCCATTCCTAACCCCCAGTGATGCCGGACAGACTTTGCTCAGAAGGAAGGGGGACCTCCATTTACCTCAGTAGACAGTGGGGAGACACAAAGAGAAGGGGGTTAATGCCGGACAAATTTGAGATGGTTCAGGGGTCTGTCTGGTTGCGTGTGCGGTAACTGGGTGGTGAATGCGAAGGTCACCTGAATTTAATTGAATTTCTCTAATCCCTAAGGCACTTGTGCTTTGCAAAAGCTACCTAGCACCCACCGGCTGAGAGTAAGTGGAGAGTACCTAAGATCCCCGCTTGTTGTTTCGGAATGTGGTCTCACCAGACCTCCCCCGAGCCATGGACTCTGCCCCTTCCACTCCAGCGCTTAAGCCTCTCACTGAGCAAACCAATAAGGGGCTCTCGTCCTTCCTTGCTGGCCACGCAGCATGCCATCCATTCCTCCGTGAGCTCGGGGCAAGGCAGGAGGCCAGCTAAAGATGTGCAGAGCCTGTACCCCAGAACCAGGTGGGGCCCTGACCCGGGACACCGCCTGCTAGCAGGAGCCCAAACTGCATTTACCTGTCCTTTGCACAAAATGGGGAATGCACCCAGAAGCCCCTGCTATTCCTTACCCCCACACTTCATCGTTCATTCTCTTCTCCCGGGACACCTTCCCGGCTGACTCCCCCACCTCCCAGCTCCCTCCTCCATGTACCCATGTACCCCAGGACCCTCAGACGGGGAGTCCCTGCCCCGAGCATCTTCGGACACACACATACTCTCACCTGACTCTCGCCATAGTCCTGTAGGTGGAGCCTCTGGCTGTTCCCACCGTGCAGATGCGGAAACTGAGACCACGGGGTTACAGAATGTGGCCAAGGCTCCGGTTACTAAGGAGGTGCCAGGAATCCACCCAGGCCTGTGCGGAAACACCCCCCCCCGCCCCCGCTCAGCCCGACCACAGGAAGATCCCATTCACCCCACTTCACAGACACCAAGCCAGTGGCTCCAGAGGTAAAGATGGTTGGCCAAGGCCACCCAGCCAGGGAGTCGTGGAACAGCCCCCACCATTCACAGTGGCCCCTTCTGGGGCCCACTGCCCCCTACACTGGGCTGCTGGACGACAGGGCAAAGAATATGAGGGCTCTGCTCGTGGCAACCAGCCCTGGTCCCCCAGGAAAAGTGTAAGGCTTGAAGACTCGAGTTTACATCTTGCCTCTGCCTTGCACATATGCTGCCGAGAAACCCCGAGAAATGGGCAATAACACGACCCACACGGTAACTCTGTCTCTCCTTGGCCCAGGAGGACCCCTCCACGGCTCCTCAAGCCCAGAAAGGCAAAACCAAGGACTTGAACTTGCACCTTCCATGCAAGAACCTGCCCCAGTCTTGTTTGCAGCAAGGAGAGCTCCTTTGCGACCAAGAAGGGCAGGACGGGAAGCAGGATGTATCATGAGGGGGAGGCTACTGCAGGGGTCCATGCAAGGGATGGCGAAGCTCTCCTGGGCATGGCGTGGGGGGTTCTTCCAGTGTCGACCACAGAGCCCGCAGGAGAGAAGATGCAAAGCCGCCTCTTGGGTTTCCGCCCCGTGAACAGTGATACAACTTTCCATGATGATGGGACCAGGGAAGAGCATGGGGATAAGACTATGCATTCTGTCGGGCACTTGTTACATCAGAGGGTTTCCGCCGTTTCCCGCCTCCTTGTTAAATTTCACTCGAGAGGGAGCCTGACCCTGAACTCTGACAGATCCGCGGGGCTTTTCTGCTCATTCTTGGCCACAACCTGCCCGAGGGCCACTTGGGAATCACCGAGGTTATCAGAATGTCGGAACAAGAAAGGGACCCACGCTCCATTTCCAGGTAAGACCATGTCCCTCCTGGGTGGGCCCTGCCCAGACGGGTGCTCTGAGGTGGGGAGGGGGCACGATGGACCCCTCCCTCTAGTCCTCCGCCTACCCGGTCCTTCTCGTGGTCAACTTTCCAAGGCATAATCTCTGCCCAGAGCCCTCCCTGCTCCACACTCTCCCTCCATTTCTCATATTCTTGGCCTGCCTGCCTGCCTCTTTGTTTCATGTCCTAATTTGATCATTTTTTTCTCTCATCCATTAGAGCCTCAGAACCAGTGAGTTGGTTTTTGCTTTCAACTCACTTGGATAACAACCCCAGCCCTTGGGGGAAACTGAGGCAGAAAGTATGCCATGTTGGCACGGCATTAGAGAATCACCCTGACCTCAGGGAGAGCGCACTCAGTTTGGGCTGTGGGCAGAAGATGGGAGGCAGGAGGGCACACAGGTGGGGTTTGTTCAAGGTGATGGGGGAAGAGAGGCAGCAGCCTGAGAAGGCACCGAGCCCCTGCCGATGCCAGGAAGCTGCTAAGCCACATGGAAGATGGAGAGACACCCCATCGAGCCCGTGTGCGGTGACGCCAAAGCAGACCTTCCCCAAATAGCTTCTTTGTGCTCTGATGAGTATTTACAAAGCTGTCCTCAAAATTCAAGGAGAAAGAAACTTAACTGTTTTTAAGAATGGGAAACCACAGGCAATTTAAAGGCGGGGGGTGGGGGCCCCATCAAACATCGGTCGACTTCATCAGAAGCATTTCTCACCCTGACAAAAGAGAAATAACAAAGAGCATGTTCCCCTTATGTTTCCAGAGGGACTGTCTCTATGCTGGTGGAGAAGGAAGTCATAAAAGATATGGAGCAAATGCAGTAACGGGGAATTTCAGAGCATGGGAGGCTTGGTCTTTGGGGGCAGGAAAACCCACAGTGGGACACTTTAGACAGCCTACTTAATTTTGAAAGAAAAACAAAATTATTTGCAATTTCAATGGCAGCGCCATCATGGGCCTCTACCACCGCCTCTGCAAGGAAATCAGTTGCCATGGCAACCTCAGGTTGCATCATTAAGAATTTTTTAAATGTTGAGAGGTGGGAGGCAGGGTTTTATTTATTTTTTTTTTAAGATTTTACTTATTTATTTGACAGAGAGAGAGAGAGACAGCAAGAGACGGAACACAAGCAGGGGGAGTGGGAGAGGGAGAAGCAGGCTCCATCCCAGGACCCTGGGACCAGGACCAGAGCTGAAGGCAGACGCTTAACAACTGAGCCACCCAGGTGCCCCTGGGAGGCAGGGTTTTAAACACTGGAGGAAGAAGAAGAGAGGGAGGGAGGGAAAGAGGAAGGGAGGCGAACGAGGCTTGAGAAGAGAAAGAAGTAATCCAGGGGCAAGTGAAAGTCTAGGCAGAGGGAGAAAATTCAGGAGCAGGGCCTCCCTTCACTCTGTGGACCAGTGGGTGGGTCGCTGTCTCTCCCAGAATCTCCAGAGGGAGCGGCATCTTGGCCCCCACTTGGGTTCCTCTTTGTTTCATGTCCCAATTTGATCATTTTCTTCTCTCATCCATTAAAAGGAAAAAAAATGAGAAAGATGAAAAGGAGGCAAGAAGCAGCCTCCGTTGGTTTTTTGTTCTTTAAAAGTCCTGAATGGATCATTGTATTTCGAGTTCTTTTCCTAATGGTCTTCAATGGTTTGGTCCTGAACTTTCCCGTCAGACAAGATGTAAAAAATAAACCTTTGTACTTCATGTTCAACTTCTTAAAGTTATGGCTCTCGCTTTCCACTCACATGGAAAACAATAATGGATGGTATCAGACAGAATTACAGTTCTCTCCAAGGGAGCATTTTTATTCAAAGACTCGTGGAGGAGGGGTCATGCCCTCACTCCATCACTACACTGAGAAATGTGAGTTTTGTTTTTCTTTTTGTGTCTTCACGTGACAGAGGGAGAAGGAAATTCAGGTGTTCACCCAGGTCACTCGTGACCTGGGAAAGATCTGGAAATATCCCACCTGCAGCTCTGAGGTACCCCGATGGGTAGCTGGGACATCCTCTCCATTTTGAGGTCCTCCTTGTTTTGGCCCCGCAGTTGGTTCCTCCTTTATGACGTGAGTCCCCATGTAAGTCTTTCCCTGCACCTATTACAGGGTCCCAGCACTTTGAGAGAGGGCTCACCCCGCCCACTGAGGTCCCAGGGGCGAGGGTTTCTGCTCATCCCACAGAAAGGCAGAGGGCAGAGGGGCTTGGAGACAGAATACATCGCGGCAGTTTTTCAAGGGAATGGCTCTGGGTCCCCCCTTCAGCTCTGCTCCCACCGGAGAAGATGGCACCCCCTTGGGTGGCCTCGGGGCTTAAGCAAATCCTCCACACCGTCCTCCAGCCTGTTTCCTCACGTGGAAAATGGAATCATGATGACAGTCGTTGGAAAGTGGGTGGGGGGGGATCCAGTAGGTGAGGAGCAGGGAAGCCCCTGTGTGAGCTGTGAAGGGTTCGAGGGTGGCAGGCGTCCTCCTATGGGGACTGGCCCCAGCCTATGGTGCTTTCCCCATTCAGTGGCAGAATTGAGAGCTGCAACAGGGATCATATGGTTCATAAAGCCTGAAACACCGGCGATGTTTCCAGAAGAGGTTTGACCGATTGTTGGCTGGGCACCTGGCAGGATAGGGAGGGCCCCGATAATGGAGGTAGAAGGGTCAAGCCGAGCTCCTGCTTGATGCTTGAGGAAGTCCATCCAGACACACGGATGGAATGCGAGCTTTGAGTGGGGTCCCTGCGGGCCTGGAATGCCAGTCTATGGAGTTTGGAGTTTACTCTCTAGACACAAAGGTTTTCAAAGTTTTTGAGCTCAGGAGTGAATGGGGAAGCTGTGCTTTGGGACCATTAAAAAGGCAGTCAGGTATAGTATAGACTAGAGATTGATATTTCCAAGAGAAATTAAGCCTTAAGATTTATTCTCCCTTACCTAGACAAACGAAGTAATGTATAAGAAGGATTTTGTTGGCTATAAAATGTATGGGATTATTACGATTATTTATTAGAACAATAATGCTAACCCAGGTAAGATTTAGACCTTTCTGCTCAGATTCATTTCCATGTTTCAATCACTTTAACAATTTCCCCATCTTGGGTTGTATTTTGACTTCCCCAGACTGTAATCGGAGCCCACATAATTTGGGGCGGGGCATGAGTAAGCAGGAATCTGAGTTTTTGTACCCAGGGGAGTGACACAGAACAGGTCATGGCATCAGAATGTCACACAGCAGAAAATTGAAGTCTGCCTAGGACAGAACACTACCCAAAACGGGACCTGGACACACCCTTCCCATGGCCGTGGCCGTGGCCGTGGCCCCGCAGGGTGCTGACTCTGTGGTGCTGAGATCATCAGCAGAGGGCTAAGTCAGATGGATCAAGGGCTGCCTGCAGCCCCTGCCCACAGGAGGAGGGCACAAACCGATGGAGGCTGGACGTGGGGGCTCTCACCACCCGAGGAGGGAACAAGGGGCCATAAAGAACGAATCCACTGAAATCAGTGGATTTGATGAACCAACATTTCATGTAACTGGTAAAAATGATGGGATTGGAACTTTTTCTTAAGAAGTACAACTAAAAATCATGAAATCACATTTATTTTCCTTGTAGTTAATAAAATTGGGCAATAATGAACAGCTACACATGAATTCTTGGAACAAGTAAGGAGTACGTTGGTGAGGGGCCATGGTTTTTCCAACCATACCTTTCCAAAGGTATAAGATCATGGTTACAACAATCTTCATTTCAAGTTTGACTTCCCAGGGATTAACAAAGAAGTCCTTTTTTAAAAAATCCAAAGTTTTAATCAATTTTCCCAAGGGCTTTTCTTTATCTTTGAATGATATGAAATCATTCTAAGCATCTATCACATCGTCCGCCGTGATGGCAATCACGTGCTAACTCTTCGAAGACCATTAGGTCTTCTTTGCCCATGGCTTCTGCAAAGACTTCAAGCAGCTCCCTAGTGTCACTTGCACTGACATCAACTTGTGCACAACTTCATTTTGCAACTGGTTTGCCACTGTGTTCATCCTAAACCCAACAGACAAGACATTGACAGGGTGAGTGGAAGAGAGGTCATTGTTGAGACAGGACGGTGACTTCCATCCAGGGGTGGGAGATAGAAAGCCTGGGGTCTCTACAGCCTTAACCGGGCTGCAGAACTGTCCACCAGTCCTTTCCACAGCCCTGATCAGCTCCTGGTGCTTTCCCAGGGTCAGCTGCGCTCAGAACCTTCTCTACACCCTTCGGACACCTGGCCCCACTGCCAGAAGGATGACTCTGTAGGGAAAGTAGGAGGGCACAGGGAGGACATCCTCCGCCTTTCAGCCCCACAACTACAGGCTCAGGTGTGTCCACAAGAGCTCTCACCTATTTTCCTCGAGCCCCCAGAGCAGACTCCTTCTTCTTCAGCTTAATCTCCCCCACGTCTTCTGCATTCAAGCCCTTTCCATTGGTGCCTTGAAGAGACATGTCATTTGCCTGCAGATCTTCCTTCCCCTCCTCCTTTACCATTGCTTCCTGTGAGTTGAGCCAACCCCACTCGCTATGGGCCCAACCATGTGACTGACTATAACTACAACCGAGGACCATGTGACAGTTCCCAATGGGAGCTTCAAGGGGCATTGCTGACCCTGAGGCTCTTGTGCCACCACCTTGGCCATGGAACAGCACATCCCAGGAGGTCATTGTGTCCTCAGCCTGGGCGCTGGGATGGCAGACGCTGGAGCACATCTGGATAGAAGCCCAGTCAAGCCCAGATGAACCACAGCTGACCCGCAGACCGCTAAAAGGGAAGGAAATCATTATTTAGGAAACCCCTGAGATATGAGAACCACTTCACATTATTATTGCTACAAAACCCAATACAGCCTCCTCTTCCCCCACAACCTACAAGTGGAGATAAACATCTATAATTTTTGTCTTAACAAAATTCTATGGTGCACGTGGTGGGGGGGTAGTCAGTTCTGCCAGAGAATAGGAAGGGAGATCAGGGTTAGGCTGGATTTGGGGGGAGGGAGTGGAGTTGGTTTTTATTCTCTGCCCCAAGAAACAGTCCCCCACGGGGGTGAGGGTGGATTCTGGAGCCAGTTTGCCTAGATTGGGGTCCCAGCTCTACTACCTCGGGTAAGTTACCAACCCTTCTGTTGACCTGTGGAGCTCAAATGGCATGGTCTTGGAACAGAAATGCTGGTGATGATACCATCTCCTCTGCGAGTGGGTGGGAAGAAGGGACTGAGTTAATACATGATACTTGAGTCCTCGTGGCCCAGAGTGCACGCTCAATCAAGGGATTGCTTTTATTCTGCATCTCTTCCCCCACTCGCTGTGGGCTCCAGCCCGCATAATAGCCACGTCCGTTGCCCCTGGGCCAAACACACAGCCTGCTACCTAGCAGGTGCTTTCTGAACGCCTCTTGGAATACATGCTGCCCCCCCCCTCCCCCGGCCACTTGGTAGACTCCTCGAAACCCAACAGGAGCAAAGGAGCCTGCACTTCTTGGAGCAGCCTCCAGGGACTCAAAACACACCAACTCCCCAACTCAGCCCTTGGGTTCACTCCTCCACATGCTCCCTCCTCTGCCTTGCCCTAGGGTCCTCACGCCCTCCTGTCCTTGTGTCCTCATCTGGTAAACCTCACCCAGACGTCAGCCCGGCAGCCCTTAGACTCTCAGAGGCAGAGTGTTGCATCCTTGATGGGGGACCATCGAGATGCTGGGGGGCTGGGGAATGCCATTCTGACTGGACAGCCCCTCCCAGACGGTCCTGAAGAGGCACAGGAACCGTGGCTGACCAGCTAGCCATGTATGCCTCACCTGCTTAGAGGAACACGAAGTGGCATTTTTTTATACACCTGAGTTAAGGGCCTGTGCTCCATGCCAATTACCCAATTGTAGCAAACGTCTTGCCCTGGCCATGCCTCCCTGGGACACACTTAGGCCCTAACCCGGAGCTAGATCCTTATTCCGTCTGTCCCCGAATGCTGGTTCCCAGGTGTCCCGCATTGCCCAGCCAAGCACTCCCGCTCTGCACAAAGTGGAAAGGTGCATCGCAGTGCTCTGGATTTCCAGCTCAGGCCCCCACTTTTCAGGTCCCTGTGGGTTGGCCTTGGCCATGCCCAACTCTTCCAAGAGCCTCGGCTGCCTGGAGAATGCACAGGCCATGCCCGGGCCCTTGGGGGTAGCCTGGAGAGTCAGCCCTTCCACACCTGCCAACACCCAGGTCCCTGGAACGGCCACAGGTATCCCAAGCCGGGGCTCCGCTCTTTCTCCTTGGTCTTTTCTCCAGGCTGGGGCCCGGAGAAAATGTCAAGAGTAAGGATTCCCTGCCCCCACCCATTGTCTGCCCTGGGGACAGGTACTTGCTTACCTCCCACCCAGGGTCGCCTCCCCTTTCTTCCTCCCCCTCCTCCAGGCAGGTCTTCCCAGTCCCACAGTGGGTCCTCCCTCCAAGGGGCTGCACCATCTCTCTTGGGAGGAGGGCTTTGCTTCCACAAAACACCACTGAGGAAATATGGCCGCCGGCCACGTGGCAAGAATATGCAAAAGTTATATAGTCAGACATGCGCTTCTGATTTTGTGGGGAAGAAAGATCAGGAAGGAAGGAAGAAGTGATTGATACGAACACCATCATGGAACTGTTCCTCTTTCTCTTAGAACGTCAGTGACATCGTTGGGGATCCCCAAAGGGAACAAAGTATACAAGTATGACTCTAAACTGGGGGTCCTCTAAATCAATGTTATGAATACTTTGGGTCGAGGAATGCTCCTTGGTGGGGACCACCTTGTGCCCTGCAGGGTCTGGATCCACATCCCTGCCCTCCGCCTGCCGGACACCAGTAGTTCCCCTCAAACTGTGACCGCTAAACTTGGTTCCGGATGTTGCCAAATGTTTCCTGGGGGACAAAATGACCCCCCGCCCCTGCCTCGAACCACAGTTCTACAGCAATAAGAGGAAGTGTCGTTGAAGGCACATGCAAATTCAATCTGGGATACGCTATCCCATCAAAATATAACGTGAGCCATGAATGCAAACCATGGATGTAATTTTAAATTTTCTAGTAGTGACATTTTATTTATTTTTTTTAATTTATTTAACAGAGAGAGAAAGACAATGAGAGAGGGAACACAAGCAGGGGGAGTGGGAGAAAGGAGAAGCAGGCTTCCCTCTGAGCAGCGAAGCCCGATGCGGGGCTCGATCCCAGCACCCCGGGATCATGACCTGAGCCAAAGGCAGACGCCTAACAGCTGAGCCACCCAGGCGCCCTAATAGTGACATTTTAAAAAGAAAAAAAAAAACCAGGTGAAATTAGTTTCAATCACATGTTTGATTAAGTCCAATATATCCGAAATATCATTTCAACCTGGAATAATATTAAAAACAACTACTGTGATAGCCCACATTTTTTGGTACTGGGTCTTGGAAACCCAGTGTGGATTTTTCCGCTCATAGCACATCCCCAGGTGGACTCACCACGTTTAAAGCACTCAGCAGCCGCACGAGCTGGGGGCCACTATTCGGCCAGTGAGGGCTGGGAGCAGGCAGCAGTGTTTTGATGTGACCATAGCCTCAAGCTCCAGCTCATCGGAAAGGCGACCTTAGTAAGTGACTCTCCAGCCCCTATTTCCTTACCTGCAAAGTGGACCAAGGGTGCCTCTTTGGGGACTGGTCCCCTGCAGGCCAGTGGGGGGGGGGCACTCACAGGGCGAGGTGACCCTCACGGGGCATCCAGAGTGGTCCCACCACCCGATTCGCTCTCCAAGCCTGAAAATGGTACACCCTTGAAGGTCTCAGCCCCGCAAATCCCCCCTTCTAGGTCACAGGGTTCATCTAGGGCACACGTTCCCACCTTGTATTTGTTAATAAAAGTGCTTTTCCTAGAATGCCACCAAAGGCGGGACGTGGGGGGTAATAACACGTGCTTGGCGTTGCCGATATTAATAGCCCCGAATGCCACACGCTACGACAGTGATGAAAGTGGGTATGGACGTGGGGCCCCCTCTCCTCCGGGAGGCAACGCTCCCCCTTGCAAACAGAAAATAAACACAGCCCTGCTGGAGCACAAATGCCAATAACTGTGAAATTTTGATTAAATAATAGATATGTGTTCAGAAGCACTTCTTTATAGTATGTGATTAAGAAAGATAACTAGACATTCTTACAGCCCTAATGATAGTAATTACCACAACACATAAAGTGCAGAATATGACACCAGAAAGGCCATTATTAACCTTTTCCAGGGTTATTTTTTGGGGTGTATTTTTGACACCGTGGACACCGGCACTCAGAAACTAAATAAACCCAGAGCTGAGGTAATTACCCTCAGTTATTGCCCTGATCCATCATGGGATCGGGATGGGGGGCGAAGAGGGGAGAGAGAGAAGAGACAGTGTGCAGGGGGCATAAAAAGTCTTTTATACAAAACAGATGCTTGTTTAATATCGAACATCTGGCCAGTCTTATAAAGATTTGTATTAACATTTCTGCAACTGTCAGTAATTCAGAAAACTGACAGAGCTTCCCTGTTTAAATTTTTGCTATAAATAACAACCTTAGACCCAGGCTTTTTTTTTTTTTTTTTCTTTTTGCTTGCATGCAGTTTTTGGCCACTGACATGTGAGACCCAACTGCTCAGCACTTTCCGTCCCGCCCTGAGGATGCTGGGGAGGGGCACCTGCTCTGAATTCTCATTCCCTTGCACCTTCTCAAGAGTTGCGAAATGGGGCTGGGCTTCAGGGATGACTGGCTCCCCTCAGCTTTCCTCTATCCTCTCCCAAGTGCATCGGTTAGCTTTTGCCGCATAACAACTTGTCCTGAAATTGAGTGGCTTCAAACAGTGACCCTTTATTCTGCTTCTGATTCCAGGGTTGGCAATTTAGACGGATGATGCTGGGTGTTCTTTCGGTCCCAGCTGGGCTCACTTGCCTGTTTGTTGTTAGCATCCAGGTTGGCTTGGGGCCAGTGGGGCTGGGGTGGCCTCCAGTGGGACAGCTCACCTCTGCTTCAAGAGTTTGTTTAGTGTCCCCCACCAGGCCAGCCTGGGAGCACTTACCGGGCAGAGGCAGCAGTCCAGCAGAGCTAGGGGTGGCGTGCAAGGCGTCTCAAGGCTGAAGCTCGGTGATGGCATGCCATCCTTACTCTGCTTCTTGGGTTAAAGCAAGCAACGGGCCAGATTCATGGGGTCAAGTAACGGGCTCCCCTCAATGAAAGGAAGGCAATGTCAAATTATAAGGGTATAGTCTGGGGGACAATCATGGGCGTTTTTCCAAACAAGACCTCACCTTCCCCGACACAGCTTCTCAGCCAACATCCAAAGACCCGCTGAGTCAGGCAGGGAAAGTATAATCCTCACCACTTCCCCAGCTAAGGAACTGTAGGAGGTGAAGCGATTTGCCCAAGATTGCATGGCTACTAAGAGACGCCATGAATCAAAAGCGGAGGCAATAAGATGGTTAGAGCAGGGAAGCAGCAGGAAACCTCCCCAAGCAGGCAGCAAGGAAACTCTGGAAGAACGGAGTTTTCCACCACCTGGAGCTGCTGCCCGCCGGGGGCGGGCATTCTGGCCCTAAAGTAGGCAGCCCTTTAGGGACCGATCGGAGCAGCATCAGAAGGTAAAAGGATTCTTTTGCTCATCTGTTCCTTCCACCATTTCATTCAGCAAAGGAATGAGGCTGCTTACAAAAACACAAGCAAAATTTAAAGGACAAAAATAAATAAGAGTGCTGGAGAGTAAATGCTTTGGGAGGAATGAGGCCGTAGGAACGTCTTGGCTGTTCTCAGGTTAGCATAGTGATTTCACCCGGGGCCGGCAGTGCCCCTAGAGCAGGCATTTGGAAATGGTGGGAGGGCTTTGTTCTTTGTCACAATTATGCAGGAGGGCTTTGGATGCTAAACAAGTTACAATCCCCCCTGATCAAGAATAATTCCAGGTAAAACCTCAGGAGTGCTCTCACTCTCCTGGGACTGGCCACTAAAAGGGTGCCTACGAAAATGAGATGTAGAGCCAGCAAGCTTTGATGGAAAAAAGAGCGCACAATATTTGCATGACTGCGTGATGTACGAAGTTACACGTGTATTTTGTCGTTGACGCCCCACAATAACCTTGTGAGATACAGCAGATCTGATCGTATCTCTCTGTTTTACCAACAAAGGAACTGAGACTCAGGGATTTTCATGGACTCACTCAGATGTGTCAGTTCAGGTCCTTCAAGACACGGATGCCAGGAAGGATGAAGGGGAAGGTGGGGGGCGGGGGGGCCTTCGGACTGTGATGTGAGTTTGAGACCTGAGACAAGAGGGAAGGAAGGGAGGAGGCCGGGAGGAGTTGGTTCAGACCACAGGGCAGCTCTCAAAGCCAGCCCCAGCCAACCCTGGGAGCCCCAGAGGGAGGACTGCCTGTAAGAGGCATCCCGATGGGTCAGGCAGCAATGGTCCATCCCCACATCCCCACCAAGGTCACTGGCTGGGAAGAGCTGGGCGAGGGCATGGCCTCCGGGTGGGCACTGCTGAGGACCTGAAGGTGTTGCAGCCGGGGGCTCTGTGTGCCAACGACCCTGCCCATAGCAGGTTCTCCAGCAGGGAGTTCCGGGCGGGACCCCTCCACAGCTACTGCATCCCCCTTAAGGAATGACAGAGTCAGGACTGAAGTCCCACCAGGTATCTCACTGGAACGCAGATGAGGAAGAATAAAGAGACAGGTCTGGAGCAGGAGGGACTAGAGGTGGTGCCTGAGGCGGTCCTTGGGCGGGCAGGACGAAAAGCCAGAGGGGACAGGGCTCCCGAAATCAAGTATTAACTGTTAGGACCTTTACGCTGCTTGGACCCAT
This sequence comes from Nasua narica, assembly GCA_028533885.1. Classification (NCBI taxonomy): domain Eukaryota; kingdom Metazoa; phylum Chordata; class Mammalia; order Carnivora; family Procyonidae; genus Nasua; species Nasua narica. The sequence continues at coordinate 119,428,043 of CM052797.1, read as the reverse complement.
CTCAAAAAACCAACCACAGCTGGAATATGCTGGAAGGTCTGGGCGAGTCCTGGGTTCCGCGTTCCTATGATCGCCTGATGAGAAGGTCCAATTAGTGGAACGTGGCAGGTGCAGAAGCCACGGTGCCCTATTTAAGGAGGCGGCAAGGACACAAACAAACGAAAGGAGGGTTTGGGGGCTGAGTGTTTGCCTTCCAGGGTGGCATTTTCTGGTGGCTGTCACTGCGAAGAGCCTCCTGCTGACGTCTCCCAGCTGAGTGCCACGTCACGTGGGCACCCCGGCGTTGGAGTGGCTCCGTGGGGCTCCGGTGTCACCAGGGCAGCAAGTCAGGGATGAGTCACCCCCGAGCCAGAGACACAATTAGATCACGGGAGCTTCAGCGGTTCCTAGCCGTCACCTAGTGCCACCTCTCCGCTGCCATTTTCCAGATGAGGAAAGCAAGGCCCAGACAGAAGGGACTTCCTGGAGACCCGAGCCTCTCAACCTGGACACCACTGACCTTTGCAGCCGGATGCGTCCGTGGCGGGAGGGCCCGGGCTGGGGGTTGTCCTGTGCATCGTAGGACACTAATCAGGATGGCTGTGCATCGTAGGACGCTGTGCATCGTAGGACACTGATCGGCATGGCTATGCATCGTAGGACACTGTGCACCGTAGGACACTGATCAGCATGGCTGACCTCCAAGGCATCTCTCCAGTCATGACAACTACAAATATCTCCAGAATTTGCCAGTGGTTCCCGGCAGGGCAGAACCGGCCCATCTGAGATCACTGGTCTCGGTCGAGCATCCAATCAGCGGCAGAGACGAGCCTCCCACCAGGTCTCCTGCCTTACAAGCCACAGCCCGTGACACCCAACAGGACAGAAATCCCGCACGGGACAGGGCCGGTGTCTGCCTTTGCCATCTGGGAGTTGAGAAGGAGAGTAGGGACAACTTTGGAGCTTCCCTGAGAGGCCCCGGCCATGAGCAGAGAGGCCAACGGAAATCTAGTGTCTGATCAGAAAGAACGACCTTTTTTTTTTTTTTAAGTAGATTGATTCTTTTCATCATGAATCATCTCCATAGCTCGAAAGAAATTGGAAAACAGGGGCGCCTGGGTGGCTCAGTGGGTTAAAGCCTCTGCCTTCAGCTCAGGTCATGATCTCAGGGTCCTGGGATCGAGCCCCACTTGGGGCTCTCTGCTCGGCAGGGAGCCTGCTTCCCCCTCTCTCTCTGCCTGCCTCTCTGCCTGCTTGTGATCTCTCTCTCTGTCAAATAAATAAAATCTTTAAAAAAAAAGAAAGAAATTGGAAAACAGCAGAAAATGAATCAGATGACGTGACTCCGTCATCTTTTAGTACATTTCTAAATCTCTGATTTCCTAGAGCCACCAGGGATGCCTCCGGGTCATCAGGGTTTAAGGACAGAGGTTGGGAAAAATCACCCCAAGGAAGGAGGTTTCCTTCCTCCATGGTCCACTGGGCTGTTGGAAGGTGCGCTCTGGCCTGCAAGCACACGGATGTTTCTAGCAGGATGCGGCAGGGCCTCACCTCCCTGGCATACTGGGTCTCCCCAGCGATGCCGGCAACTGGCAATGGCTCCCGTTGCCATATGACTGATGCCCTTGCAAAGCACCCGACCTCATTTTCTCCTTTTTGTTATCACAGCAACATGTGAAGGCGCCTTGAGAGGTGTTATTTCCCCCATTCTTTGGGCGAAGGGATGCAAGACTTGGAGACACAGAGGCCAAAGAAAGCAAGAGCTAGGGTCTTCTGGCTGCTAGACCACGAGGTAGGTGGGAGCAGCAAGGGTGGCCCTTCCTTGGCCCGTACCTTTTCTGAATCTCAGTTTACCCGTCACCGAAGTGGGAGGGTGAGGATATAATGCCGCCTCGTGGAATCGTTGGATCGTCGCTTGTGAGATAATATGCAGGAAATGCCTTGCACAAGAAGCCCTTCAGAGTTCGTCTGATACAATCATTTATTCAGAAAGCACTCCCTATAAATGATGCAGGCAACCACAGTTCGGTTCTAGAAGGTCCACAGAGTAAAGTGGTTAAGGGCAGGTTTTGGAGGCAACTGAGTTCAGACCATCTTGGGGAAGCTTGGGGATTACCTCTTGACCCTCTGCTTTACAAAGCCAACACTTGTGACACGTTTAAAATGTATCTTGATGTCCTAACACTCACCAGGCACACGGCTTGCCTTCTCTCGCACAAAATGAGGTTGAAATGGGGCCGCCTTGTCAAAGATGGACCCCAGGTCCCAGAGAGATTGCTGGGCTCTCAGCAGAAGCCTGTGTTGGATCACATACACGCTGAGCCCCTGTGTCTGTGTGTGGGAGGGCTCCATCAGGCCCCGACTCTAGCCGGTGTCAGTCATAGCACACAGCCTGCACCTGCCGGCCTCCGTGAGTGATCTACGGGGGAACTATTCTGGGGGCTGATGTCTCTGATCCAAGGGCACCTTAGTACTGCCCAAAACACTGCACCAGATTGTCGGGACTCTGTGCCGAGCGTATTCTCTTCGCTCTTCATCATGAAGATCCTATTCCACTGAGTGAGGACCTGAGGTCCTAGGATACTGACAGGAGCTGCATTGTCACCTGCTGTTGAAAATATGTTTCAGTTTGGGAGGGAAGATGGGTCCCCAAGAAGTCAAGGAGTACACGGGAAAAAGCTTCAAACCTAGCTAAAGTCCTCGGTTCCTGTCTTAGCTTCCTTGTTGTGGGATTTTGGGCAAGTCACTCTCAAGTCTGCCCTGTATGGTTGTGCAGGTAGTTTACTGCACAAGGCAGTGATTAGAAGTTGAAATCTGGTCTGCGCTCTGTTTGCCAAGGCATGCACACTAGTACAAGGCTGTGTCAGCCCAGAGACAGGGGCATGTTTTCCTAAGTCTTACAAAGACACTAGATGGGCGAGCAGCGACCTTGATTCATTGTCTTCTGAGACCCTTAGTTTCCCTTTCTGTGGGTGAGGGGAACATCCAGGGGTCTAACCTTATAGGAATTATAGGGTCCTCTCCTTCCCGTTTACTATTATTTCTCTCCCTCCCCCCCCTCAAAGAAAGAAAGAAGTCTTCAGATTTATCATTCCGCTGAGCTTCCAGAAGGGAAGATGCAGGGGGGATGAATATTGGCAGGACTTGCTGGAATGCAGGACATGAGGGACAGGGAGAGGGGAACTGAGGGAGGAGTCCCGGTGTCAGGCTTTGGCTCCTGGATGGGTGGAGGAGGTGGGAGCAAGAGGCAGAGTTCGGGAGGAGGGCAGTGGGGGCTGGCGTAGAATGAACTTATCACAGGCAGGTGTATCTATGGGCATCCAGGAGAACTGTTCAGCAGGTACTACTTGCACAGGTTTGAAACTCAGGAAAGGACCTGAAGCAGAGACCCAGATTAAAGGATCCAGGGTGCATCACAGATGAGTCCATCAGTCCTGCCCTCGTGACTCTAAGTGTTCTCAAAGAAGGAAGCTGCTTGACCGTAGGGAGGACAGGAACCTGGAGGTACTTGGGCTCCAGCACTGGGGAAGGTTGTGGTTCCAGGTGGGACCTTGTGCCCTAAACATTCAGGGAAAGGGATCTGGACCTCTCCGGAGGCAGAAAATGACCACAGAAGCTGAGCTGGGTCAGGTCTGTCTCCCAGGCAGCCCAGCTGTTGGAGAATGAGATCACAGGGATTTGGGTCAAGCTTGGAAAAATGTTCCCGTCTGGGACACCTTCTCTGACATGGGTCTATTTTTAGAAATTCTTTTTAATGAACAGCATGCAAAATGATGGATTCAGCAGACTCTATTCCCCGTGGACTCCCTCGGCAATACATTTTAAGTGGAGTCATTGGTGGAAAGCAGTCCTGTCCCCTCACAAGGGCTGTTAGAACACTCGTGTGCTGGGCTTTCAGTGACCAGTAGCTGGTCACAATCATAATCATCATAGCTTCTCAAATGCCTAGAGCACTTTACAGTTTGCAGGATGCATTTGCCCCATTGACTCATTTGATCATTACAACAGCCCTGCAAGGTGGGATAATTATGCCATTGTATACATAAGGGAATGGAGGTTAAGGGAGATGAAATAGCCCATCCAGGACCACACACATGGGACAGTCACAGAAGGGAAGGGAAAGCTGGACCAGACCCACACAGACAGAACAGGGTGACTCTGGGAATGCAGGTAGAAAGGACTGTAGAGCATCCCTTGAGAGGCCATTTCTGGGATGAACCGACACCAGTCTTTTAAATGCTTGTCTGTCTCTAGCCAAGGATTTCAGGAGAGAATCTGATTGGTTGAGCCCCAGGTCGAGTGCCCATTCCCCACCTAGAGGGCAACGGACCCTTCCGCTGACACACCCCCTCAGGATGCATACAAAGGAGAAGGGGTGATGCCCTAGGAGGCAGCGGGGTGCGCGAGCAGAAGGAGGAGGAATAGATCCAGGAAGCAAAAGAAGCAGCCGGTACTCACTTCGTTCCCTAAAAGTTGCATGTGAGTCAGATTTCTAATGAATTGAATCCTGAGCCTGCCTTTCCTCTGACTCCCGTTCCCTGTATAGCACCATTTTCTCCTCATCTCTGAACGCCTCTGTGAGTAATGCCACCTAATGTTTTGGCAGCACGTGGCCGTACAAGACTTTGGACCGGTTCCTGCCCTTCTCTGGGACCCAGTGTCCTCATTTGTACCACAAGGGCACACCATGTCCACAAACGCAAGGGGGAGCCTGGGAGTCCCCGAGACCCCAGGCAGGCATCCAAGATCAAAGGCTAAGAATGCATAGATTTGGGGAATCTTGAAGAGTCCCTCACACCATCTAACGTGACAACAAGCCTAGGGCTTGGTTCCCCAGTAGCATCATGGAAACTGGCTGGGCCGGCTCAAGAATATTCTCCTCTCGCTTTTCTGTTGAGGGTAGAAATTCACAGAAACTCACACAACCCTTCAGACCCCACTGCAGTTTGGTGACCCCAGGGCAGTCCTACTGCCCTGCCTGAGCCTTCTGGTCTTCCCCTACCCCCTCACTTGACTCCTTCCCCTTCATCTTTCCAGCTCCAGCTCCAGGGCCACCCTCTTCCCTGATCACCTTCCTCTGGGCTTCCTCTCACTTTGTGCTGCAGTGCAGTCTTGACTCTGTTGTATTAGTTATTCATGCTTCTTACCAGACAGCATTTCATAGAGAGGGTGTGTATCTTATTGTGTCTGTATTCTCAGTGTCCAGCATGATGCCCAGCTTGAGGTGGGTGCTGGGTGATGGCTCACGGGATAATGAATGAATGATTGATCAGATGAATGAACGGATGTGAGGAGGGATGGACTGGTGTGAGGATGAATGGAAGGATAGGAGAATGGATGGATGGGTAGACAGATGTGAAGATGGATGAATGGATGAAAGGATGGGAGGATGGATGGATTGAAGGATAAGAGGATGGATGGATGGTGATGGATGGAAGAATGGATGGATGGACATATAGGTGGATAGATGTGGGTTGAATGGATGGATGATGGAAGGAAGGAAGGAAGGAAGGAAAGAAGGAAGGGAGGGAGGAAGGGAGGAAGGAAGGAAGGGAAGGAAAGAAGGAATATTTTCCAAAAGTTATATGGATAGTTATTGATTGATCTGGTTAGATATCAGTCTTCCCATTCTGAAATAAGGTATTTCCAGTGAATTCTTTGTGATGCTACCTTTGCTTATTTTCGTTGACGCTCTGCTCCACAGGACCTGCACCTCCTAGGGCTACGTCTTCATCGGCAACCATGCTCTGTGCTGGGCATTGTGCTGAAAGTTGGCAGCCTGGTAGCCAAGCTCTGCACATGCACCTGAACAGCTTCTGTTTACTGATCAGCAGGGGACAAGCCATCCTCTGAGAAGGAAGGAAGGTGAGAACAGTGGAGAGAGTTTGGAAGAGCTTTTGTGGGAAATGGGAGAGTGTACTAACCAGGAAACCTGGAGGGTTCCTGAGCAGCATGGTAGACATGAATCTGTAACGCAGCAACTGAAAGGGAAGAGTAGTTTCCTGAAAAGACCAACCCAGAGTGGAAGCCACCAAATACAACCATAGTTTTCTGGATGACATGAAGCCGACAAACCCTACAGAAATATGCTGATCATCCCAGGCCTTCCGGTTTTAAGCAGGTAACAATTGTAACGTAGCAGAGAGGGTTTGAAGCAGGGAGGAAATATCCCATAAATGCCTGCCATTTCACTGAAGAGAGATCTGTTTGCTGTGCTTGTCCTTGGAGCAGGACTGGGATGAGGGGGAGGGGTGTCTTGGATATATTCAATGAAACAATCGTCTCCGTCAAAATTGATACAAATACACCCATATGTTCATTTGTCTGTGTTCTCACCTGTATTTCAATAAGATCAGGAGATGAGGACTCTTTTCCTCCTAACTTTAAGCAAAGATGTAAAAACCTGTGGAGGTGAAGACTCATATGACTTACTTTACGTCTTTAGCATGTTCCTTACATTTTTAAGACAATGGAACCTCTTCCGAGTGAATAGTGGCTCTGCCACAATCCATATAATTTCCCCCAGACCTGTTTCCATTTCTGTTATACAAGAGGCTCAGAGTCAACATCCGAGTGCCCTGAACCCTAACGCACCACTAAGTCTTCGACACCGATGGGGAAGACAACTTCTCCCAGGGGTGAGATGTACACAAATCAAATCAAAATATAAATCATCCCGCCCTGTTAAGGGTCTCATACAGTTTTTTTTAATAAAATATGCAAATATTTTGCAGCAAATTGATTTCCCAGTTTCATTCTCTTATCTCCATATTTATTATTCATGATTCTTCCACTCTTTACTTGAAACATAAGGGGGGATATGTCTAGAATGCTGTGTTCACTTGCTTTCTCATGGTTATTATTAGCACAATGTTATAGTCCCAGGAATAAAAGATACATGTCAATATTACTTCCAATCTCAACCGAAGCCAAGAACAAAATGCAAGAAGGTCTTCATTGATCTAAATCCATAGGTTTGAACTTTCTGGAAAACTTTCCTGGAAGTATAACTTTGTTGAGGAAACAGGATGTTAAAGCCGTGACTGTATGGATATTGTTTCACTTATAAACAGTGAAAACACTGTATCTCAGTCAATAATTTGATGAAAGAGAAGAATCTAGGACACTTTATTTCTTGACCAGAAGGCTTAAAAAAAAAAGATGTTCATTGTTTCAGATACAAACCTGAACCAAAAGGTTGGGTCATGGAACAACGTCCCATTGAAAGCTGTGAAATCCAAGCAAAAATATCTACTAAAGAACATAACCATTAGCAACTCTGAACAATTATCTGTCCTCTCCTTGCTTCTGATGCTTTTGGAGGGTTTCCCTCTCCAACCCCAGCCGACTTTTCTCTCTCCCATCCCCTTCTATCTTGGCCATCTTGCTGTCGATCACTGCTGTGTCAGCAAGCCCTGTCTTTACAGGATCTCAGCCCCCACAACTCCCCGGGTGGACCCATCACTGCTCTTCTCGAAGGCTTCAGCCCTGGTGGGTCCAGTCTGTTCTGACTCCCCCCATGGTAGTGAGTGCTAGGGATTTGGGCGATGATCAGCAGGAAAGACAGGACCTCGAGGTGGCAGTAGCATGGCAAGATTTTTATTTGGTGCAGCTTTGACAGGTTTGCATGTAAGAGACGGCCCTCCCACCATGGCTCTGTCCAGAAGCAATGGCAAAAGGAGGAGAAGCCACCACCTAGAAGAGGAAGAAGGCAAAGGAACTCTTGTGGGAGAGAGGGATTGGAGAGGAGTCTTACATGCCTAGGTGATCTTGCTCCCAGAGAGGAGTTGCTGGGTCAGAGGACATCGAAAGGCAGCATCGGCTTGGGGTCTTTCTTGCTGGCCAAAGGGTTTCTCTTACCTATGTCTAGCAGATGTTGGGCACAGTTTCTCAGGGTATGCAAAGCAAGCAGGGTCTACTTGGCTAGAAATTTGCTGGTCTGGGGTGTGTTTAAAACAATTCAAGGTGTAAACATTTGAGTCTGGTGAAGGTGGGCTCTTGAACTAACAGGTCCTGGCCTGTGGCCTCACTCACATCTCATAGTTGGTGCTGGCTGTTGGCTGGGGAATCTCAGTTCTGCTCAATCCTCCAGAGGCTGGACTGGACCTCTTCATATGTTCACAGACTGTTCTGAAATGAGCAAGTGCCCATCGCCCCTATTTGCATCCCATTTATTTCTGTTTCATTGACCAAAGCAGGTCGCACAGCTGGGCCAGCATCCACTTGGAAGGGGACTGCAGAAAATCATGGATCCCTGGAGGGCCAGCTTACCTAGGACCGTGACCATAACAGTGTCATAGCTCCTAAGCCACAAGCAAGGTTTCTTCTATGGTGTCTACTTTTCTGTATATTGAAAAAAAAATGGGTTCAGGCTGGACCCCAATGAGGAAGCTACTCTTTCTGATAAACAGAGCTCCCTCCACAGCAGATCCTGACTGAAGGACTTGGATGCAGGTAGTCTACTTGGGAAGCAACTCAGGGAAGCACAAGTGAGGGTGTAGGGAAAAGGAGACAGCGAAGGGAGGAAACCCAATAAAGTCCTAGAGGGTCCCTTACAGCATGACCCTATCCAGAGGCGATGGCAGGATTGCCACCGTAAGAAACCAGGGCTTGATCCTGCTGGGGTCCCTCTGAGAAGCCATGTGAGCAGCCTCAATTTGCCAGCAGAGGATGGGGAAGCCGGAGCCATTACCCGCCTCTAGCTGAGAAGCTATAGTAACTTCTAAGATGATGGGGAAAACCAGAAGGCGGAGGAGAAGACTCAGGTGTGGGGGGTGGGAAGCTGCTGGTGGGATGAAGACAGTCCACTCCAACTGCACCTGTGCCCGTGGGCTGAGGCTACTTGGGTCAGGGCATCAGTGACATCCTATAGAGAGACAGAGGAATCCCTCCCATCCCCAAGATGCGGGTACAGTGCGACCAACACTCACAGACAGACCTAGAGCCCAAGAGCAGGGGGAGAGAGGACCAAGCTCCAGGAAATCCACATCCTGACCATCACTGAGGATTCCCCTGAGCAGAGAGGAGAGAGCAACACCCACCCCCCATAATCACCAGTGAGAGTGATCAGTACCGCAAGTAAACTTGGTGTAAATGCGAATGTTGGACACACACATCTATTCTGCAAATTGAAATAAGGATCTAACTCCAGATGGGGTCTCCTTCCTGATATTCTCATTGCAGAACAAAACTGCTTGAGATCCAGAAAGGCCTCACCTCCTTCTTGGCAGGAACAGAAGTGGAAGTTAATAGAGTTCTATGTAGTAGCTGTGATTACCATGAATTGTTATGTGAAGTGTATAGTTAGCTATCTTGTACCCTGGTTCATTGATTCTAAAAAGCACATTTTTCACATTTAATGTTTCCAAAATCAGGATGCATTTTATGGTGATAACGGGTGGAATTTACTTCTTCCTTGGCGACCCATAAAATAATGGGCACCCCGGGTTTGATAGTGCCTTGGATATGACGAACTGTGAACGTGCTCACTTCAGACTGTGAGTTCAACCAGGTTGGGACAATCCTTTCGTTGACTAAAGTCCCAAATTAAATAACTCCTTTAAACCAGTTACAGAGAGATGCCCAAACCTCCTGCCTTTTCCAGGCAAGATTCTGAGGCCCCAGGGAGACCCAAGGACAAGCCTGCAGCCCTTCCTAACGGAACATTGCTTTTAAAGCATCTACTTCTGCCTGGGGTACACAGACTCTATTTTATTATAGAGACTTCAGCTTTTAAAGAACTTTCACATCTACCAGTAAGAACAAATGCAGGAATGATGACGGAACTCTGAGCAGGGGGATCTAGAGGAAGGTTTGGCTCAGCAGAACACAGCTGAAGGGCTAGGAAAATCCAAATTAAACAATGAGAGGTTCATTTCTCATGTGGAAGAAGACTGGGGGGAGGAAATTTAGACTAGCACAGTAGTTCCATGGTCCCCAGAGAGCTGGGCTCTTTCCGTTTTTCTTACCCAACCTCCAGGCGCATCGTTCTCACCTCAGAGTTATTTCATGGGCCAAGATGGCGGCTGGAGTTTCTACCATGTCATCTACAGTGCAGACTGGAGGAGAGAAGCAGGGAGGAGGGGAAAGAGGACTCCCTCTCCACCTCCTTTCCAGAACACTCCATAAAAGCTCCACCCAGCCCCTTCCGCATGCATCGTTGAATTGGTCAGAACTTAGGCGCCTGACTGCTTTCAGCCACAAGGGAGGCAGGGAAGTGCCATCTTTGGGCACCGTGTTGCCTCCAGGATGTAGGGGCGGTGTTAGCAAGGAAGAAGAGGCGAGTGGGTGTGGGATAGACAGCTAGCTATCCCCCTCCCCACAGGGAGATTCCCCCAGGCTAACTGGAGACGTAGGGCAAGGAGCTTCAGCCCCATGGTGGGGAATGTCGCAGAAAACTGCAGAAGGAAACAGGAGGCCAGGCTTCCGGTCCCGACACATGTACCTGTTAGAGACCAGATCAGTCCATCAGAGGCTGCAGAGGGAGAGGCCATCATCCCCATCTCCACGGCAGGAGAAGGTCCCAAGTGGGAAAGCGAAAAGCTGTGAAACACGCTCTCTGCTCTCGTTTCCAGAAGCGAACACAGGCTCCCGCCTCCGCCACCCGGCCCCTTGCTCCCAGGAGCATACGCCCGGCCGCAGGGGATGAGTGGGCCTGGTTATTAATGCACTTTGCAGGCAGGAGGGCCAGAGTGGGCCTTTTTCATGGTCACTAGTGGCCTCTGCGTCCCACCAGCTCTGCAGGAATGGAGAAATGTTCTTAAAAGAAGAAAATAACCCAGAAAGTGCCTCCCAGAGAAAAGTCAGCTCTAAAAAAGTTTGTGCATGTTGCAAAGCATTATCTTTAAGTCCTCCAGCTAGGCTAAAAGCCTATCCCATTCCTCCCTGGGATTTCTAGTGAATTAATAATGCCACTGATGAATATTCAAAAGTAGGCAGCTATTGTGCCTCCAAGCACATAATTAATTATTCATTACACATTTTTATTCACTGAATTAAAAAACACAGGGTGCTCTGGGAAATGAAGTGTACTTCACTGCAGGGGCATGAAATTCCACACTGCCCCTTTAAGGACTATTATTCTCTGTTTGTGGTTACCAAGCAACATAAATGCTGGGCAATTAGATCATGGGTTGTCCCTGAAGACTGATGGGATAATAAGCAGTAGTTAAGTATTAAGTTGACCCAGTGAAGGTCCCATATGAATAAACCTGGGTAGGACCACAGCTGGTGTCTTTTAAATGAAACTTTTACATTAATACCGTGCAAAAGGTTATTCTGTTCCAGGAGCACGCGTCGGCAAAACTCTCTCGTCTGCAAACCCCGCACAGGTTCTGAGCGTCGTCTTCCTGACATCGCTGCACTGCGAAGTTGTTGGGGGAGCCCGCTGTCCACTCCCACCCTGTCGGCTCACCTCCAGGGGGCAGTTGGGCTGAGACATCAGGATTCAGCCTCCGCCTCTCAAAGAAAGAAAATGCAGAGATGAGGGGACTCCCAAGCAGGCTGGGGGTGGAAATAAGAAAAGCTGAGTTTCTCCAGTAGAGGAGCTAAAGGCGAAGCACAGGCCAGCCTTGGCAGGAAGGCCCGGCAGAGGAGAACACAGGCTGCTCCCTTGCTCAAGAACACTCACCCTTTCCAGGATTCCAGCCCCAGATGGGTCTTCCTGCCTTGACCCCAGAGCCGAGTCCCGACTAGTCCAGGGCTGGAGGTCCAGATCTGTGTGGCTCCATCTCTCCTAGGTGCCATGTCCCTCAGGGATCAAATTCAGATCCTGGTCATGTCTCTAGCTTCAGAGTCTGGCACATAGTAGGTTCGACAAATGATTATTGCATAAATATTGAGGGCTTGGGACACTTAGTGAATCATGCTGTTGATTCTAAAGCAAAGTTTGGATTAATGACTGTAGTTGGTTGTTAGCTTGCAAATCTATTGGAGCTCTTCCTAAATGCCCCCTGAGTGCTGCCAGCAGGGATGCCATATACAGTTGTATGGGATGTGCACTGCACAAAGGGCACATGGCCAAAAGGGTGAGTGGAGTCATATGCTTGTTCAGAAGGGCTGCCTTTTTCCAATTCTCACAAAGGTACCAACTGGGCGGACAGCAGAATGTGGCTGGCAGGAGAGGAGAGCTGGTTCTAAGAAAGTAGACTCTAGTGGTCCTGACAACAAAGAAGCAATAATCAGTATACGCAGGCAGAGGCCAGGGCCCAGAAGGTCACAGGCATCACCGGCACAATCTGAAAAATAAAAGCTCTGCTTTCTGTCCTGGACGGTCCTCAGGCTGTAAGACAGAGGCCCCCTGCTCATCCTCACTGCTGATGTAGGGACATGGAAAGCAAGCGTGGGGCAAGAGCAGTGAGAAAGACAGAAACCGGGACATTTTTATTAGTGTGAACCTCATAACAGCCCTTTGGAGTGTATATTTATCCCTATTTGCAGACGGGAAGACTGAGGCTTAAAGAATTTAAACCACCTGTCCTTCATCCCAGAGCCAAAGAGCAACCAGGGTTTCAATCCAGATAGGTTGGCTTTGGACCCATGCGCTTAACCAGAGCTAAGGGGGCTAACCTGGGGGGGGGGAGCTCCCTGGCCAGAATTAACCCCTCAGCTGGATTCCAGGGTGGTCAGGGCAGAGGAGCGGGGTCCGTGAGGGATCAGGCAGCAGCTATTTACCACTGGAATACAAACAATCTGGTGTTCCAACACCTGGTGTGATCTTTCAAGTGCCTACCTGCCAAATGTCAGCCTTCCCTGAACTATCACTTTTTCCTGCCTCAGAGGCTCCCCTGAGTCTGAAGAGAGGCATAAAGAAGTTAGCCCGAAGTGGAGTCGTGAGCAGGGATCAGAACCTACACTCAGACAGTGCAGGAAACACTAGGCACTGGGAAATGACAGGGCTGGGGACTTCCAGCCACCAGCTTTCCAAGAATTGGGCTGGGGCCTCCCTCCTCAGACAGAGAGCTTAAACTCATTGCCAGGCGGTTGAAAAACAGAAAACAAGGCTGACGATGAAGATTCCAGGTCCGGGACCCAGCAGATCCACCAACAGAATACCCTTGGACACATCTCCCATCCCCCCTCTGGTGAAATAAAGGCTTCGGGTTGGAGGATCTCCCAGGAGTGCTTCGACAATAGCGTTTTACGATTCCATATTTCTAACAAATGCAAACACTATGGAAGGAAAAAGAAAAATAAAAACATCTGCACTTTTTGCCACTGAGGTTTTGTGTGTGTGAGTATGTGTGTGTTTTTAAACTCAAAATGTCCTGTGATCCCCACTGGTGACAGGAGAGGATGGTTTTATTGTAGTTGTAGATCATTAATTTTGTAGACAAAAATGTGAAAACACAGCTTATCTCTGTCTGCAGACACTTGGCTATGCCAGAGCATGAAACAGTTCTCAGTTGAAGATAAAGAACTGCTGCCTAGAGTTTTGTGATATGAAGCGGAGAAGACAATTCCCCCCAAAGCTAAGTGGGCTCCATGCTAGACATTAAGAGATATGGCTACAGCAGTCTCTAGGTAAGGACCGAAGTTTGTCAGGCAGGAACAGAAGAAGAAGGAAAAGCTATTGGAAGAGCCAGAGGAACACCCTGTTCTGCTGTGTTTTCAGCCCAGCCCACCCCTTCTCTCCGGCCTTGTGCAGACATTCCCTTAGGTACTGCTGGGGCACTAACTATCACCATGACTTTCTGCCTCACTATGTGCTTTTCTTGAGAACAAAGACTTTATCTTAGGCAGGTTCATTCTGAGTTCCTAACACAGTGCCTGAGGTAGAATGAACACTTGACAAAGGTTTGATAAATGAAAGATGGATGGATGGATGGATGGAAAGATGGAGGGAGGGAGGGAAGGAAGGGAGGGAAGGAGGAAAGAAGGGTGGATGGATGGATGGATTGATGAGTAACCCAGGGATTCTCAGTGGCTCCTCTCTACACTCTTAAGGGAGCAGAATTTGCAAATTGAGGAACTTATTGAAGATGTGTTCTTGCAATGTCCTCCAGGTCTTCCCATGACTGCACCTTTAATTCTGAACCCTTAAAAGTCACTGCTGGCAGGACATTCTGGTATAGCAGACCAAAGAGCAGTGAGCAAAGAGTAAAGAGCAGGACAAAATTGTCAAAAGCCACCATTTCAGAGATCCATAAATCAACCAACACTACACACCGAACTGAGAAGTGGTTATTCATGAAAAAGTATTGCACTTTAAGCAAGAACACTGAAGGTATACAGCATTCTTGCCTGGAGCTGCTCCTATCTCTCACCCTAGATTCTTCTCACAAGGTAGGACAGGCCATGAAAACCAGTAGCTCTGATGACAGAGAAGGATGAGTTGAGTTGGAGCCAAGCACCGAGTAACCCTCACCCAGGGGTATCATCAGAAACTGTAGCAATTTCAGTGGCAAGTGAACAGGGAGACCAGCAATTCAGCTAGCCTGAAGATACAGTTCTCGTCAGGGCAAGTACAGACTAGTAGACTGGCCAGAAATTTAACAGGGACATGTGGGAAATGAGCCAACAATAGTTCGCCTTGATAAGCCCTTGACACATCCTTGCAGGAGAGACAGAAGAGGGCCCACGCTGTACAGATGTCCTAGGCTGTCTGTGAGCTCGCACCTATGTGCTGAGAAGATATGAACAAAAAAGTGGGAACAGACTTCTTGAAAGCATCTCTTTGCCTGTACACACGGACCCTTCAGTAGAAGGTTGAAGGGTTGAAGCCATACCCACTCAAACTATTTGAGCATAATCCTGACCAATCACTGGCTGACCAGTAGACCCTACAGACACAAGGTAAGTTCCAGGTCTTCAGGCTGTAAGAAAAGAGAGAGAGAATTTAGAAAACAAAAACAAAAACCTAAGCAAGGACATCTATAGCTACACTTTGAGGAGAAAATAGCTTCCACAGGCTTAGTTCAGACAAGTTATTAAACAACAATCAAACAGCCACGCTCATCACCCTTGCGGGTCAGGGATCTGAATTCAGAGTTGCCATAATCTATACTCTTAAAATATCCAGTTTTTAACAAGGAATTATGAGATCTGAAAGAAACTGGAAAGTGTGAGCCACGTTAAAGGGGAAAAAAAAGAAAAGCAATCAGTAGAAACTTCATCTAAGGAGGCCCAGATGTTGGAATTAGCAGACAAAACATCAAAGCAGCTATTATAGACATGTTCAGAAAATCATCTTTCAAAAAACTAAAGGGAAGCATAATGGCAATGACGTAACAAAGAAAGAATACCAACAAAAATAGCCATTATTAAAAAAAAGAACAAAGTGAAAACTCTGGAGTTGAAATTGCCAGATGGAGTTAAATAACTGAAATGAAAAATTTGTAGGAGGTGCTCAACACCAGATCAGAGGTGAGCATAAGAAAGAATCAACAAATTTGAAGATAGATCAGCAGAAACTATCCAATATGAAAAAAAGAGAATGGGGAGAAGGTGAATAATACTGATTAGTGCCTTGGAGACATGTGGAACTTACCAATATATATATGTATCATGGGAATCCCAGAAAAAGAGGATTGAGAGAGACAGAAACAGAGAAGGACAAGAGAATTAAGAAATAATGTCCCTCTCCCTTCCCCTGCACTCCTCTCCCTGCTCCTGAGCTCTTGCACACAGGTGTTCTCTCTCTCTCTCTCTCTCTCTAATAAACAAACGAACAAACAAGCAGGCAAACAAATAAAATCCTTTAAAAAATATTTTAACTGAATGAAAATAAAAGCAAACATACACAATTTTCTTGGATGTACTAAGCACCACTTAGAAGGAAATATATACCTTCAAACACTTGTATTAAAAAAGAGGAAAAGTCCATATTAATAACATAAGCTTCCACCTTAAGAAACTAGGAAACAAAGAGCAAAGTAAGCCCAAACCAAACCAAAAGGAAGTAAATAACAAAGAGCAGAATCCAGTGAAACATTAAACATAAAAACAATAGAGAAAATCCATGAAACCAGAAATTTATTCCTTCGAAAGATCAGCGAAGTTGACAGATCTTTAGCTGGATGCTCAAGAAAATAAGACAGAAAACACAAAATACCAAGATCAAGAATGAAAAAGGGAACATCCCTACCAGCCAGAAGATGAAAGGGTTCTAGGAGACACTATGACAACTTTATGCCTATAACTTAGACAATTTAGGTGAAATGAACAATTTCCTAGAGAGGCACAAATTCCCAAAACTGACTCAAGAAGACATAAAAATTATGATCCATCTAAAAATAGTTCATTTAAAATTTTCAATTCATAATTTAAAATTTTTCCCATGAAGAAAAACCCAGGCTTTGGTGATGAATTCTACTGGATATTTAAAGAAGAAATAATACCAACTCTTCACAAACTTTTTCAGAAGACTAATTTGATCAGACAGTATTGCCTTGATACCAAAATCAGACAAGACACCACAAGAAAACTCTAGATCCATATGCCTCATGAACATCAACATAAGAAATTTCAACAAAATATTAGTAAACTGGGCTCCTGGGTGGCTCAGTCGGTTAAGTATCTGCCTTCGGCTCAGGTAGTGATCCCAGGGTTCTGGGATCGAGCCCCACACCAGCCTCCCTGCTCAGCAGGGAATCTGCTTCTCTCTCTGTCCCTGACACCCACTCGTACTCGTTCTTTCACTCTCTCTCATAAAAATAAATACATAAAATCTAAATAAAATAATAGTACACTAACTCCAGCGATACAAAAAGGATTATTAGCCATGACCGATTAGGATTTGTCCCGGACACGCAAGTTGGTGTAACATCTGAAAATCAATTAATGTGATACATTTTATTAATAAAATAAAGGGCAAAACTACATGAACATCTGAAGATACAAAAAAATATATATTTGACAAAGCCTAACATGTATGATAAAAACGCTGAACAAGTAGGAGTAAAAGGGAAACTCCCCAGAAACCTGATAAAGAGCATCTACAAGAAAGCTATTGCTGATATCCTACTTAATGGCAATAGAATGTATACTTTCCCCCTAAAATCAGAAACAGGACAAGATGTCTATTTTCACTGCTTCTCTTCAACACCATACTGACAGTTGTAGCCAATGCGGACAGGCAAGGAAGATAAATAAAAAAAAAGCATTCATAATGGAAGAGAAATAAGGCTGTCTTTATCCACAGATGACATGATTTTATACATAAAAAAGCCTAAGAAACACACACACATCCACCTGCTAGAACTTACAAATGAGTTCAGCAAAGACACAAGATATAATATTAATACACCAAAATTAACTGTACTTCTATATTCTAACAGCATACAATCTGAAAATAGAATTAAGAAAAAAATCCCATTCACAATAAAAGAATAAAATATTTAGAACTAAACTTAATGAAAGAAATGCAAGGTTTGTATACTGAAACAATAAAACATCATTGGGAAAATTTATCTTTTTAACTTTTTTTTTAAGATTTTATTTATTTATTTGACACAGAGAGAGAAACAATGAGAGAAGGAACACAAGCAAGGGGAGCGGGAGAGAGAGACACACAGGTTTCCCACCTAGCAGGGAGCCCGATGTGGGGCTGGATCCCAGGACCCTGAGATCATGACCTGAGCTGAAGGCAGAGGCTTTAACCCAGGCGCCCCTCGGCAGTAACAATCTTGAACCTTGGGTTAGGCAAAGATGTCTGAGATACAACACCAAAAACATAACCCATCCAAGAAAAAAAGTCATAAACTGAACTTCCTCAAAATTAAGCACATTTGCCCTTCAAAAGACGCCAGTAAGAAAATGAAAGGAGGGGACACATCCTGGAGAAAATATTTGTAAATCATATATCTAATCAAGGATTTGTATTCTGATTAAATAAAAGAATGTTTACAACTCAATAATCAGAAGACAAAAAGCCCAACTGAAACATAGACTACACTGAAGAGACATCACCAAAGAAGTTAGACAAATGGCTAATAAGCACATGAAAAATGTCAGCATATCAGCCATTAGGGAAATGCAAATAAAAACCAGCATGGGATACCATTATACCCCCACTGGCATGGCTATCATCAAAAAGACAATAAAAAGTTCGGCAGGGCCATGGGAGAACTTCCCCCTCATGCACTGTTGGTGGGCATGAAAGATGGTGTAGCCATTTTGGAAAATGGTGTGGTAGTTTCTTCAAAAGCCAAACAGAAACGTACCATAAACACGACAGTTTCCATTCCTGGGTGTCTGATCAGGAGAAATGAAAACATTCGTCTGCACAAA
>CM052797.1:119382482-119409336 GCA_028533885.1 Nasua narica | reverse complement strand
CGTGGTCAGGTTCCGGTGACAGCCCACCTCCCCGTTCACGGCGGGTGCCTCCCCTCCGTGTCCCCCTCACGTGCTGGAAGAAGGGACCGGGGATCTCTCTGGAGCCTCTTCTATGAGACACGGATCCTACCCCAGGGCTCTACCCTCCTGAGCGCCTCCCAGAGCCCCCATTTCCTAGTATCACCCCCACTGAGCATGAGAATTCCACAGGCGAGTGTGGGGCGGGGTGAGCGCAGACACTCCAAGTGGGAACTCTGGGGCCTACATGCCTCCCGGTATCGCCATGGGGAGCAAACGAGACGAGAAAGGGGCAAGTGCTCCAGACGTCACAAACCTCGGAAAGCACCCCGGAAGTCCTTCTCCCGCTTCCACACATCCTGCAAGGGCTTCCGGCCCTTCTCCCCAGACAGTTCTTGGCTCTGACCCCTCTGCTCTAGTGTGACTTGCTGCCCTGGGGATGGGCCATGTCACCTCTGAGCTGCGGCACTGCCTCGGGCTCCTCCGGGCCGCTCAGACCTGCAGATCCATGGGGTAGAAGCGAAGGGCTCCACACCGTAGCCCCCCAGAACTTCCCAGAATTCCAATAATGTCCCTTTCCTAAGACTCTCCGGTGATTCCTTTTCACACTGTGACCTGTCTTTTGTCAGGGCAGCCGTCCTCAGCTCCGGGCCCCCCCGGACTCATCTTCTATTTGCACCCCTGGCCCCCACGGTCAGACCTCCAGGCCCTGGCCTGCGCTAGTCCTCCTGTCTCTAGGGCCTTTCCCGGCTTAGTGAAGAACAACTCCCTTGGCCCATGCTCTCCTCCAGAAAACCCTCCCAAGGACCTTGGCCCATAGGGGTGACCCCCGGCTCACAGGACTGCCCTTGGGGTTCACAGGCGGCAGCAGACGGGTCTGCTCTGGGCAGGCCTAGAGTCAACTCCCTGCTGTCCTCAGGGCCGCCCTGCCCTGCCCTGCGCCGGGCTGGTCCCTGTCCCCTGCGCCCCGGGAATTACAGACAGCGCCCGTGAGGAGGGCTGCTGAGGTCGCGGGCTGACCCGGGGAAGGGCCAGGGGAGCGGGGGCCGGACGGTGCGGGTTTGCTCAAGGCTCCCTGCCGGGGCTCTGGACCCGCCCCGTCACTGGTCACGGGGCTCTGCTCTCTAGGCTTCTGTTTGCTGAACTTTCAAATGGGGTAACAATAATCATGCCTCTGGTGGGGGGGGGGGAGGCAAGGCATCCCCCAGGGTGGGGCCACAAGCCTGCCCACGGCACTCTGGCCTGGGACACACCTGTCACATCCACTGTCCCCCACGGCCCCTGCTACTGTAGGCAGGCCCCATCACTTCCTCCTCTCGGGCTGCTGGAGCCCAGCACACACGCATGCACACACACACACACACACACACACACACACACACATACACAGGCTGCAAACTTGCTTCCATGGAAAACAGGCATCCAGTTCCCTTTGGGCTGCAGGGGTGCTGGGGAAGCCTGACCGGTGAGAACTGGTTCAGGGTCCGCACTCCCCACCCCCACCTGCTCCCTGGGGGACCAGTCTGCACCCAGCCCTCCACCCTCCCCTTCCTCCCCTTCCATCCGTCTTCCCTCTCTGCTCTTCCCTTTTGCTTCATCTCCCGCCTGATATCACCTCTCTGTCCCTCCTGTCCTGTCTCCTTTTGTGCTCTCCTCTCCTCTCCTCTCCTCTCTCCGCCTCCCTCCTCTGTGACTGTTTCACTCCTATTTATCATACGCTCCCCTTCTCTACTCTCTGTCCTGTGCAAAGGATTTTCTCCTGCTGCCTCCAGGCAAAGTTGGTGGAGAAGAATGAATTTTTCATTTGTTTTTCCATTATTCTGCTCCTGTACCCAAGAAAGTGGAACTCAGGTCTCTCTGTCTGTGACTAGAGACACACCTTGATCTCCCAGTTTGGTTTTGTCGTTTCCCCATGAAAGCAAGCCCTGTTCAGGAAGTCACGCACCAGGTCTGGGGGATCAGAGCAGCGAACCGCGGACACAGAGAGGGGACCTGGCCCTGTCGGCAGTCCGGGGACCCGGGAGCTCCCTCCAGCCCAGGCCCCTGCAGGAGGGCAAGAACCTGTTAGAAAAGCTCTGAGTTTCCAAGGATGCAGGAGCTGGAAATCATGCTTCTGGTCAAGGATGCTGGCTGTGTGCACACTCCCACATGTGTGCACACTCACACACGTGTGCACACTCACACGTGCACACACAGGCAAGCACTGAAGCGACATGGTGTGCAGGTCTCACCTGCCTCTCTGAGGCCAGTACCCAGAGGAAGACCATAGGAAAACAGAAACAGACGCCCCCTTGGTGAGTTTCCCTTCCTTGCTCTAGTCTCAATAGAAAAACCGAGTCAGGACCAGCTTGGCGAGGAAAACAAAGACAGGAAGAATGTGACCAAAAGTGTATCCTCTTACAACACGTGGCTCCCTGATGCACATCTGAGACATACAGGACATGACATTCCCGAAGTTTCTCCTGATGGATGTTTTACTAGATAATAAAGGGTGACCTTATCTTGACCATAGCCAGACCTCCAGGCTCCCCTGAACAATATACAGATCTCTTGGAGACTTCCTTACCTCTCACGTACTGGCCGATCAGTCACTGGGCACAAGCCCAGGGTAGCTCTTTCTGCGCCTGGGTCCTGTCCCCATGCACCGTCTGCACTGTGCACCGTCTGCACTGTGAAACATCTCGAGAATTCTTCCTTGGCCATCATGAGCCATAACCCCGTGTCAAGTTCGCCCAGACTTGTTTCCTGTTTACCCCGAGAATGCCACGGTTCTCCCTGCTCCCCCATTTCCTAAAACAGGACCCGGTTCCCAGCGACTAGATCAATCATCCCGGAGTCCGACGGGAGCCCCATGGGGACATTCAGTGCCGCCCCACGGGATGGGGACTGTCCTCCCCCCACCCCCGTCCGTGCCGACCTCGGGTCTCACCTTCCCCCGCATCTGCAAACAAGTAGGTCTTCCTCGTTGTCCTCTATCGTGCATCTGCCTGGGTCCTTCTTAGCCCCTCCATCAGTCTGGATTGATTTATGGACTTGGGGGTCACTTGTTGATTGCCAGCCTCCCCCCATGAGAGGCACACCCCCTGAGGTCAGGCACCTTGCTGCTGGGGCAGCACTGGGGCACCTGGTAAGTGGCCAATCACTATCTGCCGAATGAATGAATGAATGAATGAATGGGATCATCTCTACAAGCTCCTGTGGTTATTAACGACAAAACCGAGGCCTCAAGTGGACAAGCAGTTTGCCCCAGACTACACAGCCGCGGGGGGCTGCACCCCTCGCTGAGCCCTCACCGCCCGGGCCGCCTCTCGCCCCGTCACCAAGGATCCTTCCGCGAGAGTTTCATATCCACCGGCCCACTAGCCTCTTACGCCGGGCCCATATTTCCTTTGGAGTAATAATTAAAATAACATATTCACCAGCTGTTTTTTTTCCTGGATTTAATCTGCCCAGGCTCTGATTTGCATATTAAAAGCACTAATTAGCCCCTCCGAGTGCTTGAGCACGGAGAATGCGGTAACTGGTCATGCGGTCCCTGAAGACCCAGCCGCAGCGCTCTGGGCTGAGATTCGGCTGCGGCCGAGCCCCGGGCAGGGAGGAGCCTTTGTGTCCCCCGCGTTTGGGAACCAGAGTGCCACACGGCTTCATCCCGTGGCTCATCTTCTCTTTGAAGCGTCGCGTTTGATCTGTTAGCTTGTCTGTCAATTTCTGTCTTAGCACCTTTGGAATGCGCACTTGAACCCCTTCCGGCCGCCCCGGGGCTCTGGGAGGGCAAGTGCCCGGCCTTGCAGCCGTGGCGCAGGGTGAGCCCCGAGTCCCTGCGAGGCGGGCTGTATCCATCTGCCTCCTAGGGAGGATGAGAGGGGCAATTCCAACATGCCGGGCCCTTTAAGGGACTCCTTTCCTGGAACCATACAAAGGAAGAGCTCGTTGCTGTTGTTATTTCCTTAAAAATAAAATCGGGGGAATGTGTGCGGGGAGGGCGAGGGGCCTGTTCATAAAAGCTGTCAGCCCAGGAAGTGGGATTCTGGGCGGGCTTCC
This sequence comes from Nasua narica, assembly GCA_028533885.1. Taxonomy (NCBI): domain Eukaryota; kingdom Metazoa; phylum Chordata; class Mammalia; order Carnivora; family Procyonidae; genus Nasua; species Nasua narica. The sequence continues at coordinate 119,405,277 of CM052797.1, read as the reverse complement.
GGCAGACTGCATGCCCAGGGGTGGCATTCAGCGTCCCCCAAAGACAGCTCGGAGTGTTCTGCCCGCCCTGGGCCAAGACGTGAGATGGGAACCCTGCTCCCTGCGGGGCTCTGGGAAGGACACCGAGACCTCGCCCTTGCAGGAGCTGCCGGGGCCCCTGCCAGGGAGCTGGTCCCAGGATTGCAGAAATTCCAGCCCAGCGTGCCACATGCCGCTCGCCCAGACCCTGGGTTTTCACAGCAAACAGCCCCTCCCTGGAAGGCCCGGGAGCCTGCGGGGGCTGGGCCGCAGCACAGAGAGCCAGATGGCGGCTGTGCGAGCACCAGGGGGCAGGGCCAAAAACCGTAAACGGGAAGAACGCGCTGGCAAGAGATCCTCTTTATTTCCTCCCCCGGCTTGGGGTGGGCTCCAGCTCCGACGGCTGGAGGTACCCGGGCTTCAGGGAGAGCGGGCAGGGGGCACAGAGCTGACCAGAGCCAGGCCGACCTCCCGGACTGACCCACAGCCTCCGCCTGCAGTCCCTGACCGCCGCGTCCTCACCAGAGTGGGCGCGGGAGCCAGAACACCACGCGTCCCCTCCACCTGGAGACGCTCACACAGCCTTCCCTGTCCATTCCCGCACTTCATCCAGATCCTCGCTGGGCGTCTTGCCTGCGCCAGACAGTGGGGTGGGAGATTGAGAAGGCGGCTGGGAGGGCGAGACATGTGACCTTGACTCTGCAGCCACATCAGTTGCCAGAGGAAGCAGCCTAACTAGAGATGGGGGCTTGGCTTTGAAAGGAAAGTGTCAGAAACGCAGGCAGGAAGCTTCAAAGTCAAGTGTATATCTTGCAGTCAGCACAAAGAGAACCGGGAAGGGACAGGGAACGGGGACAGAAGACTGCAGCTTAAGAATCTGTCTTGACGGTGGCAGGGGGCTCATCAGAAACTCAAGGAAACATGGAGTCAGCTCAAAAGTTCTGCGCCTCGCAGTCCAGGGGCTGCCGGAGAGAGAGAGCGGGAGAGAGAGCCCCAGCTCACATGCAGCCCGAGGTCAGGTGGGGGCTGGAGTCCTCCCGGCCGGCGGCGGGGGCCTGCACCTTGGGGAGGCAGGGCCATGCCATGGGGCCTGCCACGGCGTGCAGAAGTTCCCCGAGGTCGGGGCTGGGGGACTGCAGGGTGGAGGGGGCAGGTGTGAAGGGAAGGGATAGGGGTGCCCAGCAGAGCAGAAGCACTTTGAGGGCGCAGGCTTGGCTCACGAAAGTTGGGGGGTATTTACAGCTTCCAATGAGACCCACAGGGGATGGAGGGAAGTGGCGCCTCCTGCAGGCAGGAGCACAAGTCTGGTTGCAAACCCAGTAGAAGGCAGAGCCACCGGCTGTGTGCAGGACTCCCACAGGGTGGGACCCCACCAGAGACACCAGGAGAGGAGGCAAGGCAGAAGTGGGAAGGGTCAGGTGCACGACTGAGGTTTGCTGAGGTGCCTGATACCAGTGGGGCACCCAGTTCCTAGGGAGAGATGGTGACTGGCCCTCCATCGAGGATCCATGTGTCAGGAAAACAAGACAAAGGAGACCGGCCCTTGGGAAAAGCAACAGACTGAATAAATACAAACAGTGGGGAGGGCCTCGGCCCGTGCCTGGAAACTCAGTGAACACAACCTACAGAGTCCTAAATTCTTCCAGGAGATACGAGTGTTCTGAAAGCTCCTTCCCAGCAATGGAGGCTTTTCCCCTGGGCAATGGGATCTTTCCGCAGGGGGTCGGGGAACCCAAATCAATCTGTCTCTGAGAAATCCCCCCCAGTTGCACGTAAGATTCACAGAAGGGCAATCCCAAGGGCTGGCATAGAAGCCAAGGACAGCTCGACCCCATCCGTTTCCTCTGAATACGCTCATCCCCTCCCAGATACGTCGACTAGGAAAATCCGGTCTCTACGACCAACAGTCTAGACTGCCGCCAAAGAGTAGGTCCCTCTGGGGCCCTGAGAGCGCTGCCTTGACCTGAGGCACACGGTTTCCTGCTGGCTCTCAGCTCTGGTTGTCTCACAACAGCTGGCGGGGTGCCCTGTGCAGAGGTGACACCCAGGGGTCACTCTAGGGGGCGGTGGAGGGGCGGGGGAGAGGCAGCGCCCTTCGCCTTGGACTTGAATTGGAGGAAGCCAGGTTGAGAGGAAGCAGATACACCCTCCATTCCACTCTGGGTGGAGCAGGGAGACGCTTCACGAGTTGAGATAGAAACAAGGAGCCCCAGCCTCAGACCAATGCCCATTGTACCTAGAACCGGGCCGAACCCCGAGACGTGTGCACAGGACAGAGACTGTACGTGTGTCGTGATTTTAATTTCTCCAAAGCCATCTCAAAAAACGAGGGACGGATCACCTTGTCTAACCTTTAAACAGAAGAGAGCCACAAGGGCCCTATTTGCAAGTTGGGCCGATATCTTGGCATTTCAGGCCGTGGACCATGTTTTGCTCGGTTGGACCCGGGGTGACAGGGTCGCCTGCTACAGATGACGTGGCCACGTCTGGTGGGGTTCTCTGGAGGGGACACTGGGCAAAGCCGGGGCACGAGGCAGGCTTGGGGGGCACGGGATCTGGGCCCGGGGTCTCCCATGAACTTGGAGGAATCGTGACCCAGCCAGATGTTCTTCGGAAGCTCCGGGGGCAGCTCTGACTCCAAGCTGATAAAAGGCCCGAGGGGTTGAATTTCACTTCTTGGACACAGAAGGGTTTTAAGGAGCTACTGGAAGGTTGGAAATGGACCTTCCTAGACACGTCTTTTCAGATGCCCCGAATCTCTCCCTCGACAGCTGAGCCAGTGCCCGGCACAAGCGGGAGCACTGACCTGGCTCTCTTCTCCAGGGAGCACCATCAGGCATCAAGGACTTGTCCACAAAGAGGGCTAAAGAACTCTAGGCCCTAAAGAAGGGCCAAGAAAAGGTAGAACAGAGCCACCCTCCCCATCCCACCCAGGAGGACCCTCCCCCATCAGGCTTCTCCTCACCTGAGTAGGTTGGGAGGGACGATGGGCTGCCACTTTGCCTCTTTTGTTCCCTCCCTGTTGGGTGACAGCTGTCCTTGCTGGAAGGGACTGTGGCTCTCAAGACACACTGGGACAGCCAAGAGGGGAGGAATCAAGTTACAGGTGACTTGGAGTAGGCCACACAGGTGGCTTGCTTGAGGTCACACGAGCTGATACAGCCCCATCATCAAGAGGTAGACCGATGGTCAAAGCACGTCACAAGGCCAACCAAGAGACAAGAGGTAGGAGGAGCTGTGAATTCGCATGGCCATGTTTTCCCATCCCCATTACTCAGTGGTTCCATCTCTCAGCGTACACCCTCGACACGGAGAGACTCCTCCATAAGCTGACGGGGACGACGGTATTCACGACAGCATCGTCTGTTTTGGCAAAATCAGAAACAAAAACACCCATCATTGGGAGACTACGTTGATGAAAAATGGCGGGTTCGTGCCTTGGAAGATGATGCGGCAACCTCTAAGATGAACGAGGTCTCAATTTACAACTTGGATGAGTCAACAATCATGCCGATTTGGAAGAAAAATGACTTGTGGAATTAAGCGTAGAATATGGTGTGATTCTAGGGAAGTTTTTCAAAACGCAAAGATAATAATACCATATGTTATTTGCACGGGCATGACCCCATAAAAGTGTAGCAGGAAATCAAAGGGACACGCGCTAACTGGATGGGATTTGGTGGCTGTGGGGGGAGGAACGGGCATGAAGGGGAGGCTGGACCGACCGTGACACGTGTCTCTAACCCAAGAGAAAGGTGAGTGAAGAGATGCATCCCATCAGTGCACCTGAGAGCCAACCCACAGAATAATTTTCCAATAAAAATAGAAACTGGACAAGAGGAACCATGAAGGAAGAAGATGAACAGGGGAAACTGGCCAAGAGGGTTTATGGAAAGTTGAAGGAAGGTCAGCGTGAAGATAGGACCCACCTTCCCACAGGAGCGTCCTCACGCACAATGTTCTTACTCGGTGCACTGCTTGCTTTTATTTATTTTTAAAGATTTTATTTATTTATTTGACACAGAGAGAGAGAGATCACAAGTAGGCAGAGAGGCAGGCAGAGGGAGAGAGGGAAGCAGGCTCCCCGCTGAGCAGAGAGCCTGATGTGGGGCTCGATCCCAGGACCCTGAGATCATGACCTGAGCCGAAGACAGAGGCTTTAACCCAATGAGCCACCCACCCAGGCGCCCCTGCTTTATTTTTTTTTTATTGTTCCTCATTTCCGTTTATTCTTGCACTGAACCCCTCTGTCAGAGAGACCCGGCTGTTCCTACAACCTGGATAAAGCAGGTGATTTTTTCCCATCATCTAGGTAAGGTTGATATTGTCACTTTATGTGTAAAACAGTAGCTATTGTTATCCAAATGGGTGACTATGGCTCAGTGGGTCCCACCCATTCACTGGTTCAGTGAGTCAGTGTTTACTGAGCACCTCGTATGAGTCCGGTACCATCCGGGGCATTGGAGACACACCCGTGACTCCCAATCCCCCCCTTGACGGAGCCGACCTGTGAAGTAACCCCATCCAGTGACACGATGTTCCTGAGTTTTCTCTCCTGCCCTGAATTATCCAATCTGCCCCGGTGTCGGGGCTTCCTTTGTCCTCCCCTCCTGAGCGCAGTTAGCATCCACAGAGCCCGGGACCCCGCTGAGAGCAGGCCGAAAGAAAGGATCAAGAAAGCACACCTTCCCTGCCCGAGGTCAGAGCCCACCTTGGGCATCCCACGTCAAGTCGCTCTGACCTCCTGGACTCTGAGCCCTTCTTGCCGAGATCCACCACGATGTCCAGGCTCCTTCTCCTGATTTGGAACCCAGAGCTTCTGGGGCCGCCTGTCCCCCTTGCCTTTCCACGTCTGCGTTAGACCAGGCACGGAGGGGACAGGGAAGGCTTCGTCCGGCTGCTCTCGACATTGAGCCTATGGTTTCCTTCTCCGCCGGGGATGGGGGGCAAGAACATGGTCCTTGTTCTGAGCTGGGGGCGGGGGAGGCCTTGACTGGGCGGGGAGGGTGAGTCTGAAGGGGGCCGCCCCGGTCCTCGGTGCTCCCTGCTCCCCAAACGTATCGCACAGGCCTCTCTGTCCGTGCTCTTTTTTTTTTTTTTTTAAGATTTTATTTATTTATTTGACAGAGAGAGATCATAAGTAGGCAGAGAGAGAAGGGAAAGCAGCTCTCCACTGAGCAGAGAGCACCCCCCCCCATGCGGGGCTCGATCCCGGGACCCTGAGATCATGACTGAGCCGAAGGCAGAGGCTTTAACCCACTGAGCCACCCAGGCGCCCCTTGCGTGCTCTTGCTCCTGGTGCCTTGGCCACCCAGACTACGGCCTCACCTGGGGAATAGGACACCCGGTCCAAATGTCACCTCCTCTGCAGAGCCCTCCGTGACTCCTCCCTTTGCCCCAGGTGGAGCGAAGCCCCTCGTCCGTGCCGTCTGGACCATGTGTGCCCCCACCTCCTAGGGCTCCCGGCACGTCCAGCGAGACGTCAGGTGGGCCATCTGTCCCTCCCGCTCTGCCAGGCTGCTCACCTGGGGCTCCTCCCTGGTGTCACCCCAAAGACACAAGCTGCGAAAGGAGGGCAGTAGTTAAGCGCTGCCTCACGAAGGAAGGGGGAGAAGGGAACTGTGAGGAGAAAGGACAGGTGCGGGCACACCGGCCACTCAGGGCCAATTCCCCAGAGAATGACGCGGCCTGGGTCAGGCCCTCAGGTGTCCCAGACAAGGCCCCTCAGGGAAAGCGGACTGTGTGACTCTGCAGGACCAGAGGGCATGCCAAAGCCGGGGCGGGGGGACGGGGAGAGCTTTCTGCCTGAACCCCGTGGCTCATGCAACACTCCAGCCCTCCCTGCAGTGCCGCGGGCTTTCGTCCTGCTCGCACATTCAATATTGTGGCAATTATGACTATTGCTGATTCGATTAACTCATTAACGACAGCACACCCGAGACTCTGGTTGGGTTTCTCCACCTCGTTCAGTGCTGGGCTCTGGAGTCAAGCTGCCCAGAATCAAATCCTACCGCTTCCTGGCTGTGTGACTGTGGACCAGTCGCTTCACCTCTCTGAGCCTCCGGTTCTCACCTGGAAAGTGCGAGGAGTAATAGCGTCCGACCCACTGATTGTTCCGAAGAGCCGGAAAAGCCCACATCGGCAGAGCTCCGACTTTCTGCTTTACGAGCATTATCTCCTTTAATCCCTGTTTAATTCCTGGCTGTGGGAAACTGAGGCTCAGAGAGGCGACAAGGCGCCGCAGTCTCCAGCCAGCAGCTGGAAGAGCCGGGATTCAGACCCAGCTCTTCTGTTGGGCGAGGGGGGGGGACACAGGAGGGGTCCTGGGAAGGGCGGCCGCCAGCGCTCCTCCCCTCCCACAGGTGGCCCCAGAGCCCCCTGGGCTGCGGTCATGCTCCAGGCACAACTGCGATGGGAGCCGTGAGTGGTAACCAGGAGGTGCCCTGCGCTGCCCAGTCCTCTGCCATCTGGCTGCGCCCCAGCTGGTCCCCCAGAGACCACCTCACGACCAAACTCAGAGACGGCGGTCTGGGCTCTCCCGTCCAGGGCCCCTGAGCCCACAGCTCATTGGCTCCTGAGTGGCCGTCCCAGGCACCTTTCCCAAGATGCCTCTTTGGACCGCCTTCGAGCTCCTCTCCACAACCTGCAATGCTACCTAAACCCATCGCTTCTGTCCCCAACTCTCGGCCTCCCTGGGGTGCCCCTGCCTGTGCTCACCCATGGCCGCAGCTCCTGACCCACAGGACTCCAACCCGGGCACTCCCTGGAGGTCTAGACCCCTGGATGCAATGGAAATGCTCCCCCCGGGGACGCCCACAGCTGCCCCTGCGGCCTTAGCGCACCCGTGGCTGCTGACCTGTTCTCTTCCCCAGACGCCTGCCCGTCCCCGGCCCGTATGTCCCGTCCATCCCCCAAAACGGAAATCTGGAGTCCTCCCGGCCCCTTTCCTTCTCACGCCTCCTCCCATGGAAAGAGCAGCCAAATCCTATTAATCAACTTCTTAAGCATCTTTCTCACTTGTTACCTCTTTCGATCTCGTCTGCTTAAGCAGAGCCCCCTCATCTCTCTCTGGACCACTGAGGTTCTATCCTGGGGACGTGGGGACGGTTCCCCTGTCCGGGTCCCCCACCCTGGCCCTGGTTGTACTCCCCCACCCAGGACAGCCCATTCTGCCCCCGACAGTGGGGGTCCAACCTGCATCTGCGCTGTGCCGGGTGTCGAGGGAACCAGCGAGACCAGACTTCTCTCCACAAACTCGAGAGCAGCACCAAGTAAAGGAAGGGTCGCCATATAAACCACAAACCACACCAGCAAGCGGCCCGGCGGCGGCGGGGGGAGGGCGCTGTCACGCGGGGCTGCAGGCTCTGGAGAAGCCAGGCTTTTCGGAGGGACCGCCGGCTGAGAGGACAGAGTCCTGAGATTCGAGTCAAGCTCTCCTGTTGGCTTGCGGGACCCCGGCTCCCCCCAGGCCCGTCCTTCCCCCACCCCAGGCCCGCGCGCGCACACACACAAAGAGCTTGCTTCAAACAGGCCGAGCCGCGGTGTGGCAGCGGGCGGGGGTCTGTCTCCCCGCCATTCAGCCCGGCGCAGCATCTCGCATCAAGGATCATGTCAATTTGTGAGCTCGCAAATCGGCACTTAGCTCGCGTGCCAAAGTCCACAGTCCTAAGTTTCGGCGGCAGAAAGAAATTGCTGAAAATAATTGTTCCTGGCGGCACTGGGCCGATTCCAAAAGCGGCCCAGTCCTCCAGCGCGCGCGGAATCTTCGGTTGATCTATGCAATAGCCAGATGCCTCCATATCCTGCCCAATTAATCTGGAATGAGTTGGACTCTGATAATGTACGTTCACAGCAGCCTGCTTTGGGAAGAAGGACCGCAAAGCCTCTTGCTGGCCTCTTCCGCGCCTCCCCGCCTCCCCGCCTTCCACCGAGGGCCCTGCCGCGGCCAGCCCCCCGCAGGTAGACGGCACCAGGTTGTGGCGGGAACCAGCAGCCCCACCGGCGAGCTGGCAGCGGAGCCCCCCCCCCCCCCCGCCCCCGCACTGCCAGCCATTAGCCACTGACTCCAGTCCCACTGGCTGCAGCAGACGGCGGCTGCGAGTTCCCGCCCGCGGCCTCTCCCGGGAAGGCGTCCATGCACGGAGCCCTTTCTTGGAAGGGACTTCAGCTCGTTTCATGTCCAAACTCCAGAGGCATTCCCGAGGCCTGGCTTCTGCAGGCAGGGACCTAGTTCCCCCGCTTCGGCTCCCTAGAGATCCAGAAAGACGAGAGGCGTAAGCGGAAAAGAGCGTCCCCGGGTCCCTGCCCGGGGCTCCCACCGTGTCACCCTCCCTGTAGTCGGGAGGACTCGGCTCTTTGTTCTTGTTGGTGGGTAAGCTGGGAGCTCAGCGAGGGTGAGGACGTGCGGGAGGCTACGCGGCAGTCGGGAGCTCCGTCAAGGCCTCTGGACTCCATCACGAGCCCTTGCCTGCAGCTCCAGAACCCTCCCTCTGCCCCAGGCCCTCGCTTCCTCTACCAGGGAGGTGGGGGGCGGGGCTCTGTGCATGCCCGGGTTCTCCGTCTGCATCTGGGACAGTAGTCAGAGGCCCACTGACGTCTTCCTCTCCTCCCCACTCATCTTGGCCTCCCTCCTCCAAACCCTCACATTCCCGGCTCGAGACCTCAGGGGCCCCCTTGGGCGACTTTCCTGGTGGTCATACCCCCTCCTCCATCCCTGGCGACTCTGGGAGCTGGAGAAGACCTGACTCCAGAAACGGCCCCCAGGCCGGGCGGGGGCTGGAAAGGTCCAGAAGTCAGCAGGGGACTCGTTCTTAAGAAGTAAACCATTCAGGTTGGGATCCCCTCAGGAACTTCGAAACTTTAGTGGACTCAGACCTGGAGCTGTTTTCAGTCCGCGCTTCTTGTGAAGGTGGTCTGCCCCTCTTTCTGTTTTCTTTTCTCTCCACCCCCTCCCCTGCCCCGCAGTGTCTCCACACAGAGCAAACAGCCAGGACTCGCCAGCCAGCTTCTCCTCCGCTGACGCTTGTCTTCCAGTGCCTCCTCCAGGCAGCTTCTCCCCTTACTGTGCCATCCCCACCCCGCCACCCTCACCCTACACCCGCCCCCGCCGCCCCTCCCTTCCCGGAGAGAGAAGCCCTCTTGGGGCAGCCGCCTTGACCCAGAGAAATACCAAATATTCACCTCCCACCGGCACCAAAAGTTCGGTTTTGTTTTGTTTTGTTTTTTTCTGGACTGTGCATGGAGCTCAGGAACCAAGGAAGAAGTGGGGAAGGAGGCAGGAGAGGAAGGGGATGGGGTTTTGAATGGTCCCCGAGAAAAACTTGCATCAGAGTCAAGCAAGGTTTCAAAGTGGGGGCTACCTCTGTCATCTGGGCTTCCGGCGGGCTCGTCCACCACTCGGGATCCGGGGGTGGGGGGCGGGGGGCTGGCCCCGGTCAGGCCACTGGTGTAGAAAGTCACCCCAACAATGAAGCTCGGTCCCTTTGTTTCCCCTCCCCCCTCCCTCTCTCTCCCACCCCTCCTCTTCCTCTCTCTCCTTCTCCCTCTCCCTCCTCCTCCTCCTCCTTCTCTCTCTCTCTCTCTCTCTCTCTCTCTCTCTCCCCTTCCTGCGAATGCCACGTCCCACTGCGCGGGCTACAGCAACCACCCTCGCTGTCAGGCCTTTTCGCGGCGGTACTGCGGCGCCGTGGAGAGGAGCTAATTGGATTTGTTGTCACCTCCTGAAGCTGCCAGGAGCTCACGTCTGCTCTGGTTACAGATGAAGACATCACGGTGACAGGCTCAGAGACAGCTCAGCTGGCATCCCAAGGCCACTAATAGAGCCATGTTGATTTAATGTCCGAGTGGAGAGGTGCAGACAAGCTGTTCAAGTTTTCCCTTCCAAACAAAGCAGGGATATACCATCCGTCATCTGTGGATCAGTAAATAAGCATCCGTGGGCCTCCAGGAGCTCTTAACCATTGCCACAAAAGAATGACAAACTCTTTGAAACGGGAAGACGGGACTTTGAAAGGGAGCGTCTCTCTGGTTTAGGCCGCCCTCGGGGAGCTCGGCTAATTCCGCCAAACATAAATTTTACTTAACTATGTAATTATGAATGAATCCTATTAGCCTTAAAACCGCCCACTCGCTCGCTAAAGGTGCGCCCCTGTGGATGTGGTCTCTGGCGTGGGGGGCCGGGGAAGGGGATGTGGTGAGGCACCGGCGGAGAGGAGACCTATTTATTTTCAGTGGAACCCTTTGTTTCGAAGGCATTTAGTGAGCACCTACTAGGCGCCAGGCGCTGGGGGAGTGAGATACGGCCCCTGCCTTCGAGAAGCTCACGCACAGTGGGGTGTAGACACGCAGACAGGAGGCTCCAGGCCCGAGCCATAGGTGCTGTGAAGGAGATGAAAACAGGAGGCAAGGCGACACCGAGGAGGGGCTCCCATTCACTTCGAGGGTCTGGAATCAGTTCCCGGTAGAAGCAGGTAAGCCCAGGCTCTGCTCTCGGAGGAGGCAGGGTGGCCTCTGGGAAGGCCGTCCTTTCCTCCTCCAAACCACCGTAGTCCCCTTGCGCCTGCAGAGGCCTTGGGTTTCGGAGGAGGAGTCTCACGGGAGGGATGGGGACCTGGCCCCGGAGGGCTGAGAGCTCCGGGAGAGGGGCCTGGGGAGGACCGGTCTCAGAGCACTCATGTCCACCCAGCATGTCACCTGGCTCCGGCTACCGTCAGGCCTCTGCTCCCCAACTGCTCCCCACGGATCCCTCCCGAGGGAACTCTCCTCTTCCGTTGGGATCGCCCCAGACCACTGACTACTCATAGACCGTTCCCAGCAAGGAGGGGAATCTTAAAGATACTGAAGTCAACTGGACATCACCTGTGGCGCAAGCATCTAGATGCCGAGCCCCAGACCCCTCATCTTGTCCCTGTCTCCATGTCTCCTTAGGGCCTCACCCCACATGCCTCTCCCTTCTTTGGCCTTGATCCCTAATGGCCCACAGGGCACCGTGGCAAAAGGGGCCGACGGCTCAACAGAAGGGAAATCCTTGGGGCCATTCCCCATAGGAGAACCATCATGGGAAGGCGCCTGTCCCACAACCAAGGAAACAAAGGTCCTAGCAGAGGACCTATAAATAATCTCAGATGAAGGCGTGGAGCCCCTGCATCTCGACAAAACCCCCCAGCCTCTCCACTGCATGGTCCCCACCACCTCCAACCATCCCACGGTGATAGAAGAGCGGCCCGAACTCCATATGTCTTCAGACTGCAGCTGGGGAGGGAACACAAACCGCTCTCAAGTTCAACGGGAAAGGAGCCGGGAAGTCACCCACACACACCCGGGAGTATCTCCCCCAAGGCCATTCCAACACAGCACACGACGCCCAGACAGAGCTGCCCCAGGAGAGGCAGCCTGGTGATATTAACTTGTCCCCCGTGGGGCAGTCCTTGGGGAGGAGAATGGGGAAGGGAAGGAGACAGAGACAGAGAGACGAAGACCCGGACCTACAGCAAAGCTTATAACTCACCGCAGAGAAGGAAATCCCTCATTAATGAACAACCGATAAGCGCGGTAACTCAGCCAAACAGAAGCTGAGAAGCGAGATAATCAAACGGTGGGCCGAGATGAAAAGGGCTATGGCTCAGCTCTAAGGGAAAAGACAGAAGCAAAAACATTACTGCAGAGCGATAAGTAACTTTCAGACGAGGAACACAAGATGCTTCAAACCCAAGCTGGTGCCATAATGGAAAAGCTCGAAAAAAAGCCAGTGAATGCGGATGGAATCGGGAGATGGAAATAACTAGAAACAAATTAATATCGAGAGCAGATGAAGACGGTACAATGTACACAATGTGTGTCCCTAAAGTAAACAATGAGACAAACAGAACTGAAGATGCATTTAAAGAAATAATACAAGAAAATTTTCCATAAATGGGAAACTTCCCATAAATGGATTTTTCAACCGGTCACAAAAATTTATATACAGTGTTTCAGAAAAGCTTCACTTAGAGCCATCAACATAGAAACATTGCATGATGAAAGTCTTGGAATATCAAGGATAAAAATGAGCTCTTTGGAGACCAAGACAGAAAAGGCAAATCACCCACCAGGAGAAAAATATCTAGTTGGCTGAAGATCTGCCTACGGCCATGTTCAATGTCAGGAAGCACCGGACCCCTAACTCTGGAGTTCTAGAAACACGAAGAGAATTATAACCTGAAAAGATACTATTTGAGTATGATGTAACCCAGAGCTATTCCCAAAGACGACAAAACCCTGGGAATGTGACTTGCGGAAATCAACCAGTTCAAATAACCATGGAAGGAAGAAGAACAGAGAGACACCCGTGGCAGGGATGGGACCCATTTAAATATAGAACTGAAATTCAACAATTGAGGAATTACGATTTTAAAAGAGATTTAGAATTATAAATACAGAACTGGGGGTGGAGATGGGAGGCGGCGTGAGAGTCAGCCTCGGAGTGGGGGGTCCGATTGATGGAAGCACGGAGGTGCGTGCAGCTAAGCAGGAAAGGTTTAGGACCTTACTCGGTTCAGGACCCTCACCCAAATGATGGTAACAGAACAAAATATCTATACACCCACAAGAACAAAGAAAACAGCGGTGATCACACAGTAGATGAGAGATGTCAACAGAATTTTGGAAGATGGACAGTTGATGGATCGGTGGTAATTGACTTAGCACACTAGAGAGCTCAAATTTAATTGATTTCAAGGGGTGAAGAGGAGAAGGGGGCAACACGATGCAAACCTGCTTCCCCCACAGAAGCCCCACAAGGCTCAGGAGCCAGAAGGACCAAGGACGTCTGAAGGCTGGAGGATAAGACAGGACTAAAGACAGGAGGACTGGTGGAGAGTCCCCATCGAGACTACCAGATGGGAGGACCAGCCGTCCTTGTTGCCTGGACCCCTTGGGATGTGGGACTTCAGGTTATAGGCAAACCAGTTGGTCATCCTACCCCCAGGTCTCCTCCCGATCCCCCCACCCCTACCCCTACTGTGCTCCTATGAAACTGTCCCTCCCACCCCAGGAGAAAGGGGTAGGAGGACCACAGCCCCCCCACTTCCTTCTTTGGTAGAAACTCGGCAGCTGGGCTCAGACCGCAGCCCTGCTTCTCACACAGCCCCGCTCCCAGGAGGTTTGGAGACCCTCCTTCGAGGAGACCATCCAACAGAACCTGGGACTGAGAGCTCCCCGGGACGATGACCGGAAGACCACCCAGTCATCTTCCAGGGAGGAGCCCCAGCCCGCTGACCCCACCCCTGCACCCAGAGCCTTGCTCTTAAACACGTACGGACGGACGGACAGACGGACGGACGCTGAGAAGTGCCGTCCTCAAGCAAGCACCAGACCAGAGAAGAGCCTTCAACGGAAAGGTAGAAGAAGAAAAAAACTATTTACGGAAATAGCAACAGAAACCATCGGCAGGGCTGCATCTGTTGAATAAAACGTTCCTGGCACAACACTAAAAGGAACCACCAGGGAATGAGAAAGGGACTTAGAAGTTAAAGATCCGGCTGAAGACATGCTAAACTCAGTCGCTGGCCCAGAAGACACAGTCGAGGAAACCTCAGCGACGAGAAACTCGAGAAGCGGACGGACCCCCGGGACAGATCCGACTTTGCCAGAGCGGTAACGGGAGCTGCCGTTCTCCTCTTTGTCCTTTTGTGTGTTTTCCAAATTTCCCACCATGGACACATATGAGTTTTATAGTCGGAAGAAAAAATATATAAGGATGATAAGGATGCCGCAGTCCAAAGCCACTGATCACGTAATAGGTAGCATGCTGGGAGCTCGCTCGGGGCCGGTGGCCGGGAGGGGCTGGGGCGGGGCCCCCGGACGCACGGGCAGAGGGCTCCCCGAAGCTTGCCGCCGCCCTCCAGCCCCCAGCTGAGCCTCCAGGAGGCTGGGGAAGGCAGGCACTGAGAGGGGAGCTTGAGGCCGGTCGCTTTTCTCCATGCACACAAAGGACCAAGCGAGATGCACGCTCGGCGGCCACCTGCCCAGTGGGAAGGACGGGCGGCCCTGCCTCTGGGTCAGTGTGGAAGGGGGAGCAACTTCCGCCATGCACGGAGCCTTCTGTCCCTGACCCCATCCAGCAGGGATTAACCAAACACCATGCCAGTCCCCAGGGGAAGGCTGGGCAGACCCCATTCCAAGCCCCGGGCACCCTAAGTCACCAGCATTGAGCAGGGGCCGCGGGGGCGCAGGAAGGGAGAGGACGGGCCTTTAACTCCCCTGACGGTTTTTTGGGCCAGCAGGTATTTTAAAAACAACTGCCAAGGTGGAAGGCAGCAGTGACCTTGGCTGCCATAAGTCACCGTGCCCATGCAAGATGATGGTAGAGCCTGTAGGAGGCGCCCTCCTGCTTCTCAAAGCCACTCAGAGGCCTGTCACCCTCTCTTCCCTCCCCTGCAACCTCCGCCAGTCAGTAAGGAACCTGAGGCTCAGAGAGTGGAGGCAATTGGCCCGGGAGGCCCAGCTCTGAAGAAGTACAGCCTCCCCACTCGGGCCAGCGGCGTCCCCCCTGCCAGGGTCCAAGCCTCCCGCGTCACCGCACTTCCTCGGGGACCTCTCCAATGACCCACGGAGGCCACAGATGGAGGGGATGGTAGACATTAGTCTGAAAACACTCGCCCAGACTTCCACCTGCCGCCAGGAGTAAAGGGGGACACCGTGCCCCTTCCTCTGTCTTGTCTCCTGGCCCCCCCTAGGCTCCAAGGGCCCACCCGGCCTGACTCCCGCCACCAAGGCCCACAGCATCCATGGGACAACCGAAGCCAGAAGTGAGGAGGCCACACTGCCTCCATTCGGTTTCTGCCAGGTGCCTCTGAGAGAGAAACAGACCCCACCCGCTTTGAGGATCTGCAAGAAGGAAGGACCTGAAGCAGGTCCCAGAAGCAAGCATCAATCTTTCCAGCAGAATGCAAATGTGCCCTTAATACACCTCCGAGTTTCTTAACCCGGACTGAAATCAGAGTGCCCGGTGGGTCCCAAGGGTCTCGCCTGCGGAGGGCTTTTCTTAATTAGCGGTAAACCGCTGCAGACGGACCTCACTTTCAGGTCTGCGGCGTACACGGAGACGCAGGCACAAGTCCGGGGCTGAAGATCGCACCCTGTACAGAGCTGGAGGGGCCAGACGGCTCCTGTCACCCCATGGTCGGGGGCCAGCCTATCTCCTGCCGACACACCCTCTGGACTTGGTGGCCCAATATTCCTGAGCAGCCACATTCTCTCCCTTCTCCGGACTTTGCTCCTGAGGGTCCCTTGACCCTGAGTTTCCTCCTCCGAGAAGCCTTCTTGGATGATTAGAGAGGGTGGGGTACTTTGCCATGGCCCCTGAGCACCTCCTTGTCCCCCTGTGATGGGCCTCCTGGACCAGCCTGGGAGCTTCGTGGGGGCAGTGATGGGTCCTAGTTCCTTCTGGATTCCCAGACCTCAGCACAGTACCTGGTGGGGAAGAGCTCCTTGGTGAAGACGGGGTGAACGAGGGACTCTCAGGCTAGCCCTCTCTCTCCTTCCTTGAGAGGTCGGTAATGGGGACTCCAGAACTATCTGGCCTCCTCACTAGTCTTGCTGCCAGGGAGACACTTGGACCTCAGGATCTTCCTTTACCCCACGCTGCGGGTCCTAGCCAGAGCACCAGGGTCCATTCCCGAGGAGACTCCGCATGCACCCCACCCTCTGCAGGAATGTGAGTGCAGGCCGAGCTGGCTGACGGCTCTCCCCAGCCTGACCAGAGTCCCCAAGTGTCCCACCACAGCACCCTCCCCCACGGGGCCCTGTGAGCACAGACACCCCGAGAAGAAAGAGCCCATTGGGTCCTGGAGGAGAGGGGTTAGCTAAGACACTCGCTAGTTAGCGAGACAGCTGAGAGGTTCTCTGGGCCCAGGGGCTCCAGGGAAGGGAAGGGAAGGGTGGAAACAGGCAGAGAGAGGGAGTCCAACACACGGGCAGCGGGACCTGCTCGACTCCCTTCATGGACGTCTCTCTTCATTGGCCCAGCCTCTGGTGTCCTCTCAACAGCTCGGTGGCCACCAAGGAAGCCCTGGCTTCTTGGAGACCCGTCTTTTCTCACGAGGAAGTCATCGGGTGCTCAAGCTGCCCGGCACGCGGTAGGAACACACACAGCCAAGGCCGCTCTGTGCCCCGCCAACCGCCCCCATCGTCTGCCTCCCCGAAGGCGGCTTTTGTCCCAAGCCTTTCTTGACCGGGCCGCCCTCTGTCCTTGACCCCGTCCCAGTGCTCGGAGAGGGGCCAGGCCTGGGTGGCGGCTTCCCCCTCACAGAGGTGGGGAGTCGGGGAGTCGCGCTCCCAGTGACTCTGGCTGATGAGGACCTGCGGGGGCCCCGTGAATACGGCCGAGGGACAAACCTCCGGACAGCCTCGCGGAGGAACAAGGGGCACGTTCCAAGGGAGAGCCCAGCCATGGCCTCTGCTGGTGCCCGTGAGCTCCTGGGCCCCTCCCAGCCTCTCCGCTGCACGTCCCCAGGTAGGGGACACAAACTGGTCAGACTGGCCCTCCATTGGCACTGGACACATCGGTCCTCTCACCCAGCGTGGGCTTCTGGAGCATGAGCAGAAGAAAGAAGGTTCTCTCCTCAGTGCAGAGGAGGCTCCTGGGGGACCCTCCCGGGACCACGGGCCCGCATGGCGGCACCGACCCCACTGCGGCTGGCTTCAGGGCCTCGTTAACAGGACAGAAACTTCCCCCCGCCCCCACCCACCCTCCCGGGGGTGCCGATCCCCCGTCAGAGCCCCCGGGCCAGGTGCAAGGACGGGCGGCCACCACGGCGCCGATCCCTGCGCTCCCGGCGCTGACCCACAAGGGGCCCAGGGCGGACACAGCCCCAGTAACCGCTCTCGTGATGAGGCCTTTCAAGGAAATACCAGAAGTTCTGGTCCGGAGGAACCGGCGAAGGGTGCTCAGAGCAGGCGACAGTCAGTGAGATGGACCGCAGGGAGCCCGGCAGGAGCGCGGGAGGATAGGACGGGGCCACGAGAGAAGGCAAGAAACTGCACCCTGGAGGCGACCCGCCGGGGAGGCACGGGAGCCGGGAGCCGAGCTGGAGAGCCGGCCCCCCAAGCCTCCCACCAGGCGGACGGCTGCAGACACCCCAGAAGCCCCCACACTCACCCCTGAAAAGACAGTGTGGGAAAGTCGGGGTGACCAAATGACCCTCACTCTGACCCCTGACCTTCTGACCTTGCCCTTGGAGGTCGCTTGCCTGCCTCCGGCCGCCCACCACGAGGGACCCTGGGAGACCGCGTTCCTTCCCTTCCTCCCGGATCACACGTGAATCTGCCGTAACTTTCCCGAAGCTCAAACTAACCACTAGGGGAGGACAGGAGGGAAATAAACACCAGAGTCCAAAAGGCAGGAATCGGGTCCGTCCAACACAGGGCAGGGTCCCGACCCCAGAGGGCCGGCTGCACCCCCGTGCTCTCCGCCAGCCTTGTCTGAGTGCCATCCCGTAGGTCCCGCGTGGTCCCGCCCCAGGTCGGGAGGCTCCGGGGCCAGGGGGCTTACAGCCTGTGGAAGGTGGAGACCCGTAGCATCCGGGAGGTGCAGGGACAACAGCTGGCCCCGGCGGGAGGGCCAAGGGTCCCCGGAGGAGGGCGTGCCTGAGCAGTGTTCACAGCTAAGTGGGGACAGGAGGGGGGGCTCCGGAGAAGCCTGACTCTGCTCAGGGCAGGAGACTGGTGTCCCCTGCTCCACAGCCAGGCAGGGAGAGGGATTTCCTCCCTCCTCCGCCTTTCTGTTCTGCTCGGGACCCCCAGCAGATGGTGTGAGGCCCACCCACATGGGGAGGCCCACCCACGTGCTGTCCCCAGCCCCTCGGGTCACTAGCAAACGACATCCGGCCGCCCTCTCACACACACACACACAGGAACGACAATGAATCAGGGCACCCTCGGTCCCACTCAAGTGGACATAAAATTAACCATCGCACGTGGTCAACAAGAATGACTTAACCAACCCGAGTTCCCTCAGCACACGAGCAGATGAGCCAACTGGGGTGTAAATAGACAGTGGAATATTAGTCGGCCATTAAAAATAGGAAATCTTGCTCTTGGCAACAACTCGGGGGGACCCTAAGGGCATTATCCTCAGTGAAAGTCGTTGGACAGAGAAAGGCAAATACGGCTATATGATCTCATTTATATGTGGAATCTAAACAACAAAAATGAAAACAAGAAACAGAATTTACAGACCCCGAGAAAGGAACAGCCGTTGCCAGGGGTGGGAGGTGGGGGAGGGTCAAATGGGTTGGGGGGAGGGGCCCAAAGTTGCAAACTTCCAATTATAAAATAAAGAAGTCGTGAGGACGTCAGGCATGGTGAGGACAGCCTGTAGGACGTGTTTGCGTATTTGAAAGTTGCGAAGGGGAGTATGTCTCAACATAAGGGAAACATTGCAACTATGTGAGCTGACGGACATTAGCAACTTAGAGTGGTGACATTTCACACGACATCCAAATGTCGAATCACTGTGTCGTGCACCTGAAATAATATATCGGGTCGTATGTCAATTGCATCTCAACTTAAAAAGAAGGACTTGCCCTGCTTCCTACAACTTACAGAATAGTGGGGAGAGACAGACAATATGGAAGACTTGGGAAGGATGAGACGGGGCCAGCCACTGGAATGGGGGAAGGAGGCACCATGCAGAGAAAAGAGCACAGACAAAGGTCCTGGGGCAGCACTGTGCCTGGCTCGTCTAGAGGAAGACAGTAGAGCTGGGGACCTGAGAATGAGGGAGGGAGTTGGAGCCGGTATGAGTCACATTCGTCAGGGCCTTGCAGCCATGCGCCTCAGTCACTGAAATTGCCGAATAAAATGCCCCAAGCTTGGTGGCTTAAAACGACCACCACCGTTGATTTTGCTCAGGGAGGAGCCACTTGGCTGGGGCTCGTAGGGAAGGCTTGTCTCGGCTCCACGAGGGTGCGGGCTGGAGAGCTCACCTCCAGGACAATTCACAAGGCTGGCTCCAGCCCATGTTTCCACATGAGTCCTTCCCTGGGCCGCTCGGCTTCAGCCCAGCGTGGTGGCTACATTCCCACCATGAGCATCCCAAGAAAACCAAGCAGAAATCATGTCACCTGGTCCACAGTCTAGCCCCGGATGGAGTGTCTTTTCTACCCTAGTCCAAAGTTCACCCAAATGAACAGAGGCCCCACCTCTCGGGAGAGGAGGGTCAGGGTCACCTTGGAAGAAGTGGGGGGGAGGGGAAGGGCAGTTATGGTCACTTTGGGAACATGCCAGCTCCCCCACATCGGCAAGGAGTTTGGGTCTGACCGTACGTGTGACAGCAGGCTGCGGGATGACAATATGACTGGGGTAACATTTTTTATTATTTTACTCATTTATCTGAGAGAGAAAGAGAGAGAGCAAGCATGAGTGGGGGGAGAAGCAGGCTCCCCACTGCACAGAGAACCCGATACAGAGCTCAATCCCAGGACCCTGAGATCATGACCTGAGCCGAAGGCAGATGATGCTTCACTGACTGAGCCACCCAGGCGCCCCAGGATTTGCATTTTTAGAAGACCCTGTGAGCTGCTGGGGAGGAGTGGGTTGGAGGGGCTGTCCAGAATCAATCAGGCTATAGCCGTAGGTCAGCAGAGGGACACTGGCGGCTCTGCCCCCGGGATAAGCAGCGGAGAAGCGGAACCCTAGCAAATGCACCAGGTCCTGTCTCCCAGCTCATACACTGACCTGACCTTTGAAGGTCAAGACAGGCCACACGTGATGTGTTTGGGGATCTCGACTTTATCCTGGGGAAGCAGGGACCTGCTGAGGGATCCCAAGCCAGGAAGTCATACGATCAGGAGTGTGTTTTAAAGGGAACCCTCAGAGAATACAGGATTTAGGACAAAACTATCGGAGCTGCATAGTAATGGCCGAGGGAACCAGGTATCCAGCCGTCTCATGAGGTTCCATAAATTCACCAAAGGCCAGTGAGCCACCTGCTGTTTCAAGCCTGACGCCTATCAGAGGGGCTTTGTCCGGGAATCCGCAGAGCTTTGGGATTCTATTGCCTTCTTGCTCCTCGGGGGACATGCCTGTGGTTTCTGCCCACCCAGCGCTCATTGTCTTTGCATCAGTCAGCTTTCACTGGGTGGTGCTGCAGTAACGAGCAGTCCCCCGATCTCAGGGACTTACAACCACAGTCATTTCTCCCATTTATTTCACACGGGCTTCAGTTTGGCTGTGCTCGGCTCCGCATGTCTCCCTTATTTCTCCTCTGCGTGTCTTCCTCATTTTCAGATCCAGTCTCTATTTCTGACAGCCCCGACCAGAGACAGAGGGAAAAGAGGAGAGCTGGCAGAAACCCGTAAGGGGAAAAGGCTTAGCACTTCTGCTCCGGCATGGCAAGCATGGCACCTGCTTGAGTGACATTCCCCGAGCCAGTCCCACGCCCGAGCTCGAGGTCAGTGGGAGGGGAGGCACCACCAGCAGGTGGTGGAGGAGGAGAGGCAGAACACCCCCACGGGCGAGGGTGATGGAGGGCTGGGGGCAGTGATGCAAGCTACCACCCTCTCTGCCGTAGCTGTGGGTTCAGGGATGGGCACAGGACCCGAGCCAGGCCAACTGAGTCAACGACAGTCATTTCTAAGCCTCTCTTTTAGGCTGAAGAGAAAGAGCAGGACTTACTCCCGCTGGCGTTGCTGAGGGGGCGAGTGGGAGCCTGGAGCTCCCGGCACCTGTCTTGGCAGCTCGTGGGGACAGCCCGTGTGAGGATGGAGCTCTCCCCGAGACGAGAGCGAGGCCAGGTCCCGACCTCACTTGGGGCCCTGACGCCACCTGCGGAGGAAGCCACCCTCTGTCTGGGTGGTTCCAGGAATGTGCTCCAGCATCAGAGCTGGCTTTCTGCCACTTGCCACCGTGAGTCCCCATGGAGAGCGCCATCTACTCAGACTCTCTCTTGGAGGACAACAGCTGAACTTGCCTGAGGGTGTGCTTTGCATCTCTAACACGAACTCCTCAGGGATAGAAACCCACGGTGCATACATTTAGTCACCCCGAGTGCCTAACCCACAGCTAAGCACACGTCGGGGAGAGAAGCATTTACGAAGCACGTACTCTGTGCCCGGCACCGGGCTAGGCGCTTTCACATGACCCAGAGCATCTCAACCCTTGGGGAAACCTGCAAGGTAAACGTTACTGTCGAGATTCCAACTGGTTAAACTCTGTCCGTGCCCCTGTCAGGTCAGGAACAGAGCTGTCGGGGGCGCTGTCTCCTGGGGCTCCCGTTCCTCCTCCCCGTGCTCCAGCTCGGGGTTCTGGCTTTCATAAAGGGGACACGTCCTTCCTCCCAGGCTGACCTGCTGTGACCAGAGGCGATGAGGAGAACAGCCAGGGCCAGTCTGGACTCTGTGGGCGGCTGGCGAGCCTCTCCGTCTCAGCTCAGAACCCTGGAGCTCCCATCCCAACCCCCAGCCCTGCCTTGCCCCCTTGCCTGAAGACCCCCGGTCCTCAAAAACAGGCATGAAAGGCTGTATCCTCTCGATTCAACCACTTCTAAAACCAGCCCATCTTCGGCCCAGCCTTCTGCACCTCATCCTGTAGGTCTACGGGGCTGAACCAACCTCCGGTGCAAATTCTAAGCCCGTGCCAAGCCCCCAGTCCGCTGTTCCCGGGCTATCTCAAGTCCTCTGCCTTCCTCGAACTCCCTGTCCCCGGCATCCAAACCTCCTACCCTGAGATTATTAAATATAACTCCCATTTGCAGGAAATATGCAAAAACTGTTTATCTTTGGAAACTAAAATATATGAAACTGAGTCATCAGGCAAATTATATGCATCCGTAAGTGATAAATGCTCAGGGCCAGCAATCCTGAAATAGTGCATGAAAGCCTTTTTGCTACTCCTCTTTCTGCCTACAGAGCACTTTTGAGCATAGTTCATCCCTGGCGATACAAAGCCACGGCCCACGGAGCCTTTCATGTGGCTCCCGCCCACTCAGACAGGTGGGGGGGGAGGGCTTCCGGGGCAGGGAAAGGCCGTGGACCACGGTCCCAGAACCCCCTTCTCTCCCCCGCCCAGGACAAGACTGTCAGGATATCTCTTCACTCCAGCAGCAACCCCAAGACCCCTGAAGGCTGGCCCCGCGGGACTAGAAAGAAGTCCAGTTGTGATGTTCCTCTTCTTGACGTTTCCGTGGTCCGCCTGCCGCAGAGGCTGCCCCCGACCACAGGTCCGCGTACGGTCTAGCCACCGTCAGCCGCCTAGAGAGGGGCCCTGTCTGCCAGCGCTCGTCCTCACGGGGCCCCGAGAAGGACAACAGCTCCTGTGCTGGGTCCTCACGTGCTCTTTCTCGTCCCACAGAAAGAGCGGGGCTCTTTCCCCTCCCCACATGCCAGCTGACTACGCACTCACCCCTGCAGAATAACGCGAGGTCCCTGGGCTACAGAGGACAGGATGGCAGGAACCCCAGATTCAGCCCCCAACTGTCCCCGACTGGCCACATGTGCCTCGACCTTCTCCAAGCTGTTTCTATCACCTCTCAGGCCCCTGTGCTTTCAGGATGGCTTTTCTCCTCCTAACAAGCTGGGTAATCCAGCCACTGATACAGATGTTCATTCATTCATTCATTCAACAAACAGCACAAAGGCATCTCCTGCGTGCCACGCGGGGGGCCAGGCCTGGGGCAGCTGCACACGCGACAGGGTCCCAAGGTCCCAAGATGCTGGCCATCTGGGACCCGGAGCGCCCCCTGGTGAGGTGCAGCTCAACTGGGAGCCCGCATCTGCCCCCTCGACCCTGCCCCACCCCC
>CM052797.1:119355975-119381982 GCA_028533885.1 Nasua narica | reverse complement strand
GGGGAGTGGGTAAGACAGGTGAAGGGGTTTAGGAGCACACTATGATGAGCACCTAGTAATATATGGAATTGCTGAATCACCATACTGTACACCTGAAACTAATATAACATTGTATGTTAACTATACTGGACTTTTTAAAAAAAATTAGAACGTTAGGGGCGCCTGGGTGGCTCAGTCGTTTAAGCGTCTGACTTCAGTTCAGATCATGATCTCAGGGTCCTGGGATCGAACCCCACATCGGGCTCTCTGCTCAGCGGGGAGCCTGCTTCTCCCTCTGCCTGTCACTCCCACCCCCTGCTTGTGCTCTCTCTCTGTCAAATAAATAAAATCTTAAAAAAAAAAATAGAAAGTTAAATCAAATAAAAATGAAATATAAAACTGAAAAAAATACAAGTGGCTCCTGAAATAAGGCTGGAGTAGTGATTCTTTGGGTATATACTTTAATATAAATTTGTTGAGACTCGGGGCGCCTGGGTGGCTCAGTGGGTTGAGCCTCCGCCTTTGGCTCAGGTCACGATCTCAGGGTCCTGGGATTGAGCCCCGCATCGGGCTCTCTGCTCAGCAGGGAGCCTGCTTCCTCCTCTCTCTCTCCCTGCCTCTCTGACTACTTGTGATCTCTCTGTCAAATAAATAAAATCTTTTTAAAAAAATTTGTTGAGACTCATAAATACTTTCAAATATGCACATAACAAAATTTTAAAAATGAAAAAAATAAAAGCTGAACCAATGATTTAAAAAAATAAATAAATAACATTTATTTACATTTTTACTCAGAAACTCAGTGTTAAACTTGCCCGTGATCACCAGGCCCTGGTGAACATAAAGATAGGATCTGCCCTTCCTGCAACCAGGGTTTTTTCCTCTAATCATTGGACCAGCTTCCCTTCTTAGTACTAATTAAGCATCACACACACCAGTGGTGGCCTCAGAAGCGTAAGGCTCAAGACTTGATGCAGAGTGGAGTATAAAATTAAACCTAAAGGCCAAGGTTTGGCAATATCCAACCTATTAACCAGAGAAAAAATCACTTACCAGAGTTTTGGGGTTCCCCCCACTGTTACCTAGGAATCTTCAATGGGCCAGGTGTTAGGCTACTTACATCAACTACACAGATACAAAATTTGAAGAAATTGGTGACAGTATTTGGCTAAAATGATTATTTACAAACAAAATTCACCAAGGTGATCTGATACAAACTTTAAACTAGCAGATTCTAAAACACAACCTCTTTCCGGTGTTGGATTTCCTAAATCCTCGCTTGGACCAAAGCCCCAGTCGCCATAGACCATTTTGGCTAACACGACCAAGAACCAAAACCGTCAGTCAAAGCTTTAAGGCTCCGTGAACTTTCCAGGGTGAGGGCTGAAGTGCTGAAGCCTAGGTCTGAATGCGGCTCTGAAGCAGAAACAAGCATTCCTTCCACCGCCACACAGGAAAGGTGTTCGCTAGATGTTTCAAATTAGCTATTGCGATAAAATGGCGGTCAGGATGGATGGCTTAATGGGCAATTTTGCTAAATATCATTTCTAGCACGTGCCAAGCCTGACACAGATCCAGTATCCTATGGCATTCTTACACTAGGGACTAGGCATCCCTACCACAATGCTACCTCCCCCCTGAAGTGGCAGCCAAGCCCTTCACTTAACAAAAAGCCTAGACCTCATCTCTTATCCTCCAATAGGGCCCTAACCTTCCAGTTGGCTTGTGTCTCTTCACGCCTCGAACACCCAGATGGGATTCTCCTTCCCCTCTTCTCCCCATGGTAACCAATATGGCAGGTTTCAAGTAAAACATCACGCAAGTAAGAGCCCCTTAAATGTTTCTACTTCTAATCCTTCATTAATGCAAACTCCATTGCTTTAGATGTTATGATCTTGCGTGGTGACCAAAAATTACAAATAAGAATTCTCTAATAATTCTAAATAAAGTTTTCATAATTTCTGTGTTTAGCAACCAGCCATTACTAACAAAAAGGTTAAAAAAAAATTAACTTCCATTGGAATGTAAATTCCATGAAGCCAGCAGACAAGTATAAACACAGAATTTGAAAATACTTGTTGAATAAACAAGGGGAGGGCAGTATTATTTTCTTTAGGTTTCTGGCCTCACTTTACTGTACATTTATTTCCCCCTTTATCCCAAAATGCGTGACCCTTTTTAAAAAGGTCACTAAGATGTGCAGACACTAGAATATTACACAGCCACGTAAAAGGGTGATATCTTGATATCTGTGATGACATAGATGGACCCAGAGGGTATTATGCTGAAAAGTCAAGTCAGGGAAGGACGAACACCCCGTGATTTCTTCCATATGTGGAATCTAAAAAACAGATGAGTAAACAAAAAGCAGAATGAGACCTATAAATTCAGAAAGTAAACTAATGATTGCCAAAGTGAGGGAGATGAGCAAAATGGGTGAAAGGGAGTGGGGGATGCAGGCTTCCAGTTATGAAGCGAGTGTCACAGAATAAAAGGTACAGCAC
Organism: Nasua narica; assembly: GCA_028533885.1. Classification (NCBI taxonomy): domain Eukaryota; kingdom Metazoa; phylum Chordata; class Mammalia; order Carnivora; family Procyonidae; genus Nasua; species Nasua narica. The sequence continues at coordinate 119,379,499 of CM052797.1, read as the reverse complement.
GGGGACACCGTCAAGGACATGGGGCAGCCCTGCATGATGACAGATGGTAGTTACGTTGGCGGTGAGTGCCTAATTCACAGAGAAATTGAATCACTATGTTGTGCATCCGAAACTAATATAACATTGTGTCTATACTTTAAAAGAGGTGTGGTGTTGTTGTTTTTTTTTAATTTCATTCTTAGCCTTTTCAAGTCTAAGTCATTTCAAACCTTTCTGGAAATGGAGAATTTTCACGCATTCCTATAGCCTATTTGCTTAACAATAGCCAAACCTAAAACTCTTCATTAAGAGTACTACAAGGGCAAGAGGAAACTGATGGAAAAATACCCAAAGACCTCAGAGCTCACCTTTCTCCCACCGCCCACGGCATCCAAGTCTGCTCTATTAAGGATTAGTTTCCAGGTCTGCGATAGAACAGAACCAACTCTGGGAAACGAATCTGAGAGTCAGTTCAATAAAACTTCTTGGGAGGTCCAGAGGACTAACCACCAACGTGGCCTCAGAAAATAGTTTGTGAAATATGCTATACAATTCAAGGACACCAAAGAAGGCTCACTATACCACAGTCCTGCAAATGTTCTTTTATTTCCTCCTAAACCAAAGATAAGTCAAGAACAATATAGAACGGCAGGAGAAAAACAAACAAACAAAAAAAAACCTTTAAAGTCAGACAGACATGGAGAAAAATTACATGATCTTTGACAAATTACTGAAGCTTATTTAGCTAAATTACTGGTGTATATCCAAGCTCTGTATCCCTGTATCAGTGCATTCCTAGCTTAGCAATAGCTCATGCTTAACATCAATCTCAAGAAAGTCTACTAAAAAGAATATGCTATAACCCTAAGGACAAGTTGCCCCATTACTCCTAGAGGTACTACTTTGCTTGGAGGACTGGTCCTGATTAAGATATACTCAGAAGTAGGAGTTTGAGCCAATTTCCCTCCAGTTGTTCAGCTGCTGGAGAATGCACACGAAGGGTTAGATCACCACTACTCAAAGCTTGAGGAACAAGTGATGTGCTAACATCCTCTGCTCTGGCTTCAGTCTCAATGCACTGGCCATAAAACACCTGCCAGCATGATTTTACTTGAGGGGAAGAAAAACCACCAGTTTTAAGACAACAATCTGTTTTAAAGGTTTCATGCTAAAGGAAGTAGAGATTGGTCAGAACTTGCTTCTAAAAGAAACAGTAAAGCTACTGGGAATGAAGGAAACCACGTTAAGCCCAATCTACAATTTTAAATAGGGCCTAGCAATGGAAATGATGAAGTCTGGGCTCCCCCTCAATGGCGATGGTTGAGGCTGTCACGGGTAATAAGGAGCTAGACGCTTCATTAGGTTCCTTCTAACTTTGAGATCTTATGAACATATTTTTTAAAGTTAAAAAAAAACCCACAAAACCTCGTGAAATATATGTGTTATACGTGTGTGTGTGCGCGCGTTGTGTGTATACATCCACCCAACAGTTTTGGCAGATGGCAAAAATCATACTTGCAAAATTACACAAGAATTTTCATCGTCAAGAAACTAAAGTATCCACATCTGGGTCACTTTACAAGGCAAAAACCACAATGATACAGTAGTGTCCTTAAAAGACACCTGACCAAGAACATAATTCTCATATAACCTAGGGCAGTTAAAAACATTTAGGCAAAAATCTGTCTTTAAAATCAGTATTAGAGTGTCAAAAATCCTAGGGGACCATCAAGGAGACCAATGCCAGCAACCTAAGCTTCTAGCAGCTATAGGTAAAAAAATAGACACAATTATAGTAATTATGACTAAACAACCTATGAACCAATACTTATTTTATCCAATGCTTCTTGAGATTATCAAACTTAAGATTTTGAGGCTGCTGTCTAGAAAAGCAGGTTTTCTATAAAAACTGTAGTCACATTTTCTAAATAAAATTTAATTTTACTAAACCAAATTAGGATGAATTATGAGTGTTTTCAAGAATCTGCAAGAATAATGTAGTTACTATTAAATTAAAACTGTACAGTCGGGACGTGTGTGTCCTGTTTGCAAATAACATGTCCTGAGCATTCATTCCATGAACTTAAGGATAAAAATGGGAATGGGAAGCAAGTCTACATTAAAGAGATGTAGTAGTCTAATAGTGCAGCAAAGCTCCTTCTAATAGTCTTGGCACAGCGTCCAGGCACGGTCGGTTCTCTGCTGGGGGCGGCTTTCTTGGCTGTGAAGGCGGATCATGCCCTCTGTCACTCATGGGGAGCAGTTCTGCCCAACTGTCTCTTTTCAACAACTTTATCATCAATCTCTTTATTAACAGCTCCACTGCAGTCAGAAAACGCAAACAAGGACCAATTCTCATGCCAGATTTCTGGAAATCACATAGCACCAGGCACCACACAGTGTGAAAGTTTGTAAGGAGGGTGTTGTGCCAAGAGAGAGACAGCATCCACAAGGAACAAGCACAAAGTTGGGACATTTTGCATTATTACAGTAAAATACATATACCTACTTTCTTATGCCTAAAATTTGAAAAGAACCCAAATATCCACATATGTGTGTATATATGGGGATTCAGAGGGGAACAGCAGTGGCACGAGATCACTTTATTCCCCAGAAATAACTGCTATTTTGCATTTCCATAAGTCTTCTTAAAGCAAAAATTATATTATACTAAAAAAAATTTTTTAAACGATTTTAGGACTATATGACATTATTAGAAAACACACAAGACTGAGAGAGCTGTCTGCAAGGAGCTGTAAGAAACCCATAAAACTAAAATCCCTGAATTATTCAAAATATATATTTTCAGATTGAAATCTGTTGAATCAGAAAATAGCATCTTACAAATTAATTAAGTCAAATGCTTCTAAAAGGCTTACAAAGTATTTTTAAGAAGCTTAGGTTTCTTTTTTTGAGTCAGGTCATAACCACCTAACATGAAATTAAAAACATCCGCGTTAGGTGAAAAAAAGAGTATACAGTCTGAATACTTCCAAATACTGAGATGCATGGGACTCACACTACGTGATACTTTTATCATTTTTTTTAATGACTTTTTTTTTTTAAGATTTTATTTATTTATTTGAGAGACAGAGAAAGAGAGAGAGCATGAGAGGAGAGAAGGTTAGAGGAAGAAGCAGACTCCCCGCGGAGCTGGGAGCCCGATGTGGGACTCGATCCTGGAACTCAAGGATCATGACCTGAGCCGAAGGCAGTTGCTCAACCAACTGAGCCACCCAGGCGCCCCGATACTTTATCATTTTCACTGTTAATTACATGATACTCAGCCTGAGACTTAAACCTTAAACTTAATGGTTTTCCTTCTTATCTGTTTGTATTTCCATCCGTTCATGCAATGGTTTGAAAAATATTCAACTACAGGTAAAGCAATTTTTATAAAATGAACTGAAGACTATGTCACTGAATTTATACTGTTCCAATTCATATGTTTTTGCTGTAGAATGTCTCAGGTCACTGGTCTTACGGCTGTGAGGTCTGTGCTCAGGGGGAAAAAAGCAACTCTGCTGCTAAGACTAAGTGTCAGTGGCAAGTTCGAGCCCAGAGTCAACCAGCTCTAGGGTTCCTAGACCCTCAGCATTTATTTCACAATGTAAAACAAAACCCAAACGCTCTTGGGCTTTCCCTGGTCAATCCAGCACCTAAGGATAAGGTAGTGTGGAGGGTGGAGCATAAATCCACTCTCACCAGCAGAAAACAAACAAGCACAACTCGCCTTAAACAAAAACTCTAAGCTGGGTAGCAAGGAGGAAACTATTTTTGATTTAAGAGACTATCCTGTACCTTAGAAATATCGCAGCAAAAAATATAAAATTTTGATGAAAGCACACAACAGACTACTTCTGTTTTTCATTTCAAAAGAGGATCCAGTTCCCATCCTACGAATGCAATTTAAAGATACCCAAAACAGAAGGAAAGTGAATGCGCTGTCTTCAAGTATAAATATTTTCTAAGTTAACATTTAACTTTTTTTAAAGATTTTACTTATTTTACTTGAGGGAGAGGGAGAGAGCACAAGCTGGGGGAGCAGCAGACTCCACATTGGGCAGGGAGCCGAAGCGAGGCTTGGTCCCAGGTCCCTGGGATCATGACCTGAGGGGAATGCTTAACTCACCCACCCAGGTGCCCCCAAAGTTAACAGTCTAAATAGCTTGTGGTTAAGCTATAAAACCTAAACAGTACTCTTTCCTTTGTAGATATGATTTTTGGCTATCTGTAAATGTGAAGCATTAAAAAAAAGGTAACTGCAGAAAAAAAGCACAGGAACTATAATCACAACCTTCCACACACGTGAGCTTTCTGAAATGTGAACTTGAGCATAGCCTTAATTCTACCCTTTTGAGGAAAAGCCTGTGAATTGGGAGATGAGAAAAGAAATAAAATGCACTTAAAAGATTCCATCCTTTCAGCAAAATCCATGTATGTTCGCAGAACACGGAGACAAAAACATGTCTCTGAGGACGAGAAGCAGAAGTTGAAATGACTTCCCCAGAAATCAGTTCCAGGATGAAGTATATGCAACCCCTTCTAAAATACATGGCTCAGGGCGCCTGGGTGGCTCAGTTGGTTAAGCAACTGCCTTTGGCTCAGGTCATGATCCTGGAGTCCCGGGATCGAGTCCCACATCTCCCCCGGCTAAGCGGGGAGCCCGCTTCTCCCTCTGACCTCTCCCATCTCATGTTCTCTCTCTCTCTCTAATAAATTTAAAAATATATATATTAAAATACATGGCTCAGAAATACTGATGCCATCTTTCCTGATGCCAATAAAGCTACATAAAACGTCTTGAGAATGTTTAAACTGGTAAGTATAGAGAAAGGATGAATAAATCGATTACACAAACATGAAAAACAGACACTACACAGAATTAAACAGACCACTTGTCGCTATAGCGAACTGAAATTCATGTTTATTGCAGAACACACTTAATATTTCACGTACCAAGAAGTTCAGGTCTAAGTTAAGACAGCATCCATTTGTGATTCTGGTTTGGAAAAAAAACCAACAGTAAAGGAATAAAGCAGAGAATTAAAAACAAACAAAAAACAGAAACAGAAAACACACAATTCAAGCAACTAATTTTCCTTGTGCTGTTCTTTTATCAGAATTAAAATAGGCAAAAGTATAGCCAAAGGATTACTCAATGCCTTCTTAGATAAAGTTTCTCTTTTTGCTTAAATGCATTTAAGTGCACGGAACAGCGAACATTCCCAGGGCTTGGTCTACAAGCTTATGTATGTTAATGATCTATCCTAGTACATCAATTACTACTCGGAGCTGCTGATCGCTTATTGCCACCTTGAGTGCAGGCAGAATGAATACTACGCAGAGCTCTAAAACATTTTTCTGTGTGGAGAGAAAAACAGAGGTGTTAATTAGAAAAATACAAACTTTATTGCAGAATATATCCAGAGCCACAAAACACACAACTTACAATTTGTGTTTTACAAATTCAGCAAGATGCATGAAAAGCCAAAAGACCATGTGGGTGATCAAAGTCAGAGATTAGCCAAGTCGGTCCCATGTTTAGGTGTCTATCAAGGTAGAGGAAGTCCCCCAAGTTCAACTCTGTAGATGTGAACAATGGAGTCAAGGGTAATTTGTACAGTATCTTCCCTTTTACTGAATAGTCCCAAAAGCTTAATGAAAAGTCATTCCATGTTGTAGTCATATATTGTCTTATATATAATAAAGGTATCAGAATTTGGAATTTCAGGAATGAAATATACACAACTGCATGTTCATTAGAATAATGACTTAGAAGGTCCATCGAAAGGTCCATCCCTCAACTCAAAGCACTTAAGATAGCCATACTCAGGAGTTGGCCATTACAAACATACAAAGCAGTTCCCTCCTAATCCAGGAGTTTAGTATCCAATATTGAGCATTTGGGGGTTTAAAAAAAGCAGTATCTGATTTGGGTTTAGTAAAATCAGAAACCTGAAGATCCTAGCTGGTTTGTGGTCTATAATCCTAAATTCACTGAAAAACAACAGTGCCACCTGCTGACATAGACATAAAGCGCCAACTGTGTTGAAAACCAACCGCTCTGAAAAGAAACAAACTATTCAGTACACTGTCTACATGCATGAAACAAATATAGAAAAGGTTCTAGTGTCTACATAAGCAAAATAAGTACTGTAGGCAATGGAACAGCGGAGAGTGAACACTTAGTAACTATATTCATGTTTTCCTCCCAAATGATCATTTATATGAAAAATAGTGATCACGGAAGGTATCAACTAATACTAGGCTGCCACTAACAGCATAAAGTAACCAGAAGCACATTTTTCTAAATGCGAGCAAAGTAAATTCTTTTGTAAATCTTCACTTACAGCCATACTATAAACTTATAGGTGGAACTGATTTATCACTGAAAAAACAAGAGAAATAAAGTTAGTCAAAAGAAACCAGCCAACTGGGGGATTGTGCTGTTTTTTTTTTTATTGTGTTTTCAATGGAGAAATACATCATCTGTTTACAAAATAGCTCTTGAAAAATACAAGGAGTACAGATACTATAAAACAAAGCGAACTCCAGTCATGAGACACTACATACATCATGCGAAAGCAACAGTCTGATCTCCAGGTTATGAAAACTAGAATTAAAAAGTCACTACACAGAAAAAAGGTCCAAGTTTCCAGCTTGGCAAAACTTGGGTGCAGTTACATGAAACGTTTAATAAACTGAATTTTTTTTCCCCAATGTGTAAACAAAATGACAAGACTAAATCTGTGCCTGGCAATTTCAATCTAACTCTGAAGCTACACAAAACACACAGACACCTTGTACACTTCGCCTGTTAGCATGACCATCTTTTTTTCTTAGGTGGTGGGAGGAAGGGCAAGGTGAGTGTGCGGAGCGAAGATGTGGGAAGCGGAAACACTGTCTACGAGACATCATAAGGTACAGTGAAAAGAAAGCCTCAATTAATGCATAGCCTAAGGGGAAAGACTACACTCCAACTTTGGAAAATTAATTTAGGAGGACAGGGGAAGAGTTTAAGTAACTGCAGTTTAACATGAAAAATGCACATGTGATAGAATGGAGCACAATGAAAGATTCATAAACATGCTCATCAGAAGATCTGTTAGGTCTGCTTTGTCCAGATTAGGAAAGAATAACTAAGTTTATCAACATCTGGCACCCCTCATACTTTGTGAAGATGGATGCTCTGCTGCTTAATTATGAGGACTTCTTTTCTTTGCAGAAAGGAGTTCCTAATCTATTGATCGGATAAAACAAAATGAAAAAGGAGAAGAGAGCTGACTAGATGCCAAGTGCTTGCTAGAAATGATTTTTAAAATGTTTCTACATGTAAAATTTACTGACAAATTTTGGTCAACCATTTAAAAATAAAAATTAGTTTAAAATTCTTGGAGAAAATGCCTTTTTGCCCACATGTTTAAAATTGAAAATCAACTTGACTACAGAAAGGAGTTCTGTGGAGTGTACAAAATTCCGCATGTCCAGAGATCAAACGGCGTCCCGGACAGGGCACCATGTTCCACACGCGTTTCTCTTAGTCACCCTACAGTTTCAGCCACAGGCCCGACATTTATTTAGTGCTCTGTGCCGCATGGCCACAGGGTCATTGGTTTCACATCATGGCTTAAGAAAATACTGGCATTTTGTTTCTTATGAAATTAAGTTCTACCTTATGCATACAAGCAAAAAGGGAAAAAGAAAAGGGGGAGGGAGCAAAAAGCTTTGTTTCAAAGGTAACAGATTGAAGGCAAAAGAATATGGAGCTTTAATAAGCTCAAAGAAAAATATTTGCTGGCTGATCGCTGATTTGTATGCACTCTAAACAATTCTATAAATAAAACTAATATATCACTTCTTAATCATGACCCCATCAAAACCAACTATTTCCTAATTATTTTTTCAATGTCTAATATATACCCTTAGAGTTGACATTTCATTTTTAAGGGTTGCAGCTACCGCACAGGGACTGAACTAGATGTCCTCTCATCCTTTCTCTGAAGTAGAACAGTACGCCACTGCACAATGGTATCCAATTTCAAGACTAATGGTAAAGGAAATTTTTCAGGAAAAAATGAAAATCCATCAAGCTGAAAATCTAAAATTAGTTCTACCTTCTAATAAAAAAATACATAAAAGTGCATCATCGAACAAGGAATTCTTATGCCAGTTTGTATTGCAAATTTTCCAAACAATGCGTCAAACATAAACCCAATCCAGATGTCAAATTATGGATACAAATATAGCTTGAGGTTTTTTTTTTTTTTAAAGGCAGTAATTTTTTGAAATAGTTAATGCAACTGTTGCTAACACAATAATAACAGTACTCCTGGCTTCACATACTAACCTGGACTCCGATCAAGTGCTGATTAGCCCAGTAAGGGAGGTCACAAAAAAAACCTAAATCCATTTTCAGTCATGTCTAGTCTTGTACCCTCCATTCTCCTTTTTTAGCATTTGAAGACAACAGGTTGAGTTGGCAGATATTGTTTATGGACCCCTGAGGTTGTTTTTACCGATTCAATCTCAGTTTTATTGAATTCTTGATAACAGGAATAGGATTTGCAGGGAGAGCAGGGATATCAGAAAGGTCTGTACTGGATGTTTTCTGAGAACGAAAGCAAAGAACACAACATTGTTCAAAGCACTGTAACTTAAAAACGAGATTTACTTTCCACTGCTTTACTTTCTAAGAAATGGATGGGACCTTACCATAGAAGTACTAAAAATTTTTTTATTTTTTTAGAAGTACTAAAAATTTAAAGAGAAACAAGAATAAAGTGCAAATAAATATGACTATTAATATAAAATTATTTGTTCTACACTTGTAACTTTCGAATAATAAAATATGAATATTTTAGCAATACACAGAAAACCCTTAAGTAATTTTAAAATACTGCTTTTAAGGCCACACTTCTCTAAGAATGACCGGTCATACAATTATTAAAGTCATGTTAAACTGGATTTACTTTTAGCGACACTAACAGCTGTGTTAACTGGTGCTGGAGCACCCCCGTGTGGGAGAACACTTAAAGTTCACCTCACACACAGGAGCTGCAGTTATCAAGACATTGCTTTCTGACCCTATACATTATAAAATTAAATCTATACAACACAGCAATAATTTAGTTGTTCTTAATTTTAGGAAAACTTCATGTTAAAAAAACAATTAAGTCACAAGCCTTCTTTAACATTCAAAAACAGAGAGATAAATTTTTAAATGTTTTATTATGGGAAATTCCAAGCATCCACACAAGTAGAGCACGTTCTATGATGAATCCCATGTAGCCATTACCAAGCTTAGCCAGCGGCCCAACCAGAACCAACCACTGTCCCCCCACCCCTTCACTTCCAAGCTTACTCTGAAGCAAATCCCAGAGATGCCACCATTTTGTCTGTAAGTATCTCAAGTTATCTCAAAACAATAAGGATTCTTTATTACACACAGCCACAATATTATAATTATCTACCCAGAAAGAAATATACCCCTTATATCACCAAATATAGAGATTTTTTTTTTTGTAATCTACATCATCATTCTTATTAACTGGGTCATTTTTCTCTCAATGGCTCTACCAATCTTTTCACTAGAAATTAAGTTCTACCTCCCCATAAAAATACAAAAAGGTAAATTACCCACGAGCACTCATCACCATAGGGATGACTTTAATAAGACAAACTATGAAAACAGTTCCCCAGAGCAATGTGGCAGGCCAAAAGACATGCAGTCACATCACAGGAGCCTAAGACTCACAGACTACTTTGCCCGTGTATCAGTGCCAAGCACATTTCCTCGTGTTGTTTCACTTACTTCCTCCACCCCCAATTTTTATTAGATAAAAGTCATGGAAATAAAAGACATTCTAGAAAGTCAACGTGGTATTTCTCTCTTTGTAGGCTGTGAGGGTTAATAGTTAGCAAAAACACATCTTAAAATTCTCACATTAAAACAACTCTGAGCCACAAAGCAGCAAATATCGCTGCCTCAGTTCAGCGGCCTCGCTGTGGGCAGCAACAGTCTCCGTGGCCCTGCGGAGGGTCACCAGTTCCACGTCTACTTAAACAAAGTATTCACTTTGTGTCAGAGTATAACCTAGACTTCGAAGTATACTCAAATTGAAAGGGTTAAAAAAGAAAACCATTGTTTCACAAACAAAACGAAGGTTCACAAATCGGTATTAAAAAAAAAAAAAAAAAAAAGATTCTAGGTGCCTCCTGTATGCAAGAAGGGACTATCACAGAATTTCTAGGACAAATGAAAAAATAATTTGAAAGAATTATGGGTTACAGTAAATTAATAATTGAAAATCAGAAGTAAAATGTAAGACAGAAACACATTTTAAAAAGAAAAAATCATTTTAACCTTACAAAAAGATCCACAAAGAATGTTTTTTAGTTCTGTCATGATTTAAAATTCACTCTTTGATCTGTAGAGGAAACCTTTATATGAATACTACATATTGTGACTAGTGAGAATTTCAATAATTTGCAATATCAAATAATATATAAGGGGATGGGTTAGCATCTTGACAGTGCAAAACAACGGTTCTATCAAATCTGATGCTCTACCTTGAAACTACGATACACACTGATAGGCCAGCGAGTAATTACTGTTACAGAGGGAATTTGAATAGTCTTCTGTATATGCTCATTTTAATTCATTATACCACACTAATCTTAACATTTATAAAACTCTCTTTGCTTTTTGCACTTAGTACCTGAGAGGCCAACAGAGAAGCCGCTGTGTGAATAGTTTCTGATTGAGTTGTACTTGTCTCTGTATCAAGTTGTTCCTGTGAGACAAAGAGGACGGGGGAGGAAAGAGACTTAAAAAAAGAATAAAAGAACATGACTGGGTTTGGTGGCTAATAAAGAAGACAACTTGGAAGACAGGAGGATCAAGAGGAAGAATGGGACCACATCACAAAATCATGTAGTGAGCCTGGCCGCAGGCTGCCTCGCCCTTATCACATACACATAACATTTCTATTTGCCTACTTCAATTCCATAGGCATGGTCAGAGTATCTCCTGACTTTCCAACTACCTCCAACTTGGACATATGAGCAAATAATAATTAAAGACACACACAGGCACATTATGAAATGTTGCCCAGACAATAACTAACACACTACAAACCTAAGCCCTAGCTATGTGGGAGGAAAAAAAACAAAAAACAAAAAACAAAAAAACAAAAAAAACCCAGTTAATACTATTCAATAAAATTACCTTTCAAAAAGATAAACTCCCACACCTTCGATTAAAAGTAGAAAAAAGATCCTAAAACATTCCTTTTTTTGGTTTTTCCTCCCCTCCTCAATAATCAATGCACTGATCTACTCTAAATATTATCAGAAAATACAGGGCGAACTATGTCATGCCACTGCTCTCCATGTTTTTAAAGCTGTGCACAAAACAAAATACTACATGTACCCACAAACAGATGAAAAAAATATGTAAAAATCTGAATTTCTATAAAACAACATATACAGTAATAAAACAATGAAATGTCTATTTTCTCTTATGAAACAGAAGAGGGTAAACAGGACACAGGTCACGGAAATGGAAGTGCAGACTTTCTGAAGCACAAACCGGAGTTATGTATCGAGTTTTAAAAGTAAGCATACTATTTGCCTCAGTAACTCCTCTTTCATTAATTTATTCTAATAAATATAAATGGACAACAGGTATTTACCTACAGTCAATACTACAGTAAGAAAGAACTTTCTTGGGGCACCTGGGTGGCTCTGTGGGTTAAAGCCTCTGCCTTCAGCTCACGTCATGGTCTCAGGGCCCTGGGATCGAGCCCCACATCGGGCTCTCTGCTCAGCGGGGAGCCTGCTTCCCCCTCTCTCTGCCTGCCTCTCTGCCTACTTGTGATCTCTTTCTGTCAAATAAGTAAATAAAACCTTAAAAAAAGAAAAAACTATCTTTTTTTTTTTAACAGAAATAACTGCTAACAATTGGGAACTGGTTGAATAAAATACGGTTATAGCCTTAAGACAGCTATTAATATCTTGTAAATTATATATACAATCACAGGAAAAATTTTTCCTGGTTTACAGAGTGAATAAAGATATGAAAGCAAAAGGCATTAGTATGTGTACCCAAATAAAATCTATAAAGACACCAAAAGAAGACTGGCTAAAATGTCAATTATGGGAATAATTTGGGAGGAGGATTTCCAAATTTTCTCTAGTAAGAGGAAAAAGTTAAAAGCCTACAATACATTTCAAATTCTGAAAAAATAATGTTCGGAGTCTACTGTGGTTTAGCTAAACCACTATCTCTCATCTCATCTACCTCATTTCAAGCCTCATGCACTCCAGAAGGCTCTTGCCAGAACCTTCTGCCAAAAACTGATTCTCAAAACACACCATATACTCACCCCCAGAGTGAGACGACCTCATCTTGAACTGCCCCAAATCCTACATATCCTTCGAGGACCATGTCAAATACTACATGGTCTTTCTATAAAGCCTCTCACTATTTCTTCAGTCAGAAATAACCTCCCACTGTTCCTGCCCCTCACCACCCCAGCAGCTTCAATTACTTTGATCTTCTCTGATAATATAATTAGTTGCTTCTACCTCTTATCTTCTCTACTTAATTATAAGTTCTTTTAAAGGCATGGAACATGCCTCATTCGTCATTTTACGCTGTTCAGTGTCCACCCAGATTACCTTGCATTTAGTAGGACCTCAAACATTTGAGAAATTCAATTTCAGCATTACAAATTAACATTCAAAAGGGACAAACACTTCTCTAAAAAGAATACTGAAAACAACCTACAGAACAAAAAGACAGTACAGTATTCTAGAGACATTTCTATCACATCTTCTGTACTCTTAATTGTGTTATGTATTCCAAGGCTAAATCAGTATACCTTTGTTTCTGTTTTATCATGTCCACTCAAAGCAAGACAGTTAGCATCTTCGCTTGTTTCATCCTGTTTTTGAAAAAAAAAGCTTTATTCTCTAAAATGAAAAATTTAGATTATCTGCCAATCAATGCTTTAACTAACAAAAATTTTTTTTAATTATAAAATAATTTAATCTGTAAGATCAACTATGGCCTTAAAGTAGATCACTTATTCACTTGAAAAAAAATTTTTAATGTAACATATTTAATTTGGCTTTAGTATCTTCCAAACAAAGAATATGAAGAAAGCTGTTACTGCTGATCAATATCACCTAAAGTACATTCCTACAACCACTAAGTTCATAAAATATTTTTTTAAGGAAAAGAGTTCTTTGATCAAACAATTTAGAAACTTGGAATCCTATCACCACCATTCTGGGAAATTCACATACATATTAGCACTTTTTATAAAAGGTTCTGAGAAATTCTATAAAGAGTATCTCTTTAACTTTCCCAAACTTATTTAATCACAGAATCCCCCTTGCTTAGTAAAACTTAGTAACATCCTGACGAACAGGAGGTTTGAGAAATGCTCTCTTCCAGTCTTAATTTTTTAATTTATTATAATTATATTCAAAAACAACTCATTTGACAAAGAAAAGAAGGAAAAGGGAAGCCAAAGATGGTTGTACTTTCTCATTCCTGCAGTGATTTGCAATTAACGTCCCTTTAAGAATAACTATTTTAACCCTAATTTCTCTGCTCTATTCACTAGGTAAAATTATAATTTTAAATGTAGCCTTACAACAAGACATAGAAACCATGTTTCTATGTGCAGAAGAGATTTAACAGTAATATAAACCAATTCTAACAAGGACCTTATTTGTATCCTGCAAACATTACAACTTCAAAAACGGTAATTCATCATAACTAGGCAAATATCAAACCTGACTGGATATGTAGCACTATGGAATTATTGCTAATATTGGTAAATATACTGGTATATACATATATATAGATATAAATAGCAATACATACACACATATATGGTGATAATATACTGCAGTTGTATTTTCAGAAGCCTTTATCTTTAGATACACACAGAAATATTTATGGCTGAAATGTTATGCCCGGGATTTGCTTCATAACAAGGGGAAAGGAAGTAGATGTGGAGATGAAGCAGGCTGGCCGTGAGCTGTTAAATGCGGAAGCTAAGTGATGCAAACAGGACTGTTCATTGTAATTTCGTAAGTGTTTGAAATTTTCCATAAGAAAAAGTTTAAAAATACATAGATACCATCGTTTAACCATACAATCCAGGGCAAACATTTGTCTATTTTTATTTTACATATCTGTAAAGCCTTCGCCTATGATCCAAATCAAGGAGCAATACACCTCCTGACCACCCCGAACCCCCATCTGTACACATGTTAGCGCATGATTAATTAAGACCAGTGCTTCTTTCCGGTAAAATTTCTAATACCAAGTACTCATTAACAGAGAATAAGAGATCCAGTTGAGGAGAACTCCAAAATGATGATATTCATAACAATCTTCTCCTTTAGCACCATGAGATTTAGGCCTGGGTTCCAATCCTGACTCTGACTTTAATTGGCTTTATAAATGGAAAAACCACTGAAACTCAGGCTCCTCCTTCTGGGAAATGAGGAGATCAGCCTGTAAGATACCTAATATCCTCAGGTCTCTTGTATATCATAAGACTGTTTTTGTTAGTTAACTCCATGAAGCCGCCAATAAACAAAATCCAAGACTGTGAGAAAACTTAAAAAAAAACCCCAAAAACTGCAAGGAAAAAAGGGAGGGAAGTCTGTTTTAAATAATACTTAAGAGAAATCAATCTATAGCTATATAGGGATCGTATGTAGTTACAGATGGAAGAAACAAAGACTTAAAAAAAAAATCAATGATGATGCAATCGGGGTCACTTGAGCACTGACTAGATATTTGCTTTTCTAAGCAGGGTAAGTTTATTTTGTTTATGCTTTCTTTTTTGTAATCCTTATCTTTTAGATACATGATTTTAAAAGGACTGATGATATGATGTCTGGATTTTTCATCTCCATAGCCCAGATAAAGGGAAACGGAAAAAAGGCCAAAAGAATGAAGGGTGTAGGGACTGGCAGAGCCCACTGTTCCCGAGGCTACACGGCGGGTGCACAAGCACAGGCGATGACTCTCTTTACTTGTGTACAGACTTAAAACTGTCCATAGTAAGTTAAAAAATCCTATATTCCTACAGCCTCTCTCAACAGGAAACAGGAGTGTTTTCTACCAAGGTAAGCGCAAATGAAACTACCAACTTACGCCGGTACACCCTGAGTCAGAGCTCTCGGGAGCCAGTAAGGGATTAAACCATTAACAGAAGTAAATAGAATGAAGAGGCATCTCCAGTTATCCTTACATATACTTTACTAAAATAAAAAGAAATGCAAATTCTGAATTCTGCAATGCTCTGCCAATTCCAAACAAGTATCGAGAGACACAACGTGCAGTTCCACCAAAACCAGCACATTTTTAGTTTGCTGCACAACACAGTCATGCGACACTGGAGGTCTGAATAGAAGATTCCCAGGCCTAACTTCTGCAGTCTGATTCAGTGTATCTGGAGGAGGCTGTAAAATCTCTATTAGGAGGGGGGAAAAAATCACTCCAAAAAATTCCAATATACAGGGGCGCCTGGGTGGCTCAGTGGGTTAAAGCCTCTGCCTTCAGTTCAGGTCATGATCTCGGGGTCCTGGGATCGAGCCCCACATCGGGCTCTCTGCTCAGCGGGGAGCCTGCTTCCCCTCTCTCTCTACCTGCCTATTTGTGATCTCTGTCAATTAAATAAATAAAATCTTAAAAAAAAAAATTCCAATATACAAGCAAGGCTGAAAATCATTGCCTTAAGAAATAACTACGCAGATGGGTTTTCAGATGTGCTGTAAAGCATGATATGATATAATCATTCTTAATTCAAAATCATTAGTGACAAAATTCATCAAATTATTCATATTCAGTTAATAGTGACCATATCCAAATCTAAACCAAAAGGCTTCAGAACAAGCTGGGGAATAGAATACTTACAAATTAGTGACAATAACATTTCACTATTACAGATCAAAACACTCCCATGAGAAAAATCCAGATTTTTTTTCCCTTTCTAAAGAAGCTTTGGTGAAATGAGTAAATTCCTAAGTAACAAATTTTCAACCAAAAATCACAATGAAATTGAAATTTGGGAAAACAACAGGAGAGTGATTCCAGGGAGCAATGAAATTGTGTGACGAGGCTACTTACTTCTGTTTTATATTTCAAAACACACACCAAAAATCAATGTACACTTTTAATGGTTTCCCTAAAACTATCTGAGACTTTGGCAAGGTAAATTGGTCACTATAGAAAGTGAAAGTATGGCTAGAAAATTTTCCTGAAGGGTCGGAGGAAGTAATTATTCAAAGTCTCAAAATTAATCTCACTTTGCAACTTTGGCCAGTTATTCAGTAAGAATTCCCTGAAAACCTCTCATAGCCAGTAACCCTGTAATACCAAGTACAGTGTAAGAAACTCCAAACTCCATTTGGATCATAGAACTGTGTCCAAAGGGGCTATCAAAGTATCAGTACACATAAAAAATATAGCTATGAGAGAGTAAGAAATTGAGACGACATGCTAAACTGTGTTATAGACTAGACAAGCTAAGTTTAAATGAGGCACAGCTTTATGGAAGAGGTAGGCACTGAGAAGAGTAGAGGGTGAAGAGAGACTATCGCCCTAAAGCACTACCTAAACCTAAACATTTTCTAAAAGCTTTCTTCCTTGCTGCTTCTCAATTTTGGCTCACAAAGATTTTCTTCTACCGGACTTTAAAATAGGCAGGCTGGTATTCCCATGGCTAACTAATATATAGATACCTCTTCTGTTTTGGTTTTCTTAGGACTCTCTTCTTTATGAGGTGAGGATGTCCTCTTGACTCCTACTATAGGATTAGGTATTTTTGTTGCTGCAATTCCTGAAGGTCTAGGTGGTGGGTTTACCAGACGTGTTGAAGAAACAACTCTGGAGACCGTAGGCTTTGGTGGTGGTGAAATGGCTGGTTGTGTGGCAGTTTGAGGAATGCTTTCACTCGATGTACCTAAGTAAGTACATGAACACATAAATCCTGTCAACGCCGAGTTACAAGTAAAGCTTTCAGTCTCTGAATTTTATTTCATTGATAATAATACAATAACATTAAAAAACCGAATTCAAACCACTTAATCAATAAATAAAGCTATCTTTCAAGAGGAAGGCTAACACCGAATACAGTTAAGGTTTCTCAAGCTTGTCAACCCCATCTCCTTACCCCCTGAGCTTTCACTGGAATTTACTTGTGGCACAGAAACTTCAGTAGCCTGTATGTTGGTCACAGATGCTGCTGTTACAGCTGGAGCAGGACTGTTTCTGCTAAAAAAAAAAAAAAAGAAAAAAGAAAGAAAAAGAAAAAAGTGAAAAAAGTGAAAAAACAAATAGAAAAGTATAAAATAAAATTCCATAACAAAATTTAATATGAAAGTTATCTAAAGGAAATGATTCTTTGGTTTTACTTCCATGTATAGATCAGTAACTTGACTTTATTTGATAAATATAACCAACAACCAAAAGCACAAACTCTAAAGCAGTGCTGTCCAACAGAACCCTCTGGAACAATGTCTCATAGCTGTGCTATCCAGTACGGTCGTCACGATACAGATGCAGCTACTCTGTGCTTGATATATGGCTAGTGAGAAACTGAATATTTAATTTTATTTAATACTAATAAATTTAAATTGCCACATGTGGCTAGTGACTAGCCTATTAAACAGGACAGTTTTAAAAACAATCTGTATCTGATTTGGGGGGAATAGACTTAATGGATTTGAGGTTTAAGAAAATCCTGTCAAAGGCTATAAATAAGAAGATGGTCTAAGAAATAGAAATAAATTTCTGCATACAAAATCTAAGGGTTCATGACACCTTAAAAGACCACCCAGTGGCCCAGATAAACAACAAAGATTTTCAAAGCCATCCCTCCTCTTCTAGGTTCTGGATTCCACTCCCTCCTGTCATTTCAGGAAACTCAAATCATCCATCCTTTACTCTTCTACCTCTTCAACTTTTCTGTCTCAAATAAATCCTATCGCAGTTAACTACTCTCATTTTAACTACCCCTTGAAAGAAAAATAAAAGCAAAAAGTCCTTTGGTTATTCTCGCTCCCTTGGCTATAGCTCGCACTCAGCAACTGTGGAGCAATGACGCCATGACAAGGTGGCAGCAAGAAAGGACTTCGACTTTTGGTGCCTACAAAACATCCGCATACAGTGAGGGCCATCAGCTTAGTAAAGCTCCGGAGTTCACAGGCGACTGGGTGGCTCAGTCGATTAAGTGCCCGTCAGGTCAGGTCATGATCTCGGGGTCCTGAGATTGAGCCCTGTGTCGGGCTCTATGCTCAGCAAAGGGCCTGCCTGATTCTCACTCTTCCTCTCCCTCTGTTCCTCCCACTCATACTCTCCCAAATAAATAAATCTTTAAAAAAAAAAAAAGTTTGGTGTTCAGTGGTGCGTAGAAGTAAATGAAGTCAACAAGCGCAGATGACCCCACGCCCCCAGGGGGAATACCAAGCCAGGACAAGAGCACCCTTAAGGGCGCGCACATCCAGTGATTTAAACAGAAAGGAAGAGCTGGCCAGAGGACAACCACTGATGCAGGAAGAAAACCAGAAAGAGCTGGCAAAATAGCTAGTGCATAATAAATACTCAAAATTTGCTAAGCAAATATACAATTATAGGGGCGCCTGGGTGGCTCAGTCAGTTAAGCGTCTGCCTTTGGCTCAGGTCATGATCCAGTGTCCTGGGATCGAGGCCCGCATCGGGCTCTCTACTCACTGGGGAACCTGCTTCCCCCTCTCTCTCTGCCTGCCTCTCTGCCTACTTGTGATCTCTCTCTGTCAAATAAATAAATAAAATCTTTAAAAAATATATACAATTGTAATAAACTTAAAATCCAGAAATCTTCTTTACAGAAGTTACTCAGTATTACATAAGAAACTAACATTGTTTAAACTTCTGAAGTTACTTAATACGTAGTTACTATTTTACATACATGTGCATAAACTCAAAGTACAAAAGGCTTTTATATAAATCCCTTTGAAGATACCCTAGTATCTCCATTTAAAAAAAAATAGATTCTGCAAGGATACACTGGAAAAATTTATAGAAGGTTAAACATAAATACGGTTTTTTGTGTTCTAGTGCTTGCCACCATAGCCATGTATTTCTTTCCTAACAAAAATGTTTAGCTGTGTTAAATGATTTTAAAGACACTTAATTCTTTAAAAAAAAAAAGTTTCCTGTAACTAAAAGCAACCCACAAAGACCTTCACCTTCCTTGGAAGACCCCTAGGATGTCCACAATCTGCTCCTCTGCTACACAGATGTCCAGCTCCAGGACAGAAAGCTGGTTTTGTCCCTCTTGTCCACCCTCCTTAGCACCATACAATTCCCTGAAGGAAGGGGAGGCCTCGATACAGCTCTTTCTTAAGAGGGGGTTACGCCCAGTTAACCTCATCATAAACTGAAAATGTCTTAAATCGAAAACGCATTTAATACACATAACCGACCATCAAACATCACAGCTTAGCGTGGCCTACCTTAAACATGCTCCGGACCTCACATTAGCCTACAATTGGGCAAAACTACCTAACACAAAGCCTGTTTAGTAATAAAGTGGTGACTATCTCCTGTAATTTATTGCATACTGCACTGAAAGTGAAGACCAGAATGGCCGCATGGGTGCAGCATGGCCGCCGGCGCAGTGGCCGCTGACTCCGGGGGTCACTGCTGCTGCCAGGCGTGAGACCACCACACGGTGGTGTACAGCCACCCCAGAAAAGGGCCAAATTCAGACTTCAAAGTATGGTTTTTACTGACTGTGTACTGCTTTTGCACCACTGTAAAGCCAAAAAGTCTGAAGTCAAACCATCCTTATGTGAAATCTGAGCAATTACCGGGCTAACATTCATTCACACCTGAATTAAGATACACCTGTCCCGAAAACAGAAGAGAAGTGTGACACGATCGGACAAAAATAGAAATTACTTTCCCCCTAAAATAAGTTTAATGGCTATTTTTTAAAAATGAGAAGGAATAAAAATAATATGCTAAATAGATGACCGAATATGTTTAGTGAGCAGCCACTCCCCTCCCTCACTTTCCTTACCCCTGAGAGCTGCCGGAACTGTTCAGCGGACTGGTCTTCATAGCACTAGTGGGTGAAGGCACAGACATGCTGTTATCACTGTCCATAGACAAGTCGAGGCTGCTGTCATTCAGAGGCGTCAGCCTGACACCTTCTGTTGAATGCTGCAATTAATAAAATATTTAGTCAAATGCATATTTTACCCAGATCTTGGGAACATGAACATCTTTTACTTTAATAAATGATTTCTACTACAAAGCATAAATCATGAAATTCATGAAAACTCAGAAGTGTCACGCTGACTTATAAGGTAAAGATTTGGTAGAGACACACTTCCTGACTTTTAAGAGGCCTGACTACCCTACAGTTCTTCCATGGGAGAAAAAAGGAGAAAGGAATGCTACATTAAACGTACACATTCTCCACAAGATACACTGCACACTAAAAAGCACTATAATGTGAAAACACATGGATCTTAACTCAGACAACTATAAATATACACAGACATACACATACACATTTAAGGAAAAAGTCTTAATGATACACCCAATACTAGCAATGAGTATCTCTGGCTTTGGGGATTGTGACCAATTTTTAACTATTCTACAATGAACACAAAATTGTGTAATATCAAAAAAATTATCAAGTAAGTACAGCATAGTACCACTTCTAAACATCTATAAATAAATGAGGCTCTTTCAAAAGCAAGAATTCTGGTGCTCTGACTGCCAACTTAGAATTTTAACATGGTACATCTAATAGTATAAATTATCCTGTGAAAACAGCAGCAGCAGAAATAATTTCCTGAAAGTGAAACCAAATATCCACATGTAAATCCCAATGCTAGTCCTGCTTCTCAAAAATTAAAGCACTCAACAAGTTACTTAATCTAGGAAAACCAAAATAAAGCATAAACTATGAATGGTTCTATGAGATGAAAGCGGATTTCTAAAGAATTTAGTTTGTTTCTACAGTCAATAGTATTGCAATATCCAATTGATCTCTTCAGCTTTTTTTCCCCCAGAATACTTTTTAGCCTTGATGCTCCACTTACCTACAGAAACATTTTAATGGAAACGATCGCACTGCTGACAAAAACCCATTCCCACACGTGTGTGTCTATGTGTGCGCTCTAGTTCCCCAAACGACAAGACATTCTTTGATCTAGCACTACAGACATTACTTTTGTACATAAATTAATATTAATCAAATGGGGAAGATAAGACTTGGCAGAATGGAGAGGAAGAGAAAGTAATGCCACATGTTTACGAAGTCAGTTGTGAAAACAATTTTCTAATGAGCTTCCTTCCTATGCAAAAATGCTACCAATTTCACTCTCCACCAGTGTACAGTAACTAAATACACTAATTCTACAGAGTTACCTGCCTGACCAGGTGATCAAACATCTGTGAGACAGCAGGCCACTGCTGAGGATGATCTGTGAACCTGAAGGTTTTAACTGGCTGGTTTGAACACAAAACAGTTGCTCTGCTTTGCCTGTCTCCAGTCTGGCACAAGAGCCTTCAGTGCCAAGACATCATAAATGTTCTAGCCACACTTTCTAATACAAGATAAAAATAATGACGGAACATACTACAGAGACAAATAAACACACATGCTTTGCACTGAAACCTAGGTCCAATTCACATCTCCTACTACACAACCGTGAGCAAATTTATTAACCACTTAGTTTCTTCTATAAGACAATACCTGTACCTATACGTTGTTGTATTATCAAAAATACAGGAAAACATTCATACAGTGCTTTGCAAATAGCAGTTAATAAAAGGAAGTTATTAATAAGAGCCTAAGATAAGATTCATGGATCTAGATTTCTAGATACTACTTCTAAAAACAAGAAAGTGCTATTTTACTAGTGGCAACTTGGAAATAATCCAAATGATCTAAAATAAAGTACAGATATAATCATACTGTAGCCATACAAAGAAATACTAAGCAGCCACATCATATCTGTAATGTAATGTAATCTGGACACATAATAAGCACCCAAAGAGCAAGTCATAAAAGGGTTTGTACCATCGAAAACCTTTTAAAAAATACATGATATGACAAAAAAAAAAAAAAAAATACATGATATGTGATTACATATGTGCACCAAGAGTCTACGTAGAAACACAAAGTGAAAAGTAGCTATTACTGGGTGAAGAGAGTACAGTTAAGCTTTATTTGATAACTAACAATGTTTAGACTAGACAAGTTATTTCTGAACACTAATAATCCTTTTTACTTCTAGAAGATTATATTTAGATAGATAATACCTTAAGAAATAGAATATAAAGAACATAACAATCTATTTACATTGACTTCTGAAAACACACAAAATGTTTATATACTTTTACATGTAGTAAAAACACATTTAAGTATGGTTGCTTAAACTCATTGATAACACCAAAGGACAATCAGAAGACAAATGTCTGGTTTGATATATTAGTTTAAAAATAAAATTATTCAATGGCAAACTTTATGTATATTTTATTACGAATAAATAAAATGGCTTGAGAAAAGAACAGTACCTTTTTAGCCACTTTCTAGATTACTTAGCTAACTCATAAAAGCATCAGGATGAGAAGAAAACAAGTCACATAAAGGCTTTAATGTACTAAGTTACTTTAAAGACAAAAATGCCTTTTAAAACTGCATTTTAGACCAAATTAAAAAAACAAGGACCTCCACCCCCAAGTCATGGTGATAACAACAGAAACAAAGACGAGCATTCGCTATGTGCCAGGCACTAGTGGAAACCACTTTCCACAGGTATTAACTCACCTCATCCTCACAAAATACCTGATGAGGAATATTATCTTAATTTTAGAGAAGAACAAATCAAGAACATGATGTTCATTATACAGCTGGTCCGAGTCTCACAGCAGGGAAGCCGTGGAACCTAAAACTGAACCAGCTTATCTATTCCAAAGTTCTCCTCGTTGACTTAGATGCTTGTACCATAATATATGCTACACTTCTCTTTCATATTCTCTTAAGTAATATATTGTTTTACATTTTTTTAACTTGTAAACCTTGTGTAAAATTATTAAATACATACTCATTAGAACCTTTTAACTGAACATACTAACATATGTAGCTCTAACCCATTCATTTTCACTGCAGTGTATATCCCATTATAGAAATCAGCCACCCATTCTTGAAATCACATAAAGTAAAAATGTCATCTCTGCACTAAAATTCTAATATGTCCTTTATAAGAAATCTAAATAAGAAAAATGTCCTTTATAAGTCTAAATAAGAAAAAATAAAATAAATAAATAAGTAAAAGAAAAATATGGCTGTAAGTTATTCAACAGGAAGCACTATCACCAGAACAACAGGCTATAAAACACTAACTCTGGTCACCTCTGCTTGTGATTTTTATATTCAATTAATTTTGTAAATTAATTAAAATTTAATTTTAAAAAATTAAATTAATTTTAAAAATTTAATTCTAAAAA
>CM052797.1:119338166-119355475 GCA_028533885.1 Nasua narica | reverse complement strand
GTTGAGAGCATGTCTGGAATGTTTGAAGAACAACAAAAAGGCCACTGGAGAGAAGAAGTCAAAATCCATAATCCCTTAAGAGCAATTCTAAAAATCCCAAAAGCTCCCAACACATAAGTTCCTCCCAAAACTGGCACCAAAATTCATCTGGCAACAACAAACCCTGATCTAACCTATTTGTGTGACTAGATAGACCTATTCAGTCTTTACCTTTGCTTAATGTGAATCCCGAACACTTCCCTGAAGAAGTGTTGACTGTTGCTGACTACCAAATGTTGCTACAAGCCCCATAAGGAATATTGTTAACTTTATTACCTTTCTGGCCCCAAGACATATTGATAAAGGATTCTGAACTTACAACAGGAAATGAGGCCACAGACATAATGAGAAGGCCAGATTAGGTAAAAGCTTGCAAACCACAGTAAGGAAGGACTTGAACTTCTTTCCAAATGAGGTTGGTAGCCATTATAGGTTTTAAGCAGGCAAGACATGATCTGGCTTAATATCATTTTGGATGCTGGCTGAGAATAACTATTATCCCATTAGTAGCTGGGCTACGACAGGCCAGGGAAACTGTAGTCAATGAGAGTAATACAACAGAACAATGATAAATGGCTTGGACTAGTGTGATAGTAGAAATAGCAATTAGTAGCAGGAATCTCAATGGTTACTAAAAGTAGAGGCAAAAAGATTCTTCATCAAATTATGAGAAAAACAGGAGTCAAGGAGGACACTAAGATTTCTAGCTTGAACAACTATAGGGATATAGCTGCCAATACCTGAGATCAGAAAGATTTGAAGAGAAGTTGGAAAAGATTGGAAATAAGAATTTGAGTATCGAACATATTAAATGTTTTATTAGAAAATCCCACAAAGAATGCAAACTGGTGCAGCCACTCTGGAAAACAGCATGGAGCTTCCTAAAAAGGTTGAAAACAGAGCTACCCGAGACCCAGCAATTGCACTATTGGGTATTACCTGAAAGATATAAATGTACTGATCCGAAGGGGGCACCTGCATCCCATTTATAGCAGTAATGTCCACAATAGCCAAACTATGGAAAGAGCTCAGATATCCATCGACAGATGAATGGATAAAGAAAATGTGGTGTATATATATCCAAAGGAATACTACTCAGTCATCAAAAAAAAAAAAAAAATGAAATCTTGCCATCTCCAACAATGTGGACGAAACTAGAGGGTGTTTTGCTAAGCAAAGTCAGTCAATCAGAGAAAGACAATTATCACATGATCTTGGAGATATGTAAAATTGAGGAAACAAAATAGAGGATCATGGGGGAAGAGAGGAAAAAAATAAAACAAGACAAAATGACAGAGGGAGACAAACCAGAAGAAACTCTTAAGCGTAAGAAACAAACTGAGGACTACTGGAGGGGAGAGGGCTGGGCTAACTGAGTGATGGACATTAAGGAGAGCACATGATGTAATGAGCACCGGGTGTTATGTAAGACTGATGAATCACTAAGCTCTACCTCTGAAGCCAATAATACATTTTATGTTAATTGAATTTAAACAAAAATAAATTTTTTTAAAAAGAAAAAAATCCCACAAAGGGGGCACCTGGGTGGCCAATTGTTTAAGCATCTGCTTTCTGATCAGGTCATAATGTCAGGGTCTTGGGATGGAGCCCCACATGGGGCTCTCTGCTCAGCAGGGAGCCTGCTTCTCCCTCTCCCTTTGCCCCTACCCCCTGCTTGTGCACACACTCGCTCACGCTCTCTCAAATAAAATCAAGAAGGAAGGAAAAGGAAAGAAAATAAAATCCCACAAAGTATTCCATTAAAATGTTTCAAGATCCAAAACAACTAAACATTTCCCTCCTAAAATAAAAGTTCCTTGAAAATCTTGATGGTTCATCAGCATTATCTTTGATAAAAAATTGATATGAAATGCACAAAACAAATTTTCTAATTCAAGTATCTCTACATGATTTCTTAGTTCATAGTTCAAATTGACATCAAGATTTTTACTCTGGAAAAAAACACTTCTATGGTGTTCACCAAATCACATCCTAAAAAAACCTATGAGTGTTTTTGTTGTCACAGTTATTAAGGGTTACTACTTGCTAGGGACACTAAATATCCTTCAGTGTTCCTCACCATAAAGAAGTGTGCCATATTCCACTTATATTCCTAAAAATGAAAAACTTATTTATCAAGTATTTAAGAAATCAACTCAATTTTTCATAAGAAACAGTATTTTTAATCTGAATTTTCCAAGAAGGCAACTACCATGTGTCTCATTTAGAGTTCATCTTGTTTCATTTGAAATTTTAACTGCTACCATATCACCAACAGCAAGGCTGCTGCTGGTCAGAATCCCGACAGACAGCACCTGCACCATCAGGAGCAGCTCCCAGAGGGCACACTGCTAGTGATCCCACACAAAGGTGCAACCGTCTGACTGCAGAAGTATGCCTTCTAGTCCCTGCACCTGCATATTCATCCGTCTCTATCCATATTCACCATTCCCTTGAAAAGTTGTGCATCTATATTTAGCCTTCACTCCTGTGAACTACACCCATTTGTTCTTCAGATAAACTGTTATATCTCAGTTCTCTCTCTCAGAGTATAAGTCAGTCTGTAATGTAGCCCTAATCACCCTATACTCTACCTGTGAATCAACACTTGAGTCTGTATTTGACAGAGAATAAAATTTCCTCACATCACTAGAAGTCTGGCTTTGTCAATGTCTCAGCTTCAAGATTACTGAGGCAGTAATCTGACTGAAGCAGTCAGACACAGACTCAGTCTTTTACACACTCTTCTAATTTCATAAATAACTGCGAACAAATTTAAAATGGTCCTACTTAAATTTAAATCTACAATACAAAAAAAATTTATATATTAGACATTACTGAAACTAATAACTAATCCAAAATATTAAGATTATTCTGATAATCACTGTTCAATTTACCCAAGTAAATTAACAGTTATTGCAAATATCACTATGGTACACATGAAGACAAATTCAAATATGCGAATTACGTGTTTTGATCATCCAAAGAGAGATATACCTGTATCTGTGAAAGACTGAATATCATAGGTGAGATCAACACTGAGATTTTCTGAGTTTTCTGTTTTTTTAAACACTAACCCAATCACCCACATCGTGCGAAATTCTTCCCTGCAAAGTAAGAAAAATGTTACTGGTTTATCAAGACTTTGTGAAAATGTTATCAATGTGGTTGACAACCAGAGGTATGTAGAAAAACTTGGAATGCAAACGTATACACAAACTAAGTTCTAAACCAAAACTCCCCCCAAAACTGTCCCCCAATGCCTATCCTTCATATTCCTATGACCATATAAACAGGATACTGACAGCCCATGTTAATGATGATCCCAAAGTACAAAAAGCACAACAAAAATTATGTTCAAATTAACAAGGGAAAAGGAATAACGCATTTTAGAAAAAACTGAAACAGAAAGATTATTCTAGACAAAAAATTTTAACTAGAACTTAAAATATGATCCTTAAAATTTTAAAACTCAGTTGAAAAGGTGGTATGAGGGGCGCCTGAGTAGTGTGGTTGGTTTGAGCACCCGACTCTTGGTTGGGGCTCAGGTTGTAATCTCATGGGTCATGGGACCGAGCCCCGTGCTGGGCTCTGCGCTCAGCACAGAGTCTGCTTGGGTTTCTCTCTCCCACTCCCTGTGCTTCTTTCCCCCCACCCCCCAACCCCTGCTCTCTCTCTAAAACAAATATATCTTTTTTAAAAAAGAAAGAGAAGAAAGATGACATGAACAGTACTTTGACTACAGCACTATAATAGGAACAATGGGCAATTCAGCTACTTTTGAACATTTAAGAATCTATGTGCTGAATGGATCAGTCTCTTTTAATTAAGACTAAAGCAACAAAAAATTATAAAAAGTTCAAATAACAACTTTTACAGGACTGCAAAAAAAAATAATAATCTTTATCAACAACAGAGTAATGACTATACCACCGTAAAAAAATCTCAAAGGATCGATTCTCCTATTTTTCAATCTTTCTTCAATGCTACTTTATCTTTTTTAACTCCCCTCACCTTCCAAATGCAACGAAGTATAGGCAAAGTAGAATCCCATGTAAATAATAATACAGGAACTACTGAACCAGAAATTGATCTATGAAAGACCCTTAAAAGAATAATGTGAGCCTTTTATTAACAGACCTTCCCAATGTTCCAGAATCTTAACACAAATCTGATTTATGCAAGGCAAACTGAAAGCATGTTCTCTCTTTTAAAAAATTAAGATGAAAAGCAAGATGTATTGGGGATAGTAGCTATTCTGACGACCACTGTATAATATGGGTAAGAAGTTTTAAGAAAATGCTAAAAGGCAGATATGTACAATTGGAACTCTAATTAGTTAATAGGTATCTCATCATCAGACTTATCAGAGAAAAGTATTTTAGTATTGATTTTTCTCAGGAAATAGGTTTTCTCCTCTCTCTTTCCAATCTGGAAAACCTAATCTACTAATCTCAAATTGGTTTTGTGTCATATGTGATCAACAGAATAGTGACTCTAGTTATTAAAATTTGCCTAAGCTTCTACGAGTAAAAGTTAAAAAGGAGAGAAGGAAACTAGATTAAATTACAAGACTGCTTACTTGTCAGGATTTTCTTTGGGTGCTGGAAATGACTGGGGATTCACATGAGCCAGTGTAATAAATTCATTCTTCTCCAAACTTCCAACCAGGATTCGGATTTTTGATTCCACCAAGCCCACCCTGAACAAATGTCACTTAGTATTAATGAAAGTTCCGGTTAATTTAAAAAATAAAATAAAATGCACAAAGTCATATATGTTTACACAAAGCAGTAATATGAAGATCATACTTAAATACATGTGAAGGCAGTTCAACCATCTGAACTTGCATAGATAAAACCAGTCTTAGGCTCTAAACAAAAATGCTGAAGCACAACTGAGGAAGGACAATCAAGCCACATTTCAAACTAAGAAGGTTACAAAAGACATCCCTGCAAATATTTAAAGGAAAAAAAATCAGTAAGCTAAAACAAAGAACTTTAAATATAGTTAATAGTACATGGATGTCCATAAGGGAAACAAAAACCAAAGTGTGTATGGATCCCCAAATTCCTACACTTCCACTACAAGTAGTACGGTTCCCTTTATGAATAAAACCACACCGGACAGAAGGACAAACTTTCTCCCATCTCTTGTGTTCTGTAGCTATCTGACTGATTTTTGCTTATTTTCTCTGTAAAGTCTAATCTTATACTCACCATTCTAGGCGTTGTTTTTCTGTTGGTGCACTTGCTAGAAGTACAATATAATGCCTTTGGAGATAAAGACAACATGCTATTTATTTTATTTAACTGCTTTGTGCTGGATATTAACACCATAATGTAATAGTTTTGTGACAGTTCTAGATCAGTTAAAAGTTTTTAGCAAGGGGGATTGTAATCTCAAGATGAACACAAAAATCATAAAAAAGCTCAATTCCTCAAGTTTCTAACTACTGGTGAGTTTAACTCTTCTCAAAAAGAGTGATTTTATAAATTATCCCAAAGCAGCTTAATCCAAGAACAATGAACAAACATTAATTGATAGTTTGGTTCAAAGACTCCAGTGGAGTGCTTTATATCTATGAGCTGCTCACTAAAATATAATCTATTAAAACAAAGTTGTTTTAACAGAAATAATGCACCAAGACTTTAGCCACAAAAACAGGATCACTAATTATACATATTACATCAGTAAGCTCAAAAATATTTGAAACACACATGCTTTTTAACTCAAATAGGTAGCAAAAATTAAACTGAATACTGAAAACAGGCCTCATGACTTTTTTCAAATAACATCATAAATTTCTATTAAAAAACAGACATGACTAATGTGAAAGGAAAGAAATCTGATTTTCATATGGAATCCAATTCCATTAAATCAGAGAAAAGGCAAGTTTTCATTTTATAAAATGCCATCATAACCAAATACTATTTTTTAAGTCTTTTTAAAACAAACTATTTATAACTAAAGTATAATTCATGTAACTTTATGATCCTAAAAAAGTTCAGTCCCATATACTCTTCCACAGAACCCATTTTAAAGGTGCTGGAAGCCAAACTTCTTACCAGAAACTACCTCACAAAAAAGCAAACTGACATTACCTAGTATGGACACTAGTCTGAAATACCAGAGTATGATGAAAAATTTTAAATTAGTTAATTCTTTAAGAAAAGGCTGAAACCCTTATCGTTTACATATTATATATATAAGGCTTCGGACCAAAACCAAATGTCTGACCTAGGCCAGAAAAAAATACAACTCCAGTTCAAATCAGCCATTTAAAAGAGAGAGAGAGAGAGAGAGAAGACATTTAGGCAAGGGACAGTGAAAATTTGGCAAATTAAAACATTTTTTAACCATTCTTCCTTAAAATATCCCATTTGATTACTTATTACTCTAGTTTAAGTATTTGAAAAACGGTTATGATTCTTCCTAACTACGTAACCCAAGTGAGACTTGTTTATGTACGTCATCTGTAATATAGGGTAATGCCTCTTACTGGCAGGGAAAAAGTGAAGATCAAATGATCTAATTTCAGTATTTATCAACTTTAGGTAACAGAGGTAGTATGTATAAATACAAAAACATGTAGACAGATATGTGAATATGCAGCTCAAATCCATACAGACCAGTACTTCCCTTATCACCAGTTTAAATTTGTTTGGCATTATTTGGATCAAACCAAATATACAGAACAAACACAGATGGCTCAAATAAATAGAAGTTAATAAAAATCACACAAAAGCACTAAAAGCTCATGCATTTTGCGTACACAGAAACCCATTCTCAGAGCCCTTAAATTCTCTTAAATGCACCAAAATCCACACAAGCTCAGTCAGTAACCTGAGCCGAGGGGGGGGGGGGGGGTTGGAGAAGAGCTCTCTGACAGAAGCTAACAACTCACAATGAGAGATAACAAACTATAAAAAGCCGGCATGTGCACAAAAACAAAAAAGCAAAGTTGTCTGTGTTGACCCAGAACAGGGACAAAAGTCTCTCAGTCTCTAAACTATTCTTTTACCACACTATTAAAATGGATGTTCTTCATCACCACCTGGGTCTTCAACTAATGATGCACCATGTTCTCTATTTACAAAGGCAAAGCATACAATCCATTTAAACATAATTTTGTTGGAATTCAAAGTTTAAAGCTTTGAAATTTAAAAAGTTCAACTTTGGTACTTATTGTAATGAGGGAGGCCTGGGGGCGTGGTTATGTCCTTTACTCAGCCACATCTAAGCTAATTTAAGCAAAAAAAGGATATATAAAATATAATTAAGTTTAATAGAAACAACCTGCCATTAGGAATCCATTTATAAAACAAATACTCAACCAGCTAAGAAACTGAAACCAAAATACCAACCCCCAGTTTGTTAAGTTTTAAAAACCAGAGCTGGTATTCAATTCCTAAGATCTCTATCAGAGAACAGAGACCAAGGTCTTTCTAAATTTAGACTACCTATATTTGTTCTTTGCTGTCCCAAAATATGTGATCTCCAATTTCTAATTGCCACCATCATTTATTCGCTCAAGATACTCAAATGCCTTCAGGAGACACTCTGAATGACGTCTTAATGCAAGTTATTAACTTTTCCCCCAAATTAAAGATTTCCAGTTTCCAATAAAAAAATTTTACTATAAAAATATATCCCCAATGAATTAAAACCTATTTAAAAATTCCTAAAAACAATTTAGTAGCTTTTATTACCTAATAGCCTAATAAATGCCTTATTTACCCCAAAAAAACAGTATGTAAGTAGATTTCCTGGCCATTTCATCACATTAATATTTTACCTGGGTAGATTATAGCTCAGACATATGTGCACTGAAAAATCTAGTTATCTGAGAGAAAAATTCTTGTAAGTAACTCAAGACCCAAGAGTTAAAGTTCAGTATTTTAACTTTTTAAAACATTTTAAGGCTAAATTAGTCTATTCACACATACTCCTCGAAATCATGATTAATCTTACACCTTAGAAAACATTCTGGCCTCTTGCTATTACCTTTCCTTCCTTTTTTTCCTAGTGAAATGGAATACCTGAAGTTGAGTATTCACATTTCCTAGGTCAATGATTTATTTTATTGCTACGTGTCAACTCGAATTATCTTAAAGGAAAAACATGAAAATGTCTTCTTACAGTTATTTAAAATTGCACTAAGCAATGTTACTCCTTTTTCTCAAGGAACACTGAGATCTTCTGGAAGATGACTTGTCTTTTTTTTAAAGAAAATGAAATTTCCCCCAAGCTTCCCTCCCTTCCAAGAATGACAGGCAGGTATATTACAATTTAAAATCCGATACATAACAAATGACACTACTTTCAGGATATACTTCAAATAAGGCTTAACCAACTTTGACTCAAGAAAACGAAGTATTTCAATTCAGTTGTACAGCCCATTTGGGGGGGTATTACATTTGATATGTTAAAAGAAAAATTCAAATCTATGACTACCTCTACTTTCTAATGATAGTAAACACTAGATACTTATAGAGAGGAACATTTTTGGAGAAGTTAAAAATATAAACAAGATTTGGTATAGATAAAACTAGCCCCTTACTGTCACGTTTTCAAATCTGTTTTCTCAGGACTCACAGCTAAAACTTAAATTTTATGATATAATTTCCTCTATTTGTTGCTACCTCCTCATACCTAATCATGCTTGAAGTCGTTTTTGATCATCTAAAATGATTTGCTGCAAGAGAATTCGGTAAAGACAATAATCTATGATCTTTCACTCAGTCCACTGAAGACTTTATAGGTACTATTTGGCATAAAAGATAGCTTAAAACTTCTAAAAGACAAAAGATTAAGCAAGGTTCAAAAAAAAAACCTTCAAAGTTCTAGTAATGCAAATTTATTCAAATAGATGACACTATCAAGGTTTCAATTTCAACAATTAATCTTTCTCCAAGTGAAAGGAAGCCACTTAAGTACTTTCCAGAACTTCATTCTACCCACCTTAGTCATAAGAGGAAGTGAGACAGGAAAAAGAATGAATCTAGCTTATCTTTGATTCTCAGGGATTAAGAGATGCTGACATTTTTCTATACAACCAGTTTCATCCTTATTCTCCACACAAGCAATTATGTACTCTGATGCTGTAGTTTCAAATATCAGAATATGTGTTTATTAGTTCGAATGTTCAAAGGTACTTCCCTCAACATCGGTTAAAATAAAAAACAACAAAAAAGTTATCTGCCAAATGGAAAAGCACAACTTATGGGGAATAAGTAATAAACAAGAGCATTCAATGTTATGCTTTTTAAATATTTACTGACAATGCAGTGCTCCCAGAACACAACAATTAAGCTGGCTCCATATTGCTTTTTCATGCAAAAGATACAGAAACAAAACACAGAGACATCATGAAGGTCATCATTCTTGTTTTTAATTGGGGAAATAGCATAAAGCAATCTTGCTTAGATTATTACAAAACACAATCCAACACAAGATCAAATGGTCAGGAAAGTTTCAAGCATTAAAGAAAAAAAATTTTAAGTGGGACTTTGGCAAGTTTTCAGCTCAGGGCAAATAAAAGTGCAAGTCCATTTTTTTTTTAAAAAGTAAGATTTATTATAACTTACAATTTTCATCAAAACCAACACAATCAGGCTTTTGTCCTGTACTAAGGTATTAAATCATTATATTAAAACCATTTGTAAAAAATATTACACCCACTTAGATTCCAAGAAAATTATTTGTAGAAATATCTGAGGGGCTGTATTAACATTAGGGGGAAAATGGTAGGCCAATCATGTGCTATAACTAATGGAAACACTTCACTCACTCTATGATGACATTTTATTAGCTCTTCCTATAGTTATAGAGAATCTCAACGGTAAGTTTCCAGAACTTGCAAAGTAGTTCGTTTCCTAAGGAAGAACAGTAACTACAGATTTTAACTGCTCAGTCCTCTGCCAAGGCATATGGATTGAGAGTTCTGGTGATGACTTAAAGACGCCTACAGAACTGACGTTGCTACAAACGTAGGAGTTCAGTTACACCAGGCAGCAAACTATAGGGGCTACACTTCACCTCAACAAAGGAAAAATAAAGGGTTTACTAAAAACAGTACACCCTCTGTGACAGGAAGGAAAATTCTATGGAAGACGTTTAAAGGAAAATTAAAAACTACGTTAGTCTAGCAAGAAGAGATGTCACATATGCTACCATTAAACCATTACTTAAGAGAGCAACATGTCTGACATGCCTTAAAATACATACTTGTACTTTTGAAAGAAGTTTGGAGCTTCAAAAAGTTTGGACCACTCTGCCTTACTCAGCAAAATTTCATCTGTGATAGCAAGACCTAAATTAAAAACATATTAAAATGTTGGCATGCTTCAGTCTAACAGTCTAGAATTTTAAAGATCTTAAACATACCACATGCATTCACTATAATCCTAAATTTGTAACTTTAACAAATAGCAATTTCAGTCTATGACTTTAGAGCACAGAGATTTTTACATACACACTTTTCAAAAAGTTGGAGTTTTTGAGAGCCAGATTTCTGGTAAATTACCATTACTCTAAATGCCATGCTCATAGGATGACTCTCTCTAAAAACTGAAGCACTGCAGTTAACCAAGAAAGAAAAATTTCCCATAAGCTCTGATTCTTGCCTCTCTAAAAACAAGCTTCCTGATGTTTCTAGGCAACATTCTCCCATGAAGAGCCTCTTCAGACTACAGAAAAGAATTTTACACTCCTGAGTTTGAAGTTGGTAGTGGTACAGCTAATTGTTTCCCTCACTACTATCAATCAAATCAAATAATCCTGTTTCAGCTACTTCCCTCAAAGCCATTTTTGGCAATAAAATTGGAATAGTACCATTGGGATTCAGAAAGTTTAGAGGTTCTTCCACAATACTAGGTACTTTGGCCCCAATCCTACTCCAAGTACGAAGCTTGCTAAAGCATCTCTCACGTCACCCAGTGGAGACAACCTGATAGCATTTTAAAACCTTATACGGCAACCACGCAGCACTAAAGTGGCCCATAAAGGGCCAGTTAAGGGGAGAGCTTTAAATTGGTTAACTTTCTCGTATATAATCAAAAATAATTGGCCTCAGAGGAATTAAAAACTGAGTTTTTCAAGTCAATTCTCAAATATATATTGTAATCAATCAATAAACACCAAAACCCACTCCAGTGACTGCTTTCTTCATTTTAAACGGCATAGCCAACTACTGGGTCTACAATGGTATGTAGATCCTTCGTGTATAAAGGAGAGCATAAGGATAAACACTTACCTTGTTTAAACTCCTCAACCATGACCATCCGTGTTGAAACGGACACATTGTACGTGGAGTTCTGCTGTGGGTATGCTGGTGTAATTATAGGCATAAGATGGTACCTATCACTGGGGTTTACCTACATACAACAACAGCCAATCAGTTTCTTCAAGTACATATGCAACAGACACTTGGACTTTTTACCCCTTGTTAAACTGAACCAATGATTAAATTTTATTTCATTCATAGCTGGAGTTGAGAAAGAAAAACCATGTAAGGCGACATTGTTTTTATAGGAATTCTTCACAGAATCTGAGATTTGGTCTCAACTAAAGGTTTGCTCCGATCATGTGGGCATGACTATTCCGGCAACCTCACTAGAAATAGTGTGCCTGTCAAGCAAAAAAGGTTCCAGTTGAGCATCTACTGATGTTTAGTTTTTCTTTTTTCAACAACAGAAATGGGGATGCACACATAATTAGACTTTTCAAAAAGGTCATACTAAATAGTGTTCTGTGCAAAACAAATTGTAAACAAGATGGAGACATATTTTTTAATATACCATTAACTTATAGAAGTATCAGCTTCTTAAATCATGCTGAGGCTCTATTATCTGTGTTATCATTTTAAGAAAAAAGGAAGTGATTTAATAACTTAATCTGTATACTACTGATAAGTGACATATTTCCACGAAGGAAACTGTAAATTCACATCCTTCCAAAATTAAATGCCTGAGGTTTGGAAAACCTGAAAACCGATAGCTTGATATAATTAACAGACTTAAAATGGACTTAATTTTCAATATTGTAATAAAATAGGATATTAATGGAGAAAAATAGAATTTTATAGACCTAAAAGCCTTACTGAAACCTCTATTTCTTTAATCAATTAATAAAGTCCATGTTGTTAACATTTAAACTGAGTAAGCGGTTCCCAAAAAGCAGAACAGAAGCTCTTCTTTTATCCCAACCAGGTTTTTGTAACCTGAAATATCCAAACCAATTTTTATAATTTCATCATAGTAATTAGAGTGATACTGCTTAGAAGTTATCTGCCACATGTAAATGTTAAACAGTTTTCCTACCACAACCCAATTTTAACAGAATATTTAGATCAAATAAAAAAATACAGGGATTTTGAGTATCCTTTTATTTTTTTTAAGCACAAATGCCCACACAAACTTTTGACTTACAAGGTAGTTCTATATAGAATAAATTAAAATGTTAGTGAACTTGATATTATAAACTATGTACAATTAAAAGGAGTTTACAGGGTACATAATTATGCTTCTCACATCAGAGGACAATTATAGTTGAGGTTATCTAAAAGAAAGTGTGATACGGATATGTCCACTCATACATAAAGGATGGGAGGTCTCCCTGAAGATTATGCAGATGATTTTTACTTGTTATTGCACAGTGCGAATTTGTAGGGGAAAAAATAATACACTAACCCTTGGGTCCCATACAGGCAAATTAAGATTGCATTCTTCAGGCTGTTTCAATAGCACTGGATTTGGCCATTCCCTGTTTAAAAAGATTGTAGCACTTGATAAGACTATTGGATATTACCATCTAAACGTATTTTGTTAAACATACAGCATTTGTGAATGTGATCCTTCTTCATTCATTTTGCCCTCTTGATATTTATAATCTTTTATTCCTAATCTGTTGATGTTAAGATTACTTGAAATACTTTTCCTCTAACTATGAAATCAACTTAAACTCTCCGGTAGCTTTCTCAGGCTGGTAAGTCACACATTTTCTCTGACTCTCAAAGAACCGATAAAGCACTATTTAAATTTAAAAAGTACTATCCCAAGACATCCGATGTGTTCACCTTAACTTTCAACAGGATAAACCCCTCCTGAAAGACAAAAATCCTATCCTCATACTAGCTACGTCCAAAGACAAGCGAGGGTGAAAAAATTAACTCATTTAGGCAAAGGAATATGAACAATTACAGAGACAGATTAGGAAAACTTTATCTCACGACCTAAAGGTTCTAACATGAATATGTGTGATGTAATTTTGTGATGTGAATAATATTGTTTTCAAGACGCATTCTACAAGTTAGCTGCCCCAGTTCTTTAGGGAAGAGATTAAAAATTTGAAAATATTTGCCATCCTTAGTAGCAAGCTTAGCTTTTAGAAATATTATTTACTATGTATGTGTATTACAGAAATTCTGACATTCTTTAGTCAATCTTATCAAAACTGATTTATATATGATTAAGCACTATCAAATCTGGAAATAAGAATGTGTACTGAAAAGTGGGGCATAGTTCTATATTATAAAATTATTTCCAATAACTTAAATTTGTATAAAATAACTAAAAAAGAACTATTTTTGCAGAGGGAGGAGGTACAAGGTTTGCCAGGTACTGAGTGGGAAGACAAATCTCAAAGATCAATTCGATTAAAAACCAAGAAGCCTAACCTTTTAGGCCAAAGCAACTAATATGAATTGGCAATAATTTTTTATCCTACTTTTCTTAAAAGAAATAATGATTGACAAATGTGAACATGTTGAAATGAGGAAGCTTTAAAAAAAACAAACTCTCCTGGGTTAATGGCTAATCTTAAAGGGGTGACAAAATTGCTATTTTTTTTACACATTTATAGTTATTCTTTAAAGTTTTTTATATATAATTACATTTTTTATATTTTACCAAAGATAAATGGGCAGCTGAAAGCAAAAAAAAATTTCCAAGAAACTAATGACCTACAGATTCAGAAGAATCCAAAGAGTAAAAGAAGTGGTATATATAGTTTTATCCAAGCTTCCTAAAACTAATATAAATTCATTGGATTTTAGAAGGCATGACACCTAAAATTCTGGGTTTATTTAGAGGATAAGGAAGCACAAAAAAGCACCTGCTTTACTATCCTGGGAAAGCTAGGGAAAGGAAAGGAATTTAGGTTTGCCATTTTATACACAACATGATCTCCCCCCCCAAGGCTACCTAAATGGCTACTTCATGAACTAAAATTTGAATCTGAAACCAGCTGCAGAAATGTCATAGAAATAAGACTAAACTTCAGTGTCTACAATCAATTTTATTTTAATATAATCTAAACACATACCATTTAGAAAATACCAAGAAAAATTTATGTACAAGAGTTGATGCTATTGCATTTGGATAAAGCTGGCAAGTTCTTGCTACTAGCATAGCCCAGGAAACACCACCGAGGAAACCTAATATATTGGAATAGATGTTGTGGCCTGTTGATAAGGGAAAAGCAAAAAGAAAAGTTAGTGTTGAACAACACCTGAAACATTTTTAATAAGCTAGCCAACAAATTCTGAACTCACGTTTGGCCCACAGTTTGATAGCTCTCAGAGTTAACCTGAAGTTGTCAATGTTTGGTACTAGATGTAAAATTTCATCGGTTACCCTGCAACCTGATTAACAGGGAGTGAAAAAACAGAACATGAAATCATCAAAAGTTTAATGATAATGTTTCTTTTCAATTTTCTAAGATTGATGTCAAACTTAAATAAAAACTATTCCATTGAATCAGTAACATTGATTGAATAAAAAGGCAAGTAAAAAATCTAAAACTTTTATCACAAACATTACTGTAAACCAAACAACCTGTAATCTACCTAATCTCAAACTTTGATCTTATAATTAAAACTTCTTCCAGTCCAGATATACCGGCAAAGGTTTAATCCACTTACGTCTACAAGAATTATTCTCTGAGAACAGGGCAATAGCAATGTGAATACAATAGTGTTCAAAAGTAACCCCTTTAAAGCCCAACAGTTGAAAAGGTTACAAAGAGTATCATGATCACAATTAATTAGGGTTATGCAGTGAAACTGAAACCACTAGTAATAGAGTACAAATGTCAATCTTTAAATGCCCCAGGAAGAAAAGAAGTAACAGTGCAAGATACTAGCAAAATAAATTACCATATACCCCTCTGCAGTCTTAACTATTAAGTAAAGCATATTTTATACGACTCACTATAGGTAAACAACAGGACTATAAATAGCTCCATTATAAAATCTGAGGTAAAAACTATTTCGTATTTGACAAAAACTGCTACTATGCAAATGGAAGTAAGATTTTAACATACCATTAAGACTTCTTATGCATCTTATATCTAAATTCTTAAGCAGACTGTCATCTCGTAAGTCCAAGTCTTCTGGAATAGTCTGCAGTGCTAATCTTGCAAACAAAATATCAATCTAAAACAAAAACAAAACTTAATATTCCATATCCATCAAACTACTTTTAAGGCATTTCTTTAACAAAGAAAACACCTTTAGTCTTCTCATCAACTATAAACATGACAATGTCTCCAAAAGTCCAAAGTCCATTAATTTATATCACAGGTATTTTAATCATATCTTAAAACATAGCACTATGAAAGACAACTTGAATAAATACTTGTCATTTTAATCATGCTTACTAAGTTTAATTTACTAAGTTTACTAATGCATCTATTGGATATACTACATTTGTTAATGTACCTACTACCAGACCATTTAAAATTAACTGTTTAGTTCTCCATCTATATAAATTGCAAGCTGATTATATATTAAAAGGTGCCTAACTATAAGGCCAATATCCTTTTATTTAGCCCAAATATACCTGCCAGTAAAAAGGGGGTTCCTTATATTTAAGAACTTATGTATCTGTAACATTACGTTTCCCCAACTTAGTTTTTTTTTTTTTTTTAAAGATTTTATTTATTTATTTATTAGGAAAGAGAGAGAGAACATGAGAAGGGAGAAGGTCAGAGTGAGAAGCGGACTCCCCATGGAGCTGGGAGCCCGATGTGGGACTCGATCCCGGGACTCCGGGATCATGACCTGAGCCCAAGGCAGTTGCTCAACCAACTGCGCCACCCAGGGGCCCCCCAACTTAGTTTTGACTAAATAGAAATAAAACAAAAATAAACACTAGCTAATTTTGAAGGTTTATAGAATGCAACTGACAAAACTCCTCCCCCCCCTTTTTAAGTAGGCTCCATGCCCAGTGAGGAGCCCAATGCAGGGCCAGAACTCTTGACCCGGAGGTCAAGACTTGAGCTGAGACCAAGAGTCAGACACTTAACCAACGGAGCCACACAGGCTCTCCCTTTTTTCCAAGGAAAGGTGAGAGTGTGAACAAACTTAGCATGGATTTGGTCATTATTCCTGAGGGTATGATTTCATGGTTCCAAAACTCTGGATGCTTCCAGAAATAAGCCTTTTAGAAGATCACTTTCAAAGACAGTATTTTAAAAGAACTTATTGTGGAAAATCACTTAAAACATGCACCTACAAAACAGATAAACAGCCGTACACTTTTATAAATAATTAACTTGTGGTATAGCATAAATGTTCCAACGAAACAGATTCCAAAGTCCAGTAGCTCCCCAAATTTAGACAGAAAGAAAGACTATATGCTTACAAAAACATGTAACTCAAAAAGCAAATCAACAGAGATCAACATTTTAAGTTGGGATAAAATGATTTTTAAAATGGCCTAAGGTAGGGATGCCTGGGTGGCTCAGATGGTTTAGTGGCTGCCTTCAGCTCGGGTCATGATCCCAGGCTTCTGGAATCCAGCCCCACATTGGGCTCTCTGCTTAGTGGGGAGCCTGATTCCTCCTCTGCCTCTGCCTGCCTCTCTGCCTGCTTGTGCTCTCTCTCTCTCTCTGACAAAGAATGAATGAAACCTTTGGAAAAAAAATAATAATAAAATAAAATAATGTTCTAATGTAAAGACATTCCCTAAAACAGTGTCATTTTTATATACAACGGATGGATAGAAAATTAACACATTAAATATTTCAAGTAACCATCTGACTTTCATCTCCATCCTGAAAAGTTCACACAATTGAGTGGGGTCTTTCACAAAAAACAATCCCTCCTTCTTTGGTAGTGTTCTTTTGGGGAAAGCAGGACACTGCCTTACCTTACAGATTGTTTTAGATTTATTTAAACAATGCCAGCAAAATCTACCTAAACTTGACAAACCTTCACTATATTTAACATTTTATGTCTACTTACTTAAGGTTAATCATTCGACTTT
>CM052797.1:119316084-119337666 GCA_028533885.1 Nasua narica | reverse complement strand
AATGCAAGCATACATATTAAGCCCTTGAAAGGGTCTGGCAAATTGCAAGAGTTCAATAAATGACCACTATACCACAAAATTCACTCAATTTCACTAATTTTTATAACTCCTCCCCTTTCACCCCAAACATTTACGCACTCTTAAATCTTTTACTTCTTCCTGTAATTTCAACTTATCATAGAATGAGGTGAAAAAGTCACTTCGATCAACATGTCTTGGTGCAACACACAACGCATCAATATCGGCACCTAAAAAAAATTAAGCCCATCAACCACTAATTACAAGAAAATTATTTTGCATCTTATCATGGCAGTACTTGATGTTGAGAATCTGTTAACATTATACTGGTGAGTCTCTAAAAATGTGCCCTTCCCCTTAAAAAACATGACTGGTCAGTATAGGAAAAACATGATCCTAATTGAGGGGGTATCTTAATTCCTGCAACATCCTCTAATTGTGGTGGCCCAGGTGATCTGGGAGTCAGAGGAAGGTAACTCAGATAGGACTTTTATGTTAAAGAGAGGGAGCTAGTCAAGAATATACCCAACATTTTGATGTTACTAGTCATAGCCACGTTCATTAGCAAACCCAAACAAAGTGTTTCCCCCACACACACATTATGTGAGTAGGGCTGATAGGCCTCTATCTGGCCCCTAAATGGGACCTAAAGAACCAACTCCAAAAATGATCATTGGCAAGAATCCAAAGAGGCATACCATGGTAAGATACTTATTACTAATTTAGTGCTTGATAGGAGGCCAGCCTTGAGTGCATAGGGGAACACAACAAAGATGACTTAAATCAGTAACTGGGACCATAAAAGGGAGCGATCAATGTGGAATCAGGTCAACATAGTCACTTCCCTAGAAGACTCAAAAGCTAAGGCACTACTCTGAAGGCTGTATATTTAGCACATACGTGAAAGGGAGAAAAGCGTACAGTGCACAGGACACCTCAAAAGCAAATGCACTAACTACTACTGGCATAGAGCAGTGGGAGATGGGGAGGAGGAAGGATGCCAGGACAAAGAGAACACTATCCTGGCAGATACTTTTAACAAAGAAGCCAGTGGTTAATGGTTAAAGAATGCTAGTTCTGCCAAGAGATGGCTGAGAGAAACTGTTCAAGCATACTGTTTCACTTAAGTTTCAGGCATCTATTTGTTACATGAGAATAAGAGAACTGAGGAATAAATGAGATAATGAAGACCAAAAGCTTATTATTAGCTCAGTGCCCAGTAAAAAGCCCAATAAATGTTCTCTGCCATGATAACGCTTTCACTGTGTATTTATTTGCGTAAGTACAAGTGTAAGCAAAAAAATATTGACAGTAATCACCAGTGGCTTCAGATACACTGCTATGGTTTGGTTTTTGCTCAAATGTATTTTACGACTATCAAAAAAAGCACAAGGAAAAGAAAGTCTACAGGTCTTTTTAAAAGGCTTGCATTCATTTTTGTTCTGATTTCCCGACTTGATATTCTTTAGGTAGAGGAAATGATAGAGAGCAGCACTGTCCAAAAGAACTCTCCAACGGGCAGTAAGTTCTCTCCGCACTTTGCAGCACAGTAGCCACTAGCCACCATGTTACTGAGGGACACTGAAAATGTGGCTACTTCCACTGAGCCACTTACTTCTTCAGCTTAAGAACAGCTGACGTTCAATGTTACACTCGCCTCAGGTGTACAACACAGTGATTGCACAAGTCTATACATTATGCTCTGCTCACCACTCTTAAGTGTAGTTACCACCTCTTACTACACAAGGCTGTTACCGTACTATTGACTATTTTGCCTACGCTATACAGAACTGTTTTTTTTAATTTACTTAGTACCACATTGGCCAGTGCAGGTTTAGAAGGCATCTTTTTTTATCTTTTAACCAACATCAGGCTCCCTGAAGTACTCTATCTTCCAAGCAAACTCACTCAAGTAACTGTGATGAATGTATCATTATGATTTTTAAAACTAAAAAGAGTATTCCTTCTCAAGATAATTAAAACAGTATTTATTTACCTTTTGTATGTACTCCTAATCTGTAAGATCCAAACGTAAAAATTTTCCCTCCAACATTTTCAATTACAGATTGTGGAAGATTCTGTTTAAACAAACAAGAAATGGATATTCTATCAGTGGAGCACAAAAGAAATTATTTCAAATAGCACTATATAATAATTTTTTAAAAACCCAAGAATTCAGTGCAAATTCATGGAGGGTAAATAAACTCTTTAAGTTCTACCAAATACCAGGCCTTCAGATATCAACCAATTTTAAAATAAAAGCAAATTCCAATTTTAGTGAACGTTCCTTAGTAACCCATACCATTTTAGAGTTTTCCCACATTTCTCAAAACTGCTATAAAAGAGGACTATCATACAGGAGAGCATGTCATTCCACTGGAGCAACGTTAGAAGCAGATTTTATTCATTCAGATATTTATTCATTTATTCAAGATGCTACACATATCATGAATGTTAGAATAAAACAAAAATATATTTTGATGGCTTAAAAAATTACATTCAATGATTATACTGAATATTCCATAGTACATTAGATACAATTCTACCATATCAAAAGTGATTTTAAGGCCGATACTGCTACATAATAGTTTAGATTTCCAAAGGCTTTGGTGGGATGACTTTGAATAGAACTAAAACTTACTGATAGTTTCTTAGAGTAGAAACACCAAGAAAAAGGAGAAAGGAAAGCATTTAAAAATCATCTTCCTGACCCTGGTACT
This sequence comes from Nasua narica, assembly GCA_028533885.1. Taxonomy (NCBI): domain Eukaryota; kingdom Metazoa; phylum Chordata; class Mammalia; order Carnivora; family Procyonidae; genus Nasua; species Nasua narica. The sequence goes on along the minus strand of CM052797.1, from coordinate 119,334,928 downwards.
ACTGTAAAGTACTATGGTGAATACTTAATGCCACTGGTGGTAAGGATGATACCTGTCCAAACAAAAAACAATTTTAATGTGTGCTTGGTCAATGTTTCTCTTCACTTTCTAATTCCTCGGTAAAGTCTTATTCAGTACCAAAACACCCATCACTCCTCCTCACCTCCCCCAAGTAACATAAATGAAAAGTGTTACTTCATCCTACAAAAACCTTAAAAATAAATTGTAAAGATTCAGGGACTCCCTTGTTTTTTGAGGGTGCATTTAATCAACACTTACAGAAAAAGGACCATGTGGATATATAACATTACATTTGTCTTCCTACATTTAGAAATCTAAAAACCTCACTTGCAAATGGCCTGGTTATGTAAATTAAGCCAGCAAGACGTTGCAGGAATAGGCCTACAAAGGGGGTTAAGGAAGAAACTACCTGAGAACAATGACCTACAAACTTTTCTAGTAAAACAGATCTTTTGGATAAGTGCACTGTAAAGAACTGTCCAACACAGTAGCCACTACGGTGTGAAATATATGTATGTGTATATAGTGAAATACAGCTAGCTTGGCTGAGGAACTAGGTATTTTAGTTCACTTAAACTGAAACAGCCACATGTCGCTAATGGCTACTGTATTAACACGTTTACACATTAGTATGATTATAGCTATTTTAATAATTTTAACCTAGAATATTAAGATTCCTTAATTCAGGTCATAGAAAAATAAATTGCAAAATCTTTTTTTTTTTTTTGGTCTCAGAATATTAGCAAACACGACAACTAAAGTAAAATTCAAATCTTATATAACTCCCCGCCAAAATACGATAAATAAATTAATTGGAACTATCTATTAACCACTGCTTCTTAACCAGGGATGACTCTACTCCTCCAGGAACATATAGCAATGTCTGGAGACATTTTTAGTCATAATTTGGAGAGATTAAGGGCAGGGGCGGTGCATTTAGTAAAAAGGAGTCAGGGATGTGTTTTGCTTAACATCTTATGATGCACATGACAGCACCCTAAAAAAGTTATCTGATCCCAAAATATACACAGGGTCAACATCAAGAAATCCTGTATCAATTCTTAAAACTAACCATCTGGGGAAGAAATTCTCTCTACAAAAGGCAGGCACAAAGGATCAAAACTTATGAAGCCTAACCTCAGTCCGTTTCTCTAATCAACTTACTACCTATGGTTAGGCTATAATGAAAAGGACACTGATAAATCTGAATAGGAATAAGCATTACTTTCATTAATCCTAACACATTTTCTTACCCACAATAAAACCAGCAGGAAGAACTGTATCAAGAATTACTGGTTGGGGCGCCTGGGTGGCTCAGACGGTTAAAGCCTCTGCCTTCAGCTCCGGTCATGATCTCATGATCTCAGGGTACTGGGATGGAGCCCTGAATTGGGCTCTCTGCTCAGGGGAGCCTGCTTCCCCCTCCTCTCTCTCCCTGACTCTCCCTACTTGTGATCTCTCTCTCTCTCTCTCTGTGAAATAAAAAATCTTTAAAAAAAAAAAAGAATTACTGGTTAAAGGGGGCACCTGGGTGGCTCAGTGGGCTAAAGCCTCTGCCTTCAGCTCCTGTCATGATCTCAAGTTCCTGGGACCAAGCCCCAAATCGGGCTCTCTGCTCAGCAGGGAGCCTGCTTCCCCTCTCTACCTGCCTCTCTGCCTACTTGTGATCTCTCTCTCTCTGTCAAATAAATAAATAAAATCTTAAAAAAAAAAAAAAAAAAAGAATTACTGGTTAAAGAAACTAACTTAAGTAAATACCTGAAACAAACTATCAATGAGGCAGTACTCATGTTTCACATCAAATAGATCTAAGTTTTGGCTTTGTCTACTTGACTATGGCTTTAAACTTAAACATTTAAAAAATGCCATTAAAACAAAGCTGTAGTTCCTACAGAAGGTTAAGGAAACACTAAGTTCAATAAATGAGTAAAAAATACTGAAACTTGGGGCACCTGGGTGACTCAGTTGGTTAAGCAACTGCCCTCAGCTCAGGTTATGATCCTAGAGTCCCAGGACCGAGTCCCACATCGGGCTCCCTGCTCAACAGGTAGTCTGCTTCTCCCCGTGACCCTCCCTACTCATGCTCTCTTTCTCTCTCATTCTTTCTCAAATAAATAACTAAAATATTAAAAAAAGAAAAACTTAACTTGGAGATCTGCTGCTCAGCTCAAAAAGAACTTCCTTTATAAAAATCACATACATGGGGCGCCCGCTGGCACAATTGGTTAAGAGTCCAATTCTTTTTTTTTTTTTTTAAAGATTTTATTTATTTATTTGAGAATTTGAGAGAGAGAGAAAGAGAGCACGAGTGGGGAGAAGGTCAGAGGGAGAAGCAGACTCCCAGCAGAGCTGGGAGCCCGATGTGGGACTCGATCCCAGGACTCCGGGACCATGACCTGAGCCGAAGGCAGTCGTTCAACCAACTGAGCCACCTAGGCGCCCCTCTTTTTGTAGGCACAGAGAGATCACAAGTAGGCAAAGAAGCAGGCAGAGCGTGGGGGGGGAAGCAGGCCCCCTGCTAAGCAGAGAGCCCAATGAGGGGCTCAATCCCAGGACCCTGAGATCATGACCTGAGCCGAAGGCAGAGGCTTTAACCCACTGAGCCACCCAGGCGCCCCAAGAGTCCAACTCTTGATTTCAGCTCAGGTCATGATCTTGGGGTCCTGGGATCAAACCCCATGTCCAGGCTCTGAGAGAGTATGCCTGAGATTCTCTCTCTCTGCACCGCAACCCAATAAATCTTTAAAAATAAATAAATAATAAAAGCTCATTCATATCAGAAATTCTATCAGTGAGAAACCATGCAGTACACAGAGTCCCCCGTTTAGAACACTCCCAATGCTGAAATTTAATCAGTTGCTTAAAATACACGTACGTTGTTTTAAGAAAACAGTATTATACTGGGGCACCAGAGTGGCTCAGTTGCTAGGCATTTGCCTTTGGTTCAGGTCATGATCCCAGGGTCCTGGGATCAGGCCCCGCATTGGGCTCTTGGCTCAGCAGGAAGCCTGCTTCTCCCTCTCCCCCTGCTTGTGTTCGTTCCCTCTCTTGCTGCCTCTTTGTCAAATAAATAAATAAAAATCTTAAAAAAAAAAAAAGTATTATAAATTTGACTAAAACCAAAAGACTTTCTTCTATGTTAATCCCCTCTCTCAAGTTTTCTTCAATCCCTGGTTCTCTTTCCATCAATTTTTCAAGTTGTATTATAGATTAAATATGCATTTTGTACTGTCCTGAGAAAATTACCACTATGTAAGCAATTTTTTTAAAGAATTTTTTTTAAAGATTTTATTTTTATTTATTTGAGAGAGAGAGAGAAAGTGAGAGAGAGCATGAGAGGAGAGAAGGTCAGAGGGAGAAGCAGACTCCCTGCAGAGCTGGGAGCCCGACGCGGAACTCGATCCTGGAACTCCAGGATCATGACCTGAACCGAAGGCAGTTGCTTAACCAACTGAGCCACCCAGGCGCCCCTGTAAGCAATTTTTTTTAATGTAAACTCTAGCCCAACATGGGACTCAAGCTTACAACCCCAAGATCAAGAGCTGCACCCTCTACAGAGTAAGCCAGCCAGATGCCCCTATGCAATTTTTTAAAATGGGTCAAATGAATTCCACACACAACTCTAAGAATACATTTCCTTTATCAGAAGCCCAGTCATGGATTCATCAACTGTATGTATGATTTTTCATAATAATATTTTAGGAACTCAGAATGTTATAAAAAAAACCAAACAGATGTTGAGTTTGAGAGTTTAATATCTGCAAACCTAAAAACTGTTCAATGTCATAACGTTGCTTAAAATTAAGGTAACAGGATTCTCAAATATTTAATATACATTTTTAAAGCACCTCTTCAGGCAAATATCTATTATTTCTGTGAAGCATAAGTAATTACGGAGTTTCAGCTTGAAATACTGCAACAAAAAAGTACGTATAAAATCACTGAATTCAGTTCAGGTTTCCCTGCTTTCAAAATAACTAGAAACAAAACCTAATTCTGTTATAAAATAGTCTAAAACGGACTTTGCGTTAAAGAGTCTAAATCCACTCTAATAAGAACAGCTTAAGATTTGCTGCTGTTCAGTTGGCAAATCATTTCATATATAAATAAGTCATCTTACCTTGCTTTCACTGATTTCTCGTATCCACTCTTTCACCAGGTTATTTAATTTTCCCAAAATTAAAATCCTGTTGATAGAGCAAATATCAATCAAGTATCAAGTTGTTTCATTACTAATTAAAATGAAAATCAGTTCTCAATAGGGAGCTTCCTAAATTTTAACCACTTTTTAAGTTATCAGAAAGTATACAGTAGTTTACTACAGGCATTGTTACACTGGATAAGGCATTCTTTTAGCTGAAAAAGGACTCTCCTGACAATTCTGTGCTGTAATAACCAAAAGCATCAAAAATCAAAAGGGAATAAAATCCACTGTAGAGGGCGCCTGTAGTGGCTTGGTTGGTCAGGTCATGATACCAGGGCCAGCATAGGGCTCCCGGCTCCAAGGGGAGTCTGCTTCTCCCTCTGACCTTCTCTCCTCTCATGCTCTCTCTCACTTTCTCTCTCTCTCTCTAATAAATAAAATCTTTAAAAAAAAATTCACTGTAGGGGCGCCTGGGTGGCTCAGTGGGTTGAGCCTCTGCCTTCGGCTCAGGTCATGATCTCAGGGTCCTGGGATCGAGCCTGCTTCCCCCTCTCTGCCTCCTCTCTGCCTATGTGTGATCTCTCTCTGGGTCAAATAAACAAATAGTCTTTTAAAAAAAAAAATCACTGTAGAAAAAATGTTTTTTTCCTAAGCATTGCTCTTGCTCAAGACATTTCAGGGAATAATTCTAAGTAGATAATGCCTCAAAAATTAGTTTATTACACTGATAAAAAATTACAAATTAAAAGAAAAATATGTATGTGTGTATTCACCTGCGCTGCAGTTCCTCTTCCTCTTCAAAAACCCCAAAGGGCTTCAGAGTCTCAATTAGTTTCTGTGTAAGCAGGCAGTCAGTCTCCTTGGGGGCTGCTAAGCTGATAGGAGAGGTGATGCCATAGTGCTTCTGGGGCGGCTGTGTTTGTTGTGATCCCTGCGTTGTAACTGGACTACAAACAAAATTAGATAAAATTACTGCCAAAGAATTTCTACAATTTGAAACAAACCATTTGACTAGAAAAACTGCTTTAGTAAAATACATTTCTAAGCACAGTTGGTTCCCTGCCATACCCAAAAAGACTCCTTTCAAAAGACATCTTACAGGGGCACCTGGGTGACTCAGTGGGTTAAAGCCTCTGCCTTCGGCTCAGGTCATGATCTAGGGGGCCTGCTCAGGTCATGATCTAGGGGGCCTGGGATTGAGCCCTGAGTTGGGCTCTCTGCTCAGCAGGGAGCCTGCTTCCCCTCCTCTCTCTCTGCCTGCCTCTCTGCCTACTTGTGATCTCTCTCCTGTCAAATAAATAAAATCTTTTTTAAAATAAATAAATAAATAAATAAATATCTTAAAAATAATTTTTTTATTTGTCAAATAAATAAAATCTTAAATAATAAATATCTTTTTGTCAAATAAATAAAATCTGTCAAATAAATAAAAATCTTAAAAAAAAAAAGACATCTTACAACAAAAAGCAACCAAACAAAAGCAAGTCACCAAAGAGAAAACTCTGTATCTCTTCCCACTCCAAGGATTTTTAACTTTGTCATTACTTAAATATCTAAATAAGCTATAAGAATTTAGATCAAATATACTGGTAGAGAAAACACAATCTAGAATATGGTGAACCGAGAAACTACTTCTTGAAAAGGAGCCAAAATCTGCTGCACTGTTATTTCTAAAGCAATGATAAACAGACTACAAAGACACTATTTAGCCAATACAAGAGACTCCCCACAAATAAAACTCAGTATCTGACTCACAGTGAATAAATTTCATAAAATACAGGGCAAATAACAAAGATAACTTGCAGAATGGGGGGCACCATAGTCACACACTTAAGCTTATTACACATTACTGTGAGAGACGGGCACTTCAACAGTGATGCTAGTCTAAAAGTATTTTTCCCCCATTTTAAGAGAAATTCCAGATTTTTACAATAAAGGCATGGTATGCTTGAAATGCTTTAGGAAATTAGACTCGAGCATTTTTTGATGAAACTCATTCTTGTCTCTTATTCTGTTAAAATAATTCTAAGTCAATTGACAAGCGCTCTAAAGATAAGTAGCACAATTATTATATAAAAACAAGTCAAATACCATGTAAAATGAGGAACAGGCTAAGAACTTATTTCTCCCATATCAGTTCCTTAAAAAATTAAAGTGTTTGTTTTACATACACACACACACCTCTACTTTTCTTTCCTATGTATTTTTTTTTTTTTACTTTGAAGAGAAAAAAAATTGAAGTGCTATAATCTACTCAAGCAATAATGTGCCAAATCCAAGAATCCTATGCGTGGAAGTCCCATTATGCATGTAATACCTACCCACTGGGTTCTGGTTCATACAGTGACTGCTGGACAGTGTTCTACAGTCTGTTTTCCAATATCAACACAGAACTAAGAATGCCAGGGAACCCAGACTGCTTGTTTCTAAGTTACCCATTGGTCTGTATATTCTCTAGTCATTCATGTTTTGTAGTAACATTTACTAAATAAATGTAAGTCAAATATATTATCTGTTGCAGCGATTAATTCATGTTAGATCCTTCCTCCTACGCCTGTAACCTAAACTGCAAAGCTATACAAAGGCTATGTTAATTCCCAGAGCTGGGGATCCACGTGAGCATCAAGCACTGTCTCAGACTAAATATCTTACATTAATGCTCTATTTTTCAAATGTATGTAGCATCTCCTATGATTAAAATATACAAATTAACCTAAGTGTAAATGCATTCATGATGTCTTGGTTAGTACATACTGTCAATAAAGTTACCAGCAGATTCCATAAAAGTGACAAAAAGGTAGCCCTCACGGTGCCTGCATGGCTCAGCTGGTTAAGCATCTGCTCAGGTCATGATCCCAGGGTCCTGGGATCGAGCCCCACACATGGCACTGGGCTCCCTGCTGGGGCGGGGGAGCCTGCTTCTCCCTTCTCCCTCTGCCTGCTGCTACAGCTGCTTGCTTGTGCTCTAATAAATAAAATCTTAAAAAAAAAAAAAAGGGTAGCCCTCGAAACTGCCTAACCATTTGAGAATTCTTCATACCATACCTACTGATTTCAGATAAATCAGGTATTAAATGAAAACAGCAAAAATAATCCACTCTAGTGGAATGTTTTTGGTTTTGAGCAAGTAGTACATTTCTCTACATTCATTCCTTTCTGAAAGAGTTAAATCTATTACCAGTTGAGTTGGGTCATCAACAAAATATGAGTACTCACTCTCTGTGAGGTTAAGGCTCACTTCTTTTTCCCATTTTTTTCTTTCTCAAATATTCAGGTTTTTCACTGACACACAAAAAAATAGTGCTTGGAAAGGTCCTATCTACTTCAAAAATATCACCAGAATATTAGGACACCGACTCATATTTCGAAATTCACACCAAGTCTGCTCACCCTAATTTGAAAAATATGTTGATTTCTAGGAGTTTCCACGTTAACGTTTTGATGGGGAAACAAATTAGATGCAAATTACAGCTTTTTATTTACTTTATCAAAATACTGTCACATCATCTAAAATAAAATCACATTTGTCCCATCTAATTCAGGAAAGAACATATACAGTAAGCATATGTCTACACATGTATGCATACAGAACATGTATCTAACTCAAGTACATGTATAAAACATACACAAATTCAAGAACACATATAAAAAAATAAAAATGAATCAAAACCAAATAAGAGGAAAGAAATACATGTTCTGAAAGTCACAAGATACCTGTGCCTCCAATAAAAATAGCTAAATTTTATCTTAAACAGCTGACTAGAAATTCCAGGCTACCATATGCTTTCAATGTCCAAAATGTCCCAAGTAGAAACGCTAACCATGACTGTAAGTGGAGAAAGTCAAGTTTTCCATTCAATTTTATTATTTTTTTAAAAGGATTTTATTTATTTAGTTGACAGACAGTGAGAGAGGGAACACAAGAAGGGGGGAGTGGGAGAGGGAGAAGCAGGCTCCCCGCTGAGCAGGGAGCCAGATGTGGGGCTCGATCCCAGGACCCTGGGATCATGACCTGAGCCAAAGGCAGACGCTTAATGACTGAGCCACCCAAGCGCCCCTCCATTCAATTTTAATATTAGAAATCAAGTAGAGCGATAAAATAATTTAAGGGCCTTTTATTTGCTGTTCTAACAAGAGAAAAAACACACATTCCAATACTGAGTAATTTAAAGGATCCTGTTTATAGACCCTCTCCTGGAACAATACACCAGACAGCTATCAACCCCGAGAATGCAGAGTTCTTCCTCCCATTCTTGAACACATTAGACATCTGCCCCTATCTATCACTTTCTAGAGACATTTCTTACTAGCATTTAGTTTTCTTTAGACATTACCCTATTTTAATAATGAAATCCTACACTTACATAAAACAAAGAAAAAACAGACTAGATATAGAACTACAGTATCTGTGATTTATTAAAATTTCTTTCGGGTTTTTACTATGAAGAACATGTGTGCTTTTCCTGAGCAGTTTATTTTCATCTCTTGAACATGATTTATCTTTACTTTTAGGATACTCTATGAATTCTCAGAAAATGGTGGCCATCCAGCAAGTTCTCTACTCTACAACAATCCAATTATCACTGTATGTCTGTAAGAACTTGTACCCTAATTTCTTGCTGTTTCATATCTCTATCCTTATTTTTCCTTTTCACCCACCCTTTAATGCAAAACATTTTGTTGGTTTTTAACATGTGACTTAAGCATTCTGTCTTAATCCTTTCTGGATCAGAATAAGATATAAATACATAACTACAATTACAGTACATAGATGAATTTTGCCCCCTCTCAAAAATCACACACACACACAAAAAACAGCAAAACATTACTTTCCCCATCCCAAGTGTCTGGTGAGTAGAAGAGTGGCATCTGGGGAGCCCACAGAGTTTAGTATTTTCAGGATTCTTCTCTCAATTGTGGAACAGAGGGTATTTTCTTTACAACATTTAAAATATTATCATTAAAGCGAGGCTTACACAGGACACATACCAAAAAAAGTTTTTCCCTTTTTTATTTTTAACTTAATTGCATTATTATTTTTATATTATTTTTTTTAGTTTTAACATTCTGTGTAACAATTCCATTCCAACTACTCTAGTTTTGACTCTTGGTACCTTGTTCTTACTCCTCCTTTCTCCCTTGTCCACCATCCATTATGCTCCGAAGCATATCCTCTTAAAACACCTTCCTTAAAAACCTCCATGATTTCTGGTGGCAGAATTCAAAACTCTTGTCTACAAAGCCTGCTCTCAATTCAGAAGCAATATGATGAAGTAGAAAGACAGAAAGCAGGTCTGATTTCACAGGTACTAGTTATGTATCACTCTGGTTTCACTTCTATCATTAGTTATATTATTATCTATAAGTTGTAACTCCAAGGATTTATCTTAGAATTTATCTCTCTCCTCTACGTCGGATAGTAAACTAGGAATTTAAAAACTATAGCACAACTGTAACACTAAAGAACAGTTTCCAAGCATAAAAAGTTTTAATCCAAAACTCAAAGAAAAATCCACCCTTTCCCAATGTTAGGCTATGCATAACATGACTCTAATTGGAACAAATATATTTAGAATAGCACGTTTTTGAGAAATTAGTCTATGACTGCAAGTTGCTTATTTCAGCTATATATTTCAAAAGTCTAGGCATCTAATTTAAGTGTACTCTGAAATATCGAGAACCTCTCTGGTACAGTAATTACAAAGCTAACTCAAATAGTATAGTACAAGTTCCCATGATTTGTTAACTCTAGTTTAGTGGCCTTATATCCAAAGTATGATCAATCTTCACATAAATTGTACTAATAACCATTTCAAGTCACTGAGGAAAGTACAGAACACTCAAATGGGTGTGGTTATCCATTGTAAAATCTAAATTCCAGATGCCATGGTATTTCAAAATATTGAAGAATCAGAAATATTTCAAAATATGAGAAACCCAATACTATTTTCAGAACCATACTTAAGACACACAAAACTCAAAAGCCATACAGAAAAAAATTTATCTACATAAAAATATTCCAGCTTTTATATAATAAAAATATATCATAACCAAAGTTAAATAAGTGAAGAAAATACATGTAACATATCCCAAAGAGTAATAGTCTCAATGCATAGAGTTCTTAAATCAACTAAAAAAAAGTTTCACTGTACATCAGGCAAGCAAATTAGGACAACTATTTTCCTGTCAGATTGCAGAAAAACAAAGCTGATAAACATCTGGTAAAAATGAAAGATCTATTATAAACCTACAGTATTGGTAATGGTTTAAGATAACGAGCACTCTTACTCATCACAATGGAAATGAACATAATTTTAAAAAGCAATCTAGAAATATTCATTAAAATTTAAAAATGCATGTACGCATTTTAAAAGTTTATGTTCAACAATTTCACCTCTACCAATCTATTTTACAGAAATACTAGGACAGGGGCACCTGGATGGCTCAGTTGTTGGGCGTCCGCCTTTGGCTCAGGTCATGGTCCCAGGGTCCTGGGATCCAGCCCAACCAACATCCAGCTCTCTGCTCGGCAAGAAGCCTGCATCTCCCTCTCCCACTCCCCCTGCCTGTGCTCCCTCTCTCGCTGTGTCTCTCTCTGTCAAATAAATAAATAAGATCTTTAAAAAAATAAAAAAGAAATGGTAGGACAAAAGACTCAAACCAAAGGCCCTGAAGTTGGGAAACATGTTCTTTTCAATTCACAACACAGTTCTAATAAATGAAATAGAACACAAAAATCCATACTTTCAGCCACTTGTGGGATAGGGATACAAAAGGTCAAACATGGGCCCCAAGTCCTGTACCGCAATAATAAACTTGAAATGAGCAGTGCCTATCCCAGGGTTATCCCCTATGGGCCAGGGGCGGGCAGGTGGGGGCATTACTGGTATCTGTAATTACCTCTGTGACTCCACAGGTTCTAGAATTTGACCCTTCTCCTAGGAATAATACAAAAAGATGTTCAAGGTTGTTCATTGGACCACTGTCTACAATGTACCAGGTGGAAGCCACCTAAATATCCCTTAATAAATGACTGGTTGATTACAGTAAATTCTTAAAACATAACACTATGCCATATAAAAAGAATGAGGTGATTATTACATGTAGTAGCATAGAAATATGCCCACACTATATCAGCTGAAAAAAGCTGTGGAATATAATTATAATACTATTTATTGAAACCTCAAAATATTCCAGGTAGCATGTCAAGCACTCTACAATTTTCCCAATTGTTCCTAACAACTCTACTATTAACTGTCACCATATTACAGATGAACAAAGTGGAGAAACAACAGTGTATCTAAATTCACTTGGCCAGGATAAGAACCCAGGCATCTAACCTCTATGCTGAAGTGCCTTTATACATCTTTCACAATACATAGGTTTATATATTTAAAAATTATTTGTTTTTATATCTACATAAAAACGCACCAAAAAGAACTGAGATAGAATTTTCACTTTGTACTTTATAAAGGTTTGTTTCAACTTACTAAATTGTTTTTTAATTAAATATTAATGATATCGTACAAAAGATGAAAATCATCTAATTCTACTACGTATTAACCATTAAATTACGTTAGTCATAGTAAGGAGGCCAAAATCATACCCTAAAATTACTCCCTGGCAGCAAGTGACACCAAATAAATGTTCAATTTAAAACAATAATTAGCATTTTGATTATTAGATTTACAAAATTTATGCTAATCAAAACATATTATTTAAAAGTGAAATAAACAAGATGTTGAAGAATGGATTTTTGGGGGTGCCTGGGTGGCTCAGTGGGTTAAAGCGTCTGCCTTCAGCTCGGGTCATGATCTCGGGGTCCTGGGATCGAGCCCCACATCAGCCCCACATCGGGCTCTCTGCTCAGAAGGGAGCCTGCTTCCTCCTCTCCCTCTGCCTGCCTCTCTGCCTACTTGTAATCTCTCTCTCTCTCTCTGTCAAATAAATAAGTAAATAAAACCTTTAAAAAAATAAACGGATTTTCCCATGCAATACTGCAATGAGAAAATAGTAAATACAAAGCAAACCATGCTTTATTTATTGCGCCAGAAAACTGCTAAGGCATTCAAAGTTATCAAACTTCATCAATCCAGTTTTTCTAAAAGCACCTTTGCCTCATTTAACTTAATTTTGCCAGAAAGTACAGCATTTATTAGGTTGAAATTTACTAAACTCCTAAATATGTCTGAAAAACATTAAAATCAGGAATACAAAGATAGTCTCTGCTCTCAATGACAATCTCAGATTTGGTCTGGTTCAGATCCTTAAACAAGTGCAAAGTAAAAGCTTAAACTAAATACTACAGAAACAAAGAATCAAGGCTATGCCAAAGAAAATCAGTAAGGAGGCGGACTCTCCAAATGACTTTAATGGGGGGGAAGAGAGCGGGCAGTCTAGGCAGATGACTAACAGAAAAAGAAAGGACAACAAATCAGCGATGGTGTTTTCTCAAATAGTTAATGTTTAATGACTTTGCGCCCCAGTTTAAACAAAGCTCATACTATTGATGAATCCCTGCCTCCTGATATTGGGCATATGGAATATGTCGTGCCCTAAAGCTATCAACAAAGTCAAAATTCACAGCTACCAGCCAATTGAAAACACTTTATCATTTCTTCATAGTTTTACTTAAGTTAAAATTGAAAGCTTAACCTACCTGATAATCTTCTTTGGAAGCAATCAGATAAATCACAAAGACATATTTAATGTAAGAATTCGCCACAATATAATTTGCTGTAAAGAGGCCTGAACCTTAAATATAATGTGCCCACTGGGATTAAGTAAGAAAGGACACCAGACAGAAAAGGAGTAAGGATCTAAATGTGTATTCAACATTAATTCTTAATAGAAATAATATAATCTCTTTCACAAGAAGTTTACTGTAGGATGTTTTAATTTCACTAGTAGCTTAGTCCAGTCTATAACCAAAACAACATATCTGATCACTAAGGAATTATACAAAGAATCACTAATTCACCTGCCACGTGCTCTCTGTAACTGATACCAAACATATTTACAACCTCACTATATTCTTAAAGTATGTATTCCAGGTCAATCGGTATTTAGTCGGCAGCAGCAGAGGGCCAGTAATAAATTGTGCTCAAGGGGACCAAATTTGGAAATGCAAGGTTGACTGATTATGCAGGGGAAGAGTACTTGTTACTCAGTTATAAAAATGACCAAGTTATTCTTCCTTCCTTCCTTCCTAAGGACACTTCCAACTGCCCCCCTGCCCTCTTTCTCCCAAGAAGCTAAAAAACCAGCCAGACCACAGTATTCATGCATCAGTTTGACAAATACAACTTGAAAATGAAGAAAATCTAAGAGAATCTGAAAAAGTACAAAGATGTATCAGAATAGTCAAAAATACATTGTCATAGTATTATATAACACATTAAATCCAGGAAATGCAAGATGTTTCTGATTACCAAAATGACAGGAATACTATTCTTTAACAACCCCAAAACGATAAAAGCCATCATAGAATGTAAAAAGTTGGTTTCTGGACAAAACACAGAATACAAATTTGAAAGACAATTCTGTGACAGAAGAGGTAGAAAACAAAGATATCAGCAAAATCCCTACGTTTTCTCCTTTCTCAAATCCTTAAATTTTCACAAATGAGAATGTTATATAATTCTGCAGACCCACAACACAAAAGATTAAAAAAATAACACATTCCACAGAAGGCAGTGGTCACAAAATGAGAGTGTAGTGTGATAAATCTGTATGTGGCTTTAAATAAATAAAGCTAAAAATACACTCTAAGATCTTAGGTTCTGTAGTATATTACACTTTACATATACTATACATATATAATACATGTCACAAGTAAAAAAAAATTGATTCAAATATTCTACACACAAGAAATGTGATCTTAAAAATTAATTCTACTTAAGATATTTAAACAGACTCCACCTGAGCTGATGAAACACAGTTCCCAACAAAGTCCACAGGAGATGGTATATAGTACTAGAATGAGAAGGGAACATGGAACCCACAGCTGAAGTAAGCCCCAATCTACAACTTAAGCACCCTTAAGACCCTGGACAGGTGACTACTTCAAGACTCAATTTAACCAACTTTAATCTTTTTTTATTTATTTATTTTGCAGGGAGAGAGAGAGCGAGCACAAGCAGGGGGAACAGCAGAGGGAGAAGCAGACTCCCCGCTTAGCAGGGAGCCTGATGTGGGGCTCAACCCCAAGACCCCGAGATCATGACCTGAGCTGCAGGCAGACACTTAACAGACTGAACCACCAAGGCACCCCTCAATTTAACCAACTTTAAAGGGAACTAATACCTCCTGCAATGCTGTTCTGTAAATCATAAACAGAATGTGCAATTATTTAAAAGCTGCTGAATCATCAGAACAATGACCATACAGAACAACAACAACTACAACAAATGCCTCCCACCCGCCAAAATAGGAAATACTAGGAATCCACACGGCTTCATTCTGACCAGAGGGCTTTCACCTGGGAGAGGCGGGGTAGGGGATGGGGGTGACTAGGGAATAGGAATTGAATAGGCTCATAAATGTGTTCAATTCCAATACCTTATCTCCTAACTTCTCCATCAAAAAGCATGAACTGAGGGGCACCTAGGTGGCTCAGTGGGTTAAAGCCTGTGCCTTCAGCAGGGTCATGATCTCAGGATCCTGGGATCCAGCCCCACATCGGGCTCTCTGCTCAGAGGACAGCCTGCTTCCCCCTCTCGCTCTGCCTGCCTCTCTGCCTACTTGTGATTTCTCTTTCTCTCTCTCTGTCAAATGAACAAATAAAATCTTAAAAAAAAAAAAAAAGCATGAGCAGAGAAGAGACTTAAGGTAATATACAACCCAAAACCATCGTCAACATTTATTTGGCAACAAGCAATTCATTACAAAATCTCTAAATCCTAGGGGCGCCTGGGTGGCTCAGTGGGTTAAAGCTCAGGTCATGATCTCAGGGTCCTGGGATCGAGCCCACTTTGGGCTCTCTGCTCAGCAGGGAGCCTGCTTCCCCCTCTGTCTCTGCCTGCCTCAGCCTACTTGTGATCTTCCTCTGTGTCAAATAAATAAAATCTTTATAAAAAAAAAATCTCTACATCCTAAAATCTGAAAACCAAAATCGCTGTTAGAAGTCATCTTCCCTAAAGGTTATCCAATGCATTGTTTTGCATCGATAACAACAAAAAAAATCTTTAAACCATATTGTGTCCTTCCCTCCGGACTGTCCAAAAACCACCCAGAAATGCTACAGTGATATCACCACTGGAAACAGCAACTTGGAGCAGCAGTTAGCTGTTCCAATCAGGCAGCAATTCTCAAGTTCTCAAACTTTTTGGACACGGACTCCTTTTACGAAACTTAAGACTCATTGAGGACCCCAAAGATCTTTCGCTTATATGGATTTCGCTTATATGGATTATCTGCCAATATTTACTGTATTGGAATTATAACTGGAATAAATTCTTAAATGTTTATGTATTTAAGTAACAAGAAATCTATACATGAAAACCTGGCATCACACCATTCTAACTGGAAGAGTATTTCAATAACCTTTTCAAATAATTGTGGATATTCTTCTATGATACTACACCAAAACTCCACAAGTAGTGTTTTATTGAAGATTAATTAACAGTATCAAAGCTGAAACCATATCAATAAACCCCTTATACTGCTGCATTAAAATCCATTGGTCTAGAGGCACTTTACAGGTGGAGCCTGTGACTCTTGATCTCAGGGTTGTGGGTTCAAGCCCACGTTGGGTGTACAGATTACATAAAAATAAAATTTAAAAAAATCCACTGATCTACACTGCACTTTGAATGTACCTTCTACCGATGTGTAATTTTTATTTCACCAAAATTAAGCTTATCTTCCAAATGTTGACACATTATTACAAAATATTTTTTAAAACGGTACCATTAATATCACACTACCAATCTAATCAGAAACATTTTTTAACTACCAGGAAGCCAGCAAGCTCACAGTGACAGAAACAAGCCTTCCAAAATTCTAGTTTTTATCTTCAAATTTATCATTGGCCACCAATGCTGTCAGGTGTTTTCCTTAAAGAGACAGGCTCACTTCATTTTCAGGAAAATGATAAATGGTCCAAGTGTCAATACCCACGGTACATCACTTGTTTTTTCAGATGAAAGAGCTCCACGAGAAAAATACTAGTTTAGCTCACAAATCAGACATGTGCGTTTTTCAAAACTACCACCGTACTTTTTAGCACACAGTTTTATGTGTACTTCCCATTTTATCATGGCTTATGTAAGACATAAATTGAGTCAGGATTTATTAAAATTAACGTGTTTTACTGTTTCATCAAGAACTTTTTAAAATGTGTGTTATGTGTGTGATGAAGAAATACAATGACTACTAGTATGATATGGTGCCTCTGCCTCAATTTTTCCTAAAGGCAAGATCATCATCCACTACTGCTTTCACACCATCGATGCAAATGTTAATAGAGTAAAAAAGACATAACATTTTAGCACTATTTTGAGAAGAGTTTGAATTTTATGTACTCCTTAAGAGGACCTCAGAGATCCCCAGGGTTCCACAGATCACAATGTGAGAATCACTGGTACCCATTACCACCCACCAAGAGGTCCCAGTTTCACCAGCTATGACTTCATGAAACTGATTCTTTTGTTCTAACACTCCCAAATATTTGGGAGAAAAGCTACGGTCTCCCCCAAGTCTTGCTAAATATCTCTTCCAGTAACTTAAACAACATTCTATGAATGTGGTATGAGCACTAGGTCAATGAGGATGGTTACTCTCCTCGAAATCTTTTAATTACACTTGTGATATTGTGATAGCCAGAACCGAGCTGATGCAAATAACGTATCTATCCAGCACATGGGAGGGCAGAAATCAGAATGTAGTTCCCAGAAAGGCCTTATACTCTATTAATGCTGCATGTATTAATGCAACGTGATTCTCAACAAGGAGAATCTTGCCAGGATACATCCGGCAACATCTGGAGACATTTTTCAGTTGTCACTACTGGAGAGATGGGGGAGGGAGGCTCCTGAAATCTAGTGGGTAAAGCTCAGTGATGCTGTTGAACACCTTACAACACAGAAGACAGCCCCCTTCAGAGAATTATCTGGCCCTACCTGTCAACAGTACATACCAGAGAAGCCCTGTATTAGTGGATCCTAAAGACTACTACCAAAATTTTTAGACTTTTCATCACCATGGCCCTTAAATCATACCAGCCTTTAAAAATTATACATAATATTACATGAGTTTTAGACAAAATATGAGCACTTGTTCACAATGTTGTAATGACCTAAACTTCAATAATCTATTTTGATTTAACCCATTCCGACAGCTCAACTATGGCTGACACCACAATCCCGCCCAAATTTAACAGGGCGGGCACACTACAATGCAAGTGGAAATCAGGCACAATAAGCCTGGAAATCAAAATTCCAAACTCCAAAGAAACGAAATGAAAGGCAATGTGACACCAGAATATGAAAAACAAAGAAAGCCAATTAATGAGGAAAAAGGCCTATTTAACTAGGCAGTCTGGTCTTTTTGTTGTTTACTTAAAAGTATACTATACTTAAGGTTAAAAATGAGAGGGATAGCTAATGAAAAACTGGGCATATTGTTCACATTTCAAAAAACACACTGGAAAGCCAATTATCCATGTGTGAATGTGCTGTCTAAACTCTGTCTTCCATTTTACATATTTGAACTTCCAAGAAAATTTATGCTCTTAGGTCTTTAAAGAAAATGTACACCTCCCTTCCTCAAAGAAGGCTGGGAAAAAATAGTTATAAAAGTATTTTTATTTTCTAGAGAAGAAGATACAATTATCTATTATTTCTAATTAAAACCAGTTATGTTGTACATTTCTTATCACTGATCAAATTTTAATACTGAAACGATTATCACAAAGTTGCTTTTCAAGCACAGCAATAAAATGTGAGCTAACACAAAGAAGTCACATGGCATCACTAAAAACATTTATTTATTTTAAATGCGGCTGAACTGAAAAATGCCACACACACACACACAAAATCAGTGCTCCCAGTGTCTCTTTCTACTCATAAAAGGATGAATAAATCAATTAACAGGGATCTTATAGATTGTAAGATTTTAGGTCTGCATATTTAATTAAAACTAAGCAATACGGTCACTTACAGAAATATGTTGAATATGACAGGAGTGGGTAAGGAGGAGGAGCATGAAATTCTTTTTAAAAATACCGTGTAAAAAGCAATAGGTATCTTAAAGCCTGTGTCAAAGTTAGAGCCTCACCTGTAAAGACACACACACAGGTACAGACAAATAAAATTGTAAAACCATAATCAGTAATATTTGCGAAAAAAGAAACTATCTTTACTTAAAAAATAAGATAAACATGAGGTGCTGTATTAGGTGTCTAGAAATCATAAAACCTTTATTTTGCACATAAGTAAAACTTCGAGTGTCAATTACATACTTCATTTGGGGCCTACAAATGAAAGACCCCTGACCCGACTAACCGGTTGGGTGAAACAGTTAGGCCATCGCTTGGTCACCCGGTTTCACCCAGTTTGGCAATCATGTTTGCAGCATTTCAGAGAAGGTCAGACCCCCCCCATGAATTCCAAAAAGGCTGCATCACCTCTACCATCCTGTCCAATCAGAGTCCAGGAATCGAGATATCGCCTTATTTGG
>CM052797.1:119298115-119315584 GCA_028533885.1 Nasua narica | reverse complement strand
GAGGGAGAGAATCTCAAGCAGGCTCCAGGCCCAGTAGAGCTCAGTCTCACAACCCTGAGGTCATGACCTGAGCCAAAATCTGGAATCGGAAGCTCAATTGACTGAACCACCCAGGCCTCTCGACACACACCTGTTCTCCCATTGGGGGGACTCCTAGCCCTAGGGCTATAAAAGCAGCTCTTAAGGGGGGGTGGGTTTTTGGGGATCTGTTGGTCTTGGGGCTACCCTGAGAAATACTTCTGTCCACAAATCTCCTTAATAAACCATTTCTTGTCAAGCTGGGCTTGTCAGCCTTTTTCTTTGGTCTTCTTGCGCCCTCAGCCCTGGGAAGTTGTTTTGCATATACCTCCCTTTCATGGAACAAACACAGCGGATCCTCCTAGTGCCACTGACTGGTACGCGCTAAGAAGGTCACAGTGGTAAATGTTACGTTGTATGTGTTTTACCATCATAAAAGTGCAGTTATATTCAGATTACATTATTTAAAGAGATGAAATATATTTTCTTTTTTAAGATTTTATTTATGTATTTGAGATAGAGTGACAGAGAGCAAGCACAAGCAGGGGGTGGGGGACAGAGAGGGAGGGAGAAGCAAGTTCTCACCTGAGCAGGGAGCCTGACTCGGGGGTCCATCCCAGGACCCTGAGATCATGACCTGAACCAAAGGCAGATGCTTAACCGACTGAGTCACCCAGGTGCCCCAAGATGAAATATATTTTAATATATTTCTCATTCAATGTAATTTCTCATAGTGTATAATTCTGGAAATTATGGGATTTTTCAAGCTGGAAAAGAGGATAGGGATTGAATGCTTATGGCTATATTATAAAGTTTGTTGAAAATTTCAGCAACTTTTAATTCTCTCAAATATTAGGATTATTTATTCTGTTACGGGATTTTTTTTCTACCAAGAGGTTTACAATTCTCTCTGACTCATTGCTTAAGACACTGACCCTGAACTCAAAAATTAACCTACTGGAAACCAATGACATCTGACTGTGAGTCAACAAAGTATAAACCATTTTCATTTCTTTCTGACACCATTGGCACTGGGGCAAGAGCAAACTATGTAGTCATTAGCCTACGTGTTCAAATAATATATAATCTGATTTTCTTCATGCTATAAATTAGTGTAAATCCACGTGTACAGAACACTTTAAGAATGAAATATTAAATCAATATTTGTCCTATGAACTATGCACAGATACTTTATCAATTTGCCTTTCAAATAAAGTTAACGAAGTCACTCATTGCCATCAGCTTTTTATAATGATTCTACTTAATAAAGTATTGGCAAAAAAATCATAAAGTATTAAGAAAAAATAATAAAGTATTTGCTTATGGGGAAAACAAAGAATTTTCCAAAAACTGGAAAAGCATTTTTTTCAAGCAAAATTCCAAATCACAATGTTAACCTCATCTCTAACTCTAAAGGTATATCACACACGATCTTTACATTTTCACTGCATTTCAGGATTGTTCTTGAAGAGATACTCTGCCTATAATTGAAAGAGAGAAACAAAGACATGTCAATTTAGAAGACACTACTACTAATGTTTATCACTTAGAAATAAAAGTACATAAATATTTACTTTCAAATGAGTAAGAAAATCTTACTATAAACTGTGAAGGCCTTAGAGGCCATTTCGCAAAAGATGAGACACGTGACTTCTCTATCCCAACTAGCTTTTTGTTTAGATTCAGGCATCTTTTATTTTCAGATTGATAGTAAAACAAAAATCTCTTACCAGAAAATCAACGGGATCATCTGGTCTGATCTTACAACACTCATTCAGACCCTGCATCAGTGTTGGCATCACGTGGGTCATTAAATAGTTTCTCAAGGGAATAGACTGGGCCTCTAGTAATTCTCTTTCTTCTCTTTTCACTTCCTCTAGTCGTTTATTCTACAAATAGAACATTTGGGAGTTGGGGTAAACAGGAAGGGGAGAACACTTGCACCGGATTCACCCCAGACTACATTAGAACCCGATACCGCTGTACGTGGCCACCAGATTATGATAAAGATGGCATCGCAAACAGCAGAGACAAGATGTAAATGGTGTTATAACAAGTGCTTAGTAATCTAGAAAATAATAAACTGGATCCCAAACTCACATCTTAAATCAAGATAATTTCTAGCTGCCCAGATGAAGAAAGTAAGAATGGGAGGGTGGGAAGGAAGGCCGAAGGAAAGAATCACAGAAGTGCTAATAGCAAGTCTCGAAGGTATTCGTCTGGTGGACACGTGTTATTCCTTGCTCAGCATGTGGTCCCTCCTCTCTTGGGAATAGTAATTCCAGATTTCCTCTGCAAAATCTCCCTTCTTAGCCTGGTGGTTTAGGTGGGACTTAAGCCCATCAGTCCAGCCCACCTCCCAGCTGTGGATATTAATAAAGAATAAGCACATCAGGTAGAACCCACGGATGATGCGGGTGTGAAGGGCAGAGCAGAGATAGGGACCCCAGGTCCTTGGTGACATTGAGTCCTATATCAAGCCTTGCCTGAAGCCAGCCCTACCCCTTTAGTCTTTGATGTGAATCCATAATTTTTCTTTATTTCTAAGCCATTTGAGTTTGCTTTTCTGTCACTTGCAAGATAAAGAGTCCTAACTGATACTATCTGTTCAAAAAGAATCTTTGCCAACAAGATAGCATACCCAGAAACCGACATGGGAAACGGACTGATGGACCATAAAGCTTCTTTATGTCCAGAAGACACACCATAAATGCTGTCAAAAGATACATGATGAGTTGAGAAAAACTATTTGCAACAGATTATAAAAAGCTAAGCTATCACAAGATGCAAACAATTGGCATACTTCTGCACAGAACTGACTCATCACCCCATTACTGTATGAAGCAGGTACTATTGTCGTCCTCCTCCTTTCGCAGATGGAGAGGTGGAGACACAGAGACAAATGTGCATAGAACCACAAACCTACAAGGAGAAGGAGTGAGACTCAGACTCTAGTAACACTGCTTGGGAGACCCTTGGCTCCTGAACCCCCTCCTGTTTCTATGACTACACTACCTTATGAGGAGATGTTCTTGCAAAATACCAAGAAAAGGACATACCGCCCAAACATGGGCAGAGAAAACGTGCAACATAAGAAATAGTCAACATAGGGGGAGTTATTACGTACCTGACCATAGAGATGAACATTAAAGCAATGGGACAGAGTTTTGTTTATGGTTGCTATTTTGGGAGCACAACTGAGAAAACAGGGTTGAAGGAAGTGTAGGGAAAGCCACTGGTAGATAAGGTGCCAGCTGCTTTGCCTTTGCTAGAAGGTAGTTTCGAAATATGTACCAAAAATTAAACCATGTGTAGTCTGACTTAACAAAATTCAGGAATTCATGCTCAGGAGATAATCGGGCACCCAAAGGTGTGTACATAAGGACATTCTTCCTTTGTCTCCCCCTTCCTCCCACAAATATTTGTTGAGTATCTGTGACATGCCAAGCAGTGTTGTTGGCATTGGAAATACGGTAGTGAATGGCAATAGACAAAAATCCTTGTCCCCATATGATTTAAATTCTGTGCAGAGAAAAGACAATAAACAAGATAAATATATAAAATATATAATCCCTGAGAATAAGTGCAAAGAGGGAAATTGAGACATATAAAAGGGGACAGGCCATGTGGGGGGGAGACACAAGGCTTGACATTTTATTTTTTTATTTTTTAAAAGATTTTATGTATTTATTTGACAGAGAGAGAAATGACAAGTAGGCAGAGGCAGGCAGAGAGAGAGGGGGAAGCAGGGTCTCTGCTGAGCAGAGAGCCCGATCCGGGGCTCGATCCCAGGACCCTGAGATCATGACCTGAGCCAAAGGCAGAGGCTTTAACCCACAGAGCCACCCAGGTGCCCCAGGGGGGTTGACATTTTAAATACCTGTGCGGAAAAGGCTTCCTTGGAAAGAGGACTTTTTAGGAAAGACTCAAAGCCTGTGAGAAAACTAGTTGCGGGGACGGTGTGTTGTTGAAATGCGTCAAGCCAGAACCCGGAAGGCCCCGATAATGGGTTTGGACTTGGGCCTCACAGTGATGGAAGCCTGTGAAACGTCCGCCCGGGGAATTGCCCACGTGGATCTGCAGGTGAGAAGGACCGCCCGCGGCAGTGTGGGAACCGGCTGGCGAGGGGCAGGAGCACAGCGGGGAGACCAGCGAGGAGGCACCGTGATCCCAGCCAGAAACTCCGGCCCTGATCAGAAGTGAGGAGCTCTGGGTAGATGTGAGCGCGATTTTCAGAAGCAGAATAGGTAGGAATCCGTGATTTGGGGGAATCGAGAGTGTGAATGAGGCTGACCACCAGGGGAGATGGGTAAATGGAGGAAGATTGGAGGAAATCCCAAGGTTGGCAGGTGGCACCATGGGACCCAGTTACGGGGATCTGGATTATCAATACTCCTGGCGAAGGCTGGTTACTATTATTGTAATTATTCCTCCCAAGCAAAAGACCATGGGCACCTTTTAGGAAATGGCCGTAGGACAAAACAAACCAAAACCGAAACCAACAAACAAAAACACATGCTTGGGTATTTCCATGGCATTTCCCTAGTAGCAGGATGGGCACTGCAGCCGGACTAAATGCCTTGGTCGCCCCGCCCCCCAGGCGCACCCACTCCTCCCAGCGAGCGATCTTCTCGGCCAACTCCACCGCTTCCTTGTGCTCCCGCTCGGCTGCCTCCAACGCCTCCTTGGCCAGCTGCTCCTCCGCAGCCCTCCGCTCCTCCTCGGCCTTTTCGTCATCCGTTAAGCCATAATTTCGAGGCGCCCCGATCTCTTTGATGAGCTGTTTGATGGCAAGTCTGTTCTGAGGGTCTTCCAGTTTTCCTACGTCTGTCAATACCAGGAGAGAGGGAGGAGATCAGCACACACATTCTGCAACCTATTCTGAGACCACAGTCGGCAAAATTCTTTGTTCTTGTCAACGTGCCATGGAAATCACCCTCATGGTGTGTTACGGTTCGTTACGGAAATGACCACACTGAGCTTTGCCGTTCCAGTGGCCAGGATGGTTCAGGATTTCTTGGCTCATTGGCAAATATCAGCCCGGTGTGGGGGAGGAAGACTGGGACTCAGTCCTTGTGCTCTGACATCGTTCATTTTGAGCAGGGGTCAGGGGGTGGGATGGACCTCCTCCAAAATAAATAAATAAATAAATAAATAAACAAATAAATAAATAAATAGGGGTGGGATGGACCTCCTCCAAAATAAATAAACAAACAAACAAACAAACAAATAAATAAAAAGAAAGAAAGAAAGAAAGAAAGAGAAAGAGTTCTCCAACCCTGGAAGCATCCTAGCAGAGACAGATGCAGCGGTGGGGGTCCCCATAGGAGGGAGTCCTGAAAAGCCCGATAGAATTTCCCCAATTTTTCTTTCTTTCTTTTTTTTTCCTGTTTCTGAAACTCAATAATCCTGGGATACGTTTTCAATTCATAAGAAAAACAAACCATTTCAGTTAGCCTACTTGAATAGGGAAAAGTCCAAATTCTAGAATATCTGACCCAATTAAAACCAAAGAAAAACAAAAAACAAAAACCAGCAGCAGCAGCTTCTTGGTAAACCATGGGTTTCTCCACAAAGTCACTCAACACTAAATTCTACACCACTCTCTTGGGTTTGCTTTTGCAAGGTGCCCCCGTCGAACAGTGTGCAGTGGAAGATTTGGGTTCTCAGAGCCTGCGACCTTCTTAGGAGTAAGGACCTTCCTCTCACTCACCCCGCCCCAAGGCACAACCATCACCACGCCCCCTCCCTCTGTTCCTACAGTAGGACCTTGACCCAAACTAGAGGCACCTCTAGCTTCTGCATGGTTAGAGGGGAAGAATGGGGCCAATGTATCACTTGGTGGGAGGAAGCAAGCTCCCAAAAAGCGAACGAAAACAAAACTAGTATATTGCACTTGTCGCCCGCACTCCGACATTTAAATGTATTTCTCCCGATTTCTCTGACAGAGTAATCGCAACTTGATGTGCTTGAAAGTGCTCTGAAACACTTCTGAAAAGGCTCACTTTTGGAGACTAGCGCTGCCCAAATCAATACTTCTGCCTTGACCCTGGGACAGGGGAACTCCTGACTGGGGGTGGGAAGCTGCCCAAACCGTAACTTTGGATTTGTCCTTCTAGGGACGTTTTATTAGGGTGGAAAGTCTAGCTCTAGGCTTGGCTCCCAGGGTAGAAACTCCTGGGTTGTGGAGCGACCCCAGTTCACCACGTGGGTGACGGAAGAGAGAGGCTGGTCCAAAGAGCTGGAAAGAAAGAAACCACAAGAGAGGAGAGGGATCCAGAGGTGCAGAGAGAAAATGCAGATGCGGGCCCTGTCCCTGATCCTTCTCGGGCGGGTCTGCATTCCTGACCTTGACCCCTCCCCCACACTCATCCCTAAGATCCATATCTCCCTTCCCTTTTAGGTCATCTCCTGCTTGTCAGGGTGGAGATGAAGTCAAGTGTGACGGGCATGGAAAGAGACAGGAGCGCACAATGACCATGCATTCACTCCTCCCCCTCATTTCTGTCTTTCTCAACATTTCTCCCCAGGGGCTTTCCTGATTTTTCCATAAATAACTTTTTGAGCTTTATTGAAAAGATGGCAATCACTGTTTTTGTGCAATCTGCTCACCATTCTCTCCCAGTTCTCTAATCAAATAGAGGGAGCTACTTTCCATATTGGTAGACTCAAATCCTAAGGTTGTACATGGAAAACACGGGGCCAGGGCACGCGTGCGCGCACACACACAAACACACACACGCACACACACGTCCAGATGAGGACAAAACCCAATCGCTTCCGCGGGTGCCAAACAGATTTTGTACATTGATAAATTGCATTATCTTTTTATTGCTTAATAGTATGCTATGTTACGCCCTAGTAATAACAACATTAGTCAACCATTTGTTGAACTTCCCGATGCATCAAACACTTCCTGTCTCCTCTCTCTGCATTTGTAGCAATTCTACAACCCAGGGCTTGTTCTCCCATTTCACCGATGAGAACACAGAGGAGCACAACCAGCCCTGAGATCAGCTCTCCTGCCTCAGGCGGACATCGTTGGTGGTGCTACACCTCCCAGCACTCCAGGGACCAGAGGCTGTCCTGCCTGGCTCTTGAGGGCAAAGAGAGACCCTGAGAGACCAGGCCAGGGGTTCCTCACCAAACCCAGGGAAGGAAGAAATGTCAAGAGCCAGGAAGGCAGAAAGGAAGTTCAGTGGTTCACCAGGGCCCAGGGAAGTAGAAACACCCTATGACAGCTGAGATTTGGAGCTAGGAACAATGACGCCACAGTGAGGTTGATGACAGATCCTATTTACTGACTGCCTGCTGGGTGCTGAGATCTGAGTTCAGTGTTTACTGGAAACAAAGAGGAATGCAGTAAAGAACAATTTCCTTTCTGAGTGGCGGTGGGGGGGGGGCGGTCAGATGGCCTGTATAAAGGCCAGGAGGGGCTCTGTGAAGAACATCGGTGCCCTGCAACGCTCCGGGGACAAAACACTGTCCCCAAGGACAAAACACTGTCCCCAAGGAAGCAGCTGGCAGCAAATATACGTATCTTTTAAGTGTCTTTCCAAAAAATGCCAATTTGGTATTCGATTTCATAATCTACGCATATATTTTCATATGACAATACCCAACACGCTCCCCCCCACCAAATCCTCAAGTAGAAAGACTGCCCAGAAGGGACGCCCTGTTTATCGTGGGACCTCCTGGCCCCGGGGACATAACTGCTTCCCCGTCCCCGCTCCCCTGCCCTGTGACAGACCTGCACCAGAGGTGCCTGGTGGGGGGGGGAGGGCGGGGTCCTGCACTTGGCAGTGGGTCTTCACATTGACCTTAGTCTTGAGGTCGTTTCCTACCAATGTGTATTGGGTGGATTTCAATCTCGTCGAAATAGTTGATGACAGTCTCATCTTCAGTATTGAGGTCCCGGTAGTTGCTCAGAGCCCGGAGGAAGCGGTCCTGGCTATAGTGGGTCCCCGCCACGACGCTCTCGGGAAGGTTCATCACCCGCTCCTTCAGGAACTCATCCGAGGCGTCCAGCAAGCAAACGAACTCTGGGGAGAGAGCGAGGCTCCTGAGTTAACCCAAGAATGAGGGGCCAACCAGCAGGTGCTCACGGCCAGGCCGGCGCTAACCGAAATGTCTGGTGACCAGGCTGGACCTCAATGACAAACTGGCCCCCTTGCTGCCTCTCGTGGAGGATACACAGATACAAATCATTGACATTTCCAGACACCACTCTCTAAAGGCCCAGCCAGTTGGTGTTTTGTGAGATCTGTTATTTTTCTATTTCCTCCTCCTTTCTTCCTCCCTCTTTCTTTCTTTCCTTTCTTCCTTTAAAAAAAAAGAAGCGGCAGAAATTGGAAAGAGCAAATCTCTAAGGAGAAAAAAATAGCAAATCTAATACCAAATAGCAAATAGTAGCAAATCTAATCATCGAGTAAAGAGAAATCCGATAACAAAGAGCAGCAGAGATTGGAATTAGCACATCTCTGATAACCCTGTGGCATCAACCGCCTCCCAGCCAACCCCCTCTCTGCCTCCGCACAGCATCACAGGCTCCCAAGGAGACTAGCGGCTAAGTGAACCGATGACCAATTTGGCCAATTAATAAAAACAAGGGCTCCCTATGGGATTTGAGTTTCCCAAGAATCCAGCTCTCTTCCCACTTAATACAATTGGCGAGGAAGCATCTGCCTTCCCTTCAACAGAGCGCTTATCTGATGTTTGACCCGGGAGTCAGATTCACGATGGGGATCATTTCATCCACCTGTGGTTTTCTTTTAAACTATGAAAGCAGCTGTTTCTCCAGTTTCCAGTATAAGTCCGGTGGCTATTGGTTGAGTGAATGAATATTAAAGTGCGCATCAGTGAAACAGACTTTCTAGGTGAGTTACTATTCTCAGAGGTTCTCAACGTGGTCCAGAGGACGCAGGTGCCCAGATAATTAACCAGGTGGATGGCAAATAACTTGCTGCCTGTAAGAGTCTGGCAAAGCACGAAACGGTTTCATTTTTACCCTAAAATTGTACTGGTTCCCTGTGGGCCAAATCCAGTCCATCATCTGATTTTGTAAATTAGGTTTTATTGGGACATTTAAAGATGAATTAATTGATTTAATTGTATGGGTTTGCCACATAATCAGGCCATCTTCACTGCAATGCATTCTAATAAGATTTCTTGAACGAGAGAGAAAAGTGCACAGAGCAGAGCCCAGAGCAGAGAGTGCCTATGGGGGAAGTGGTCACGCACTGAGTACTGTCGGCTTCGTACATTAACAGTGCAAATAAAGGTTGAGGACAGGGCTTGGGGAACGAGATCCAAAAAATTCGTAACCATAGTCTGATGCTGCCACTATTCTGACCTATTTTAATTTGGTTTAGATGCTCATCTGGGATCATCTGATTTTTCATGAGTGGCTATATTTTGAAAAGGAGAGGAGACAGTACCTCCTCCAAATGCTGGTATAGTACTTGAATTGAAATTGTGTCAATAAATTCACTGAAATTTGAACCTAGTTAAGCTCCATGACGTCAGACATGTAGATGAAAAGTTAATAAATCTGTTAGTGATCTAAGAATTTCAAAACGCGATGACGCTGTGTTTTTCTTCCCGGTGACTGGGAGAAGGAAGATTCCATTAATCAAATACCACGAACAGTGAGTGACGGACTTGGCTTCCAACTTTCAAGAATTTTAGCGTGATGAAATGTATTTTCCACTGCATGATTTTTTTTTTTTTTGGAAGCTCTACACCCAAAGGAGGGCTGGTACCCATGACCCCAAGCTCAGGAGTTCCATGCTCTACTGACTGAGCCAGCCGGGTGCTCCCAGATGAAATTTTTAAAAGTCCTGTCTCTCTTATGATTCAGACAGAACTTCAGGATTTTGCAGTATCTTGAGATAATTATTCAGAACATCTATTGTCCTGGGGAGCCTGGGTGGCTCAGTCGGTTGAGTATCCAACTTTGGATTTCAGCTCAGGTCCTGAGCTCAGGATCATCAGCTCGAGCTCATCAGCTCGAGCCCCATGGTGGACTCCCAGTTCAGCCCAGAGTCTGCTGGGGATTCTCTCTCTCCCTTCCTCTCTGCTCCTTCTCCTGCTCCCGTGCTCTCTCTCTCTCTCTCAAATAAGCAAATAAATCTTTTTTTTTTAAAGTTTTTTTTTTAAAGATTTTATTTATTTATTAGAGTGAGAGAGACTGAGAATGAGATGGGAGAAGGTCAGAGGGAGAAGCAGACTTCTCGCAGAGCCGGGAGTCTGATATGGGACTCGATCCCGGCACTCCGGGATCATGACCTGAGCTGAAGGCAGTCGCCCAACCAACTGAGCCACCCAGGCGCCCTAAATCTTTTTTTTTAAAGGAACATCTACTGTCCTTGTACTGACTACAGATAGCAGGTAATAGATTTCTGCCTGGTAAGACTGTATATAACAAGGAGGTCACTGTGCGAAAATGTTTGTTTGTTTGTTTGTTTGTTTCAGATTTATTTATTTATTTGAAGGGGGCAGAGGGAGAGAGACACAGAGAATGTCAAGCAAACTTCCCACACAGTGTGACACACTGTGTGTGACACAGGCCTTGTTCTCATGATCCGTGAGATCATGACCTGAGCCAATATCATGAGTTGGACACTTAACCAAGTGAGTCCCCCAGGCACCCCTGAAAATCTGTTTTAAAACAGTTTTTAAAAGGGTTCATTTACTGGGGCGCCCAGGTGGCTCAGTGGGTTAAAGCCTCTGCCTTCGGCTCGGGTCATGATCTCAGGGTCCTGGAATCGAGCCCCACATCAAGCTCTCTGCTCAATGGGGAGCCTGCTTCCCCCCCCACCTCAGCCTGCCTCTCTGTCTGCTTGTGATCTCTCTCTCTGTCAAATAAAAAAAAATCTTTAAAAAAAAAGGAGTTTATCTATTTGTCAGAGAGAGGGAGAACAAGCTCAAGTAGGGGGAGCTGTAGGCAGAGGGGGAAGCAGGCTCCCCACTGAGTGAGGAGACCGATGCAGGGCTCGATCCCAGGACTCCGGGATCATGACCTGTGCCAAAGATAGATGCTTAACGACTGAGCCACCCACGCGTCCCTAAAACATCTTTTCCATAGTCAGCAAGCAGATAGAATGGTATTTGTTTATTTATTTACTTATTTATTTATTTTCGCTTTTTTAAGCAGGCTCCATGTCTGATGTGGGGATCGAACTCACGACCCTGAGATCAAGAGTGGCATGCTCTACCGCCTCAGCCAGGAGCCCCAAGCTGGTATGATTTTAAACTTACCTTCAACAATGAGATCTGGAAAGAGCGGACCTGGATGCAGGCTGGCGGCAGTTGTAAAATGCAGTGATTTATCAAGGAGAGAAAACACCACCTGTGACTGGGTCAACTGTAGATTCAAATGTGTTATCACTCAAATCAAGCATCAGGACTTGGATTAATCAGATTTGTGATTTTCTGTTTCTTACGATGTTTTGGCATCTCAGGGGGACGTTACAGACCTGGAGAGAGACTGCCTTTTTCAGGACTGGCTAATACCTGAAGATAGTCACCACTTACTCAGGAGACTGACCCTCATGTGCAAGGCAACCACCCCCTTTTTATAAATCTCACAGACCAAGCCAATATTTCCCCTGCCTTAAATCATCCCAGGGCCGGGCACCAGGGAACTAGAGAGCAAAACCCGCTGGGACTGGCTCAAACTAGCCAATCCTCTAAAAAAACAAAACAAAACAAAACAACAAAAAAAACGCTATTTCCTCGGCCCTGTCTTGCCTTGCCCACAGAAACCCCAATTAAGGCAGCGACCTAGGCTTCCCCTCGCCGCTTCCTGCTTCCTGACCAAGCCTGGCACACTTCCCTGCAAGACCCAGAGTGGTTCGGCACACCCCTACACTCTGGGGACTCTTCCTTCAATGGCATTAGCCTCTTCTGTCCTCACTCAGCCACCTCCCTTTATTAAAATCCCCAGTTCAGGGCGCCTGGGTGGCTCAGTGGGTTAAAGCCTCTGCCTTTGGCCCAGGTCATGATCTGGGGTCCTGGGATCGGCCCGCATCGGGCTCTCTGCTCAGCGGGGAGCCTGCTTCCCCCTCTCTCTGTGCCTGCCTCTCTGCCTACTTGTGATCTCTCTCTCTCTCTCTGTCAAATAAATAAAAAATAATAATAAAATAAAATTTAAAAAAATCCCCCGAGTTCAAATGAGACGATCCTCTCATTTCTTCCAGGAAGACAGAAAATAATGACCATTTCCAGAAAGAGGATAATTTACTAAGAGCAGACTAAACATTCCAAAGAGATGACACATTCGTTCGACCCGTTTGGACCATGTCCAGCAGAGGGAGGGCAGCCTAGTAGACCATGGTTAAGAATCTTTGACCAGTTCACGTTTGTGATTCCATTTCCTGGAAGAGTTTCATTAATTCTGTGTTTTGGAGGCAGAGGAAAGAGGAGACCGAGTTTGAATTTAAGCCATTGCGTGCACCAGGGAAATGGTCTCGGGTGAGTCTCTGGGCTTTGGCTTCTGGATCAGGTAACTGTGGGAGTAATTCCAGCCCGGCAGGACTGTGCTAAGAAAGGTTCCACGAATTCCCATCTCGTGCGGTTCTGGGCACATGATGGACGAACGGTTCAGTGCGCTGCCCAGCGAGAGCGTGAGGATTTACGATGCACTTTGCAATGAAAGAATATTGCCCAGAAGTGATGAACTCTCAGAAACCAGACAGATCTGGTCATTTAACCAATTTTACTTTTTAACTTTTTCTGAGCCCAGCGCATGTGTTTGTGGGAAATCCGAGACAACCCACCCTTTGGCGTTGCAAGTTTCTGGCCCTGGCTTCAGGGACCACAGCAAACAGTAACTATCCATCCCTGAGGATGACTCCTTTCTGGTGGCCCCAGTGCTTCCAGTAGCTTCATGGCAAGCCCTCCCTGGACCAAGGGGAGAGGATTAGAGCCATAAACTGACTCCCGGGGGGACTCCGACACGCAAGTGAGCAGGCTCCCCCGCAACCCCAAGTTACAACCTCGGGCTCAGGTGCTGAAAAAAGCTGTTTTTGTGTTTCCTATGATGATACCACCTGCAAATTGATTAAAAAACAACAACAAACAACAACAACTTTACAAGTTCAAGACAAGGTCACGAGAAATGCCTGCCGAGCACTCAGCAAATCCTTTTTCGTGAAATAAGTTGTTTACACTTTACTTCCAAGAGGACATTGTGCAACCTCTGTGTATCTAGGTGAGCAGTGAACGGAGACGCTGTGCACCTGCCCAGTCTCAACCCTGGATTTGGGAAAGATGGGAAAGAGGGCGGCATGGCTAAGCACCTCAGATGGGAGTAAGGGTTCAGTCCCTTGGTGGTCTTGCCAACTGACTCAGAAGTCAAGGCATCAGGGGACTGGCCTCCCAGTCCGGGGGGAGGCAGCAGCAGAAACGAACATTCTCAAAGGGACTTCTGTCCATTTCAGAACTTAGTATTCTTTCCCCCCATGCATTCCCTAGCTTGAGAGTTTATGTTTAAGGCTATTGTTTCACCTTTTTCCCTAAAAAAAAAGGGGAGGGGGAGAGAGAGAGGGGGGGAGATCTGCTTTATTGACATCAAAAAGATGGTTTGGATACAAAATGGCATTCCTCTAAATATGATCTTTGAGAAATATTTTAAACTTACCAGGTATGATTAGTTTATCAAAGGGAAACATTTTGCCTCTGATTTCTTCTTCTTCCTCCTCGTCTTCTTCTAATAAAACAGAATATACATTGTTGTGTTTATTTCGTGCTATCACTAAGGACAGCCCCTTGGCAAAAAATTAAAATATGTTAGCTAGATGTTAACTAGGAAACTAACCATAAATAGAAAAAGCATGTATTTTAGACAGTCTCTGATTTTCAAATTTTAACTGAGTGACTATTTAACTATGCTATGTTTCAATTTATCTAAAGGTGAGCACTCAAATGAAGGAGTGGGGGTTCAGTCCGCAAAGCACGCAGCTCTAGATCTCAGGGTCATGAGTTCAAGTCCCACGTTGGGGGTAGAGTTTACACAAAGAAAGAAAGAAAGAAAAGCTTAAAAAAATAAAAAATAAGGGACACACCAGAACTTACGATTGAACAGGTCTTTAGCTTGATCGTAGCTCTTCGGGAATCCATCTAAAATATAACCTTGATTCTTGCAAGGCATAGATTTCACCTTTTCTTTGATAAATCTAATTATATATTGATCTTCTAGTCGGCCTGGTGAAAAGAAAAATATAGATATTACCAGGGAGTCACATTATTCATGGGGGTTACATTCCAAAGTCATCTCAAAATTGTTGTGTAGTCAAAGTAACTACGGAAAATCTTTTATTTTCTCTTAAAGTTACAAATATGTGGTTTTGTATTTTGAACCTGACACACTGAACTGTAATGCACAATAAAACTGGAGAACCCAATGAGGCTGGTCTGCAATGAAGAACAGAAGCAAATGCTGATGTCTGCAATTCCCATATATTCTTCTAGGTGAAGTCACAACTTCTGGGTGAAGTGGAATGAGTGTTCCCATTTGCCAGCGGGGTTCACTCAATTCCGTTTTGATATTACACCTTCATACCTAGCCTTATAGCCTTAACACATGGTAATAATAGCCTTAACACGGAGCAATAAATGTTTCTGTTGTAAGATTTAAGTGAGATAGTATTCATGTGTGTTGTTAACACACGACTTATTAATAGTGTAATAATAGTAATAAATATTTGCCGCATTGGAATAAAAATCAAGCTTGGGGTCCCTGACTGGCTCAGTCGGTAGAGCCTGCAGTTGATCCCAGGGTGGTGAGTTTGAGGCCCACGTTGGGTGTAGAGATTACTTAAAAAGTAAAAAATAAAAAAATAAAATAATAAAATAAAATAAAATAATAATAAAATATTTAAAAAATAATAAAAAATATATAAAAAAGTAAAAAAAGTAAAAAATAAATTAAAAAATAAAAATTGAGCTTGATCTGACTCTCAATAGCACGGTTTTCTTTAGAGCTTCAGGAACGAATGCCCTCCCTGCTCGGGTCTCTCCAAATCTGCATTCCCGACCTTGGCCCCACAACACAGTTCCCTCTCCAGCCTTGGACGTCCAGTTCCTGCGATGTGTGGCATCGCTGAGGAGGGAGGAATTTACTCTAAAACTGGCACAATGGTTAAAGGACAATATGATGCAGCTTCACTGTGGTATTCACATATTATTCTATGGTAATCATCAAACAGCTACCCTTTCTGAGACACGGCCTGCCCTGACATTACTTAATGTGTGCCTTACAGTATCTAACTGTAATTGATCTACAAAGCAATTTCTAGGGTCATACCATACCTTTAGTTTATCAGTGGGTCTACAATATAAATTAGTTTTGGTCTCTCTTTTTGTAAATTTTGTTTTAGAGAATCTTTTTTTTTTTTTTTAGATTTTATTTATTTATTTGACAGAAAGAAAGCAAGTGAGCACAAGCAGGGGGAGCGGCAGAAGCAGACCCCCAGCTGAGCAAGGAGCCCTACGCCCTCAGTCCCAGGGTCCTGAGATCCTGACGCGAGCCAAAGGCAGAGGCTTACCTGACTGAGCCTCCCAGGCCCCCCAGGGAGACAGAATTTTAAGCAGCTCAGACCTGGGGCTCTATCTCACAACCCTGAGATCATGACCTGAGCCGAAATCAAGAGTCAGATGCTTAACTGACTGAGCCATCCCGGCATCCAGGTTTTTGGTATCTTTTAACGACTGTTTTAATGACAATAAAATGATGTCATTAAAACATGTCTTCTTGGGCGCCTGGGTGGCTCAGTTGGTTAGGCAACTGCCTTCAGCTCAGGTCATGATCCCGGAGTTCCGAGATCGAGTCCCACATCGGGCTCCCAGCTCCATGGGCAATCCGCTTCTCACTCTGACCTTCTCCCTTCTCATGCTCTCTCACTCTCTCTCTTTCCTAATAAAATAAATAAACAAAATCTTAAAAAAAAACAAAAAACAAAAACATGTCTTCTTTCTTCTGCCTCTCATTGCCACACGACTCATGAGCAGTAACTGATTGAAAACTCATTGTGTCTTCCAGAAATTTAAATGTTAGGGCTGAGACAGAAAAGAAAGAGAAAGAAAGAAAGAAAGAAAGAAAGAAAGAAAGAAAGAAAGAAAGAAAGAAAGAAAGAAAGAAAGAAAGAAAGAAAGAAAGAAAGAAAGAAAGAAAGAAAGAAAGAAAGAAAGAAAGAAAGAGAAAGAAAGAAAGAAAGAAAGAAAGAAAGAAAGAAAGAAAGAAAGAAAGAAAGAAAGGGGAAGGAAGGAAGAAAGGAAGGAAGGAAGAAAGAAAACAAAATGTTATTTTGCATAATGAAATTCTTCAAAATGATTTCAGAGTATTTCTCAGTAAGGCTCACGGTGGTGCAAAGAAATAAAGCCAAGTAACATTTGGAGGGATTCAGCAAAATTCAAAGACGGGTTTTATCTTAGCAGTCTATTTCTGATTTTCGAAGGTTCTGTTGCTGAGGCAAAGGCACATCCATACTCAGAAATCAGGCTCCGGGGCCCTCCATGCATCCCTTGGTTGATTTCAGCCCCCAGCTTTGCCGTTCACTCCTGTCTGCTTCAGAGCTGAAGAGCTCAGTATGCAAGAAGGGACCTCTCGCAGCACTTTCTGATAATTGTGGACTGTGAGTACACAAAGGGCCAAGCCCAAGTGGTTCTCTCTAGAGAACTGTGACCTCCTAGAGATACACCCACGACCTTGGCAGTGTAGAGCTCCTTGGAAGGGGACTGTCATTTCTGAATGAACACAGCCCTACTGGACGGCCTTCAAATACCCCCTGCGCCCCCCCCCCCTTTTTTAGTCTATCACATTCAAGTAATATTTAAAATACTAATATGAGGGGAGCCCGGGGGGCTCAGTTGTTAAGCATCTGCCTTCGGTTCAAGTCATGATCTCAGGGTCCTGGGATCGAGCCCTGCATCAGGCTCCCTGCTCAGCTGGAAGCCTGCTTCTCCCTCTCCCACTCCCCCTGCTTGTGTTCCTTCTCTAGCTATCTTTATGTCAAATAAATAAATAAAATCTTTAAAAAATGCTAATATGAATCCATATTCAAAATTACTAAAACACGGTTCAAAACAGGTGTATCCAAGGTTTTAAAATACTCCATGCAGATGATAGACACTAGGTTGTTGATACAGTTGCATACGTCCCCACTCCCCCCATTTTTCTTTTTTTTTTAAGATTTTATTTATTCATGAGAGAGAGAAAGCACAAGCAGGGGGGAGGAGTAGAGGGAGAGGGAGAAGCAGACTCCCCACTGAGCGGGGAGCCCGATGTGGGGCTTGATCCCAAGACCCTGCGAGATCATGACCTGAGCCAAAGGCAGATGCTTCACCTACTAAACCACCCAGGCGCCCCCAATTTTTATTTTCAAGCTCACAGAAAAGTTGAAAGACTAGTCCAGTGACCCCCTGGACCCCCACCAACTCATTTCAATAACC
>CM052797.1:119252321-119297615 GCA_028533885.1 Nasua narica | reverse complement strand
GGCATGGAGCCTGCTTAAGATTCTCTCTCTCTTTCTCTCTCCCTCTGGCTCTCCCCCCTCACCTTGCTAGCTCTCTCTCTCAAAAGAAAAAAGTCAAGTTGGCAAAGTTTTGTTTCTTATCTTACAGAAGTTATCCTTGGGAGTGGTTTATGCAATGTTAAAGAGTTTCATATATAAGTATATGGTACATGTGTGTATACTTAAACATATATATTTGTATAAAGAGTTATTTTATTTTACAAACCTTGAAAGCTTTTATTTATTTATTTAAAGATTTTATTTATTTGAGAGAGAGTGAGAGAGAGCATGAGAAGGGAGGTCAGAGGGAGAAGCAGACTTCCCATGGAGCTGGGAGCCAGATCCGGGACTTGATCCAGGGACTCTGGGATCATGACCTGAGAGGAAGGCAGTCACTTACGCAGCTGAGCCACCCAGGCATCAATGATTTATTTTAACTCTCATGTTAAACATATGTAAGTAATCATGACATTATCACACCTTGGGAGGAAAAACACATGAAAACCAAACAAACCGGACGTCCCACATCATTTATCTTGGTAACCATCATTTCACATCAGTAATGCAAGCTTGTGAGGTTCAACCACTTATGGGAATATATTTCTTCCAAGTATGTCATATATATTTTCATTCCCTCTCCAACATGCATATTCCATTTTATCATCCCATTTCACAGTCGAGTACATTGACTCCCAGTTATAAGGAACTTATATATATAACTGCCCAAGATTGCACAGGCAGGGAGAAATCTTCCTCACGGCTTTTAAAAAGAACCAGCCCTGCTAACACTTTGATTTTGGGCTTCTAGCCTCCAGAACCAAGATGGAATAAACCCCGTTGTTTAAGCCTTTAAGCCGCGCAGTTTGTGGTAATTTGTGACCACAGCCCTAGGAAACCAGTACGGATGGTAATGCACTGTGGCCACATAGCCTGTTTTCGGTAGCATGTGTCGTCTGAAAGTGTGATCATTGGCCTCGCAGAAGTCTGCCCGGGGTGAGGAGACACTTCTGTGTCGCTCCAGAGGGGGAACTGAGATGAATGTGTCCTGGTCAAGGAGAAGATAAAATGATGGCTTTCTTTTGACTACTGAGTGTTTTCCGATGAAGGGTCTCAGCATCCTTTTAGAATGTCCTCATTTCCCAGGGCTAACGATGAAGGGTGCGGAAGTTTAGTGGGACTCGGGGCCCAAAACAGCGCCTGGCACATAAACAAAATGTGCTTCAAATGACCCTCCAAATGTATGTGGAAGGAATGGGTGAATGAATATGCTGAGCCTCAGTTTCCTTTCGTTAACCGGGAGGACCTCGCGCGGGACCGGCGAGCCCCACACAGCTGGGCTTCCAGCCGGCGCTCTGCGTGCGGACTGTGTCCAGGACGAGGGACCCTCCTTTAGGAGAGGCCCTGACCCTCGCTGGGTTGGGGGCTCGGGACCCCCGGGGCGGGGGACTGGGAGCTGGGGACTGGGGCTCTACTCTGACCCGCCGCTGCTCACCTTCCCGATGTTCCCGCTGCTGTATGAATCCAGCAGGTTTATAAACACCCTCTGGATCCGAACAACTTTCTCCGTGGCTGCAGTAACTTCCTCTTCTTCAGCCATGGTGGGAGCAGCACTGGTTGCTAAGGAGAAAGCGTCCCTCTGGTTGCCAAGGAGGTGGGGCGGGGGCTGGCTCTCCGGGGGCGGGGCCTAGGGCGCGAGGCGGGGCGTTCCGGGGCGGGGGCGGGGCCGTCCCGCGCAGGGTGAGTTCTGCCGGGTCTTGGGGCCAGCGTGCCTCCCCCCAACCCCTATTTGGCTCCAAGCTCGGTGCTCACCTGCCCAGGCCAGACGTCGTTCAGACCGTCCCGGGGCCTTGCTGCCGGGGCCACGTGACCCCTGCTCCCTTTCGTCTCTTTAGTTCCGAAACTGGAAACACGCCCCAGGGTTCACGAGACCCGGAGGACTGAAAAATAACTGAATCTGCTGAACGAGGGAAGCCCGAAGCCCATTCCCCTGTGGGATGGTCTGACCGGGAGGACGTGACAGTCCTCCAGCTCCAAGAGCAGCAGTTGCCGTGGAGTTCTGGGTCCAGGACGCTGGAACGACAGCGTGTGCGGTCCTCACTTTGCAGCTAGTCGCTGCTCGGTCTGCGGGGCTCCGCAGGCTCAGGGGCTGTTAGTAGCAGCTGGGGAGAGACCTCTGCGGGTGGGCACGGGTGGGGGCGGCTAGAGGCCACCGTGCTGGGTTGTCATCCACATTCACAAAGGGATGGAATTTAGGCTTTCGACTTCCCAAATGAGATTATACATGCAGGTGCCCAGATAAACCGACAGATTAAAAGATGACATTCACTTTGTCTTATCACAGGACCACAAATGTCCTTGTGGACATCCTGCCCTTATCTTGGAATAGTCAGATTCTATTGAAATTCTTCATGCTCCAAACAATAACCTGTTAAATGTAGATATTTAGCACATGCAGCATTTTTTAGGGTTTTTTGTTTTGTTTCGTATTTTTTTTCCTGATTGGCTCAAAAAAAAAAAAAAAAAAAAGGATGTGACCCAGGAGCTCCAGCCAGCTTGGAGGATCTGGGCATCAGCAGATCTGGCCTTGAATTCCAGCTCTGCAGCCGTTTGTGAGCGATTGCGACAATGTTTTAACCTTACCCCAGCTGTTAAATTGGCTTTAAAACAGCAGTGAACTCAGGAGTCTGAACAGGGTTAGGATTGAATAAGACATATTTGACGGCTTTTACTGTAGTGGTGTCCAAAGGTGAAATTGGTTTTGTGTGTGTGTGTGTAACGCTAAGGCCCACTTCTGCAAATGGGAGACTTTCTTTTTTTTTTTTTGGCCTCCACCTTTTCAATTAATTAATTAACTAATGGTGGGGAAAGGTAGGGGGAGAGGGAGCGACAATCTTAAGCAGGCTCCGTGCCCAGTACAGAGCTTGATGCTGGGCTGGATCTCACTACCCTGAGATCATGACGAGAGCCCAAATCAAGAGTTGGATGCTTAACTGACTGAGCCCCCCAGGCGCCTTTTTTTATACATGTCTCTTTAAAACTTGTTTTGATAAAATAATTAACACTTTGAAATTTTGCATTCAATTTGGGAACAGCTTGCTCATAGCAACATTTTTTTTTTTAAGTTAACAAGATGTAAAAATATTCATACAAGACCTGTGCAAAACTTGATGGAGTAGATCTTCCTGATGACTTGTTAGTTCCAACAGTCTAGAATTCACTGGATGCCTCCTCTTGATTTTTAGTTCTTCTCTATTGATAGCAGTTAAGTGGGTATTTTGAAAGCTATTCAACTGGAAGTGTTGCTATAAAATTTCTCATCTTGCTTTGTTCTTATTGTTTATACTCCTGGTAACAGCTAAATGAGCTAGCACCATAGTTATAAGTGGATGGCTTCCAGAGAATTTTATATCGTCTATCATCTATCATATTGGTAGGTGAGAAAATGAGACTCTATTAATTCTATTATCTCAACCAGTAATGTACCCTTCTTTTACTGGCACTTCTTTTTTCAAAATCAGCCTTCATACATAGGCATACCTTGGGGAATTTTGGTTTCCAGACCACCATGATAAAGCAAATATTGCAACAAAGCAAGTGAAATGAATTTTTTGGCTTCCAGTGCATATTAAATTTATGTTTACCCTATACTGTAGTTGATTAAGTGTTCTATAGGAGTATGTCTAATGCACATACTGTAATTTAAAAATACTTCATTGCTAAAAAGTGGTAACTGTCATTTGAGCTCTCAGCAATGGAGGTCTGGCCTCCATGTTGATGGTTGTTGAATGATTAGGATAGTGGGTGCTGAAGGCTGGGGTGGCTGCGGCAATTTCTTAAAACAATTAAGTTTGTAGCATTGATTGACTCTTCCTTTCAGGAATAATTTCTCTAGCATGTGATAGTGTTTGATAGTGTTTTACCCACAGAACTTTTTTTTTTTAAAGATTTCATTTGAGATAAAGAGTGCACAAAGTGAGAGTGTGTAAGCATGAGCAGGGGGAGGGGCAGAGGGAGAAGCAGACTCCCCATTGAGCGGAGAGCCCAAAATGGGGCTTGATCCGAGGACTCTGGGATCATGACCTGAACCAAAGGCAGACACTTAATCGACTCGGCCATGCAGGTGTCCCAGAACTTCTTTCAGAATTGGAGTGGATTCTCTCAAACCCTGCTGCTCTTTGATCGACTAAGTTTATGAAATATTCTAAACCTTTTGTCATTTCAACAATCTTCCATATCAAGTGGATTCCATATCCAGATGCCCACTTTCTCAGCCCATCCATAAGAAACAACTCCTCATCTGTTCAAGTTTTATTGTGAGATTGCAGCCATTCAGTCCCTTCCTCAAGCTCCTTGCTGTTTCCACCCCATCTGTGGTTTTTTCCTCCACTGAAATCTTGAGCCCCTCAAAATCATCCATGGGGGTTGGAATGAACTTCTTTCAAACTCCAGTTAATATTGGTCTTTTGACCTCTCCTCGTGGATCATGAATGCTTTTCATGGCATCTAGAATGGTGAAGCCTTTTCAGGTTTTCAGTTTACTTTGCATCCGAGGAATTGTAAGACAGCTATAGACTTCTGAAAAGGTGTTTCTTAATTAAGACTTGAAAGTCGAAATGACTCCTTGATCCATAGGGCAGAATAGACGCTGCGGTAGCAGGCATGAGAATAACACTCACTTACCTGCGTATCTCCTTCGGAGTTCTTGGGTGACCAGGTACATTGTCAATGAGCAGTAATATTTTGAAATGAATTTTTCTCTTCCCAATAGATCTCAACAGGGGCGTAAAATATTTAGCAAACCATGATTTATAAACAGATGTGCTGTCACCAGGGCTTAGCTGTTCTGTTTATAGACCACAGAGAGGAGTTAGCATAATTTTTTTTTAAGATTTTGAAAGAGAGTGAACAGGGTGGGGCGGAGGGCCAAGCAGACTCCGCACTAAGCGCAGAGCCCAACGCAGAGCTCCATCCCAGGACCCTGAGACCACAACCTGAGCCAAGGTCAGACTCTCAGTGACTGCGCCACCCAGGCATCCCTAGCATAATTAATTCTTAAGGGCCCTAGGATTTTTTGGACTGGAAAATGAGCATTGGCTTCTGCTTAAAGTCACGGGAGCATTAGCCCCTGACAGGTCATCCTCTGAAGCCAGGGATTGACTTCTCCCTAGTTACCATAGTCCTAGAAGTCATCTTCTTCCAACGGAAGGCTGTTTCATCTACACTGAAAATGTTTAGTGTAGCCGTCTTCACTAGTCACCTTAGCTGGATCTTCTCCATAGCTTGCTGCTTTGATTTGTACTTTCTTGTTATGGAGACACTGCCTTGCCTTGAACCTCCCGAACCACCTCTGCTAGCTTTCAACCGTTCTTCCGCAACTTCCTCACCTCTCTCGCCCTGGATGAGTTGCTCTGGATTAGATTTTAGCATAAGGTAATCTTGTGGTCGGTTGATTCTCCGTCTGGAACACTCAAACTTTCTCCCCCATGAGCAATAAGGCTGTTTTGCTTTATCCTTCGTGTATTCACTGCAGGAGCACTTTTTCCTTCAAGAACTTTTCCTTTGCATTCATGTCTTGGCTCATGGGTGCAAGAGGCCTAGCTTTTGCTGGATCTTGGCTTTCCACGTTGTTGTTTTTTTTTTTCCACTAAACTTAATCATTTTTAGCTTTTGATATAATGTGAGAGATGGGCGATACTTCCTTTTGCTTGAATACTTAAGAGTCCAGTGTAGAGTTATTAATTGGCCAGATTTCAATATTATTGTGTCTCAGGGAATAGGGAGGTGTAAGAAAAGGGGGAGGGGGGAATGGCTGGTCAGTGGAGCAGTCAGAACACAATTTATTAAGTTCACCATCCTATATGGGTATGGTTTGTGGCAGCCCCCCATCCCCCAAATTACAGTAACATCAAAGATCACTGACCACCATAATAAAATACCTTTGTGACAAAAAAATCCTGCATTATCTGTAAAGCACAATAAAATGATATGCACTTGTAACCACAAAGTTCAGTTGATGTTTTTATCAACACACACTGGATGGGGAGAGTTGGGGGAGACAGGAGGCTGGGTTCTGACCCAACTCCAGTGTTCACGGGTGGGCTGCTGAGCCAGTCCCTCCGTCTGTCCAGATCTCAGCTATGTCACCTACAAAACAAGGGGGCTGAAGGTGGAGTTCTGAAGTCGATGCGGCCTATGTCCGAATCAGTGTTTCTACTCTGCTCCCCTTGACACATTCTGAACACTGGACAGAACCGCGCCGTGTGTGACGGAGGAAGCTAAGGACCAGGACGCCGCTGGCGGCTGATTTGCTGTTGATGACCTAGAGGAAAGGTGGGGAGGGTGTTGTCATGGGAAAAGGGGCGGACAGTCTTCTGTCTTTATAATCCTACTGCCTCTTCCAGGATCCTGGGAGCAAACACAACTCAGCCTAGCTTGGTGCTTTTGCTAGAGAACGGTTCTTTAGCTGGCTGAAACCCCAGATCTATTTATTTCCCCTCTAATTAGTGCATACAGGCTAATGCAGAAACTGTGAGAAAGTATGAAGGAGATGAAAATTACCTATCTTACCACCTAGTGATAGCTACTATTAACGTCATAGAACGTTATAGATTTTCCAAAAATAGATCGTAGCTTTATATCCTCTTTTACATGTAGTATAATTTTTTCCTGTTGCCATTTTTCCATGATTTTTAATGGCTGTATATTTTTCCATCAAGAGCACGTGGCATAACCACGACTTTTTAGAGCCTTCCAATTTTTCATTAGAGAAAATGAACATCCTTCTAGTATATCTTCTGCTGAATCACTTCCCTATGCTAGTTTGCTAAGATATTACTAGTACAGAAGTTACAAGCTTTGTAAAGGCTCTATTACTAATGTTTTCCAGAAGGGTTTCATTGATATATTCTCTGACAGAATGTAAAAGTGCTCCTCACTAAATCCTTACTGTTATCATTATATTCAAGTAAGGGAGATTATTAAATTATTAGATGAAACACAGAGCCAAACCCTATTTTCCTTTCTTGAATTATTAGTCAAGTTGAATATCTTCCAACTGGTT
Organism: Nasua narica; assembly: GCA_028533885.1. Lineage (NCBI taxonomy): Eukaryota > Metazoa > Chordata > Mammalia > Carnivora > Procyonidae > Nasua > Nasua narica. The sequence goes on along the minus strand of CM052797.1, from coordinate 119,290,537 downwards.
ACTGGACATCTATATATTTTTAGAGTTATTTGTTCATATTATATGCTAATTATTCTTATTTTCCTACTGATTTGTAAGAATTACTTGTTCAGAGGCTTTTCCTTTTTTTCCCTTTTGGAGGTGATATCAAAGCTTAATTTATCTGATTAAATTCTTTAAACAAGGTAGATGAAATGTAAGTTTTAGTATCTGTATAGTTTTATTAACGTCTTCTCTCTCTCTGTTCCTCTTTCATAATACTAGAATGAGCACATCACTTCACAGCAAAATGTAACCGCACGGAACTCAAAAATGGACATGGAAAGTGCTGGAACCAGTCACTTATCACAAAATGAACAATGTCAATTTTTGAACATACGATCACTTTTCTTCATCCTTAACTTGAAATGAGTAAACAGAATTTTATTCAAACTTTACAAATATCCTTTACATTTATTTAGCCTGAGTTTAAGCATGAGAAAATCGGACCTGCAGATAGACTTCACTGCCCAGTTAGCATCTGAAAACAAAGCTGTGAATGGCCGCGCATTTACCGAACATGGTTAAAGCATCCCGATGAACGCCGACGGTGAATACTGACCCAAAACCCAACCTCAATCTTGTCTGCATGATCTTCAGAGCCTAGAACTACCTATTACTTAATAATGATCAAAAAAAAAAGTCTGCAAATGACAAATTATGAAGGTGTGTCCCGATGCAGAATTTTACTTCAACGTTTCTACAGCTGCTGCTTGAGATTACTACTAAAAAACCGACGCCCCAATCCTCAGTATTCAGTATGTACTTGAAAACATGTAGCAGCATGGTACAATTCATTTTCTATAAATATTAGTACCTGTAATAAAATATAAAAACAGAGTCTCCCTTTTTCAAATATTAAGTCTCTGAATGCTTCATTCATCCTTTGGTTTCAACCGATAAAATGCACGCACACTACATTGTAGATTGAGCATTGAGACACAACACTGTGCATCTGCTGGGGAAGGAGGGCTGCTATGGGAATACCAAAGCACTACATTATAGAAAGGAAACATTGAAGCAAAAATACTTTCTGAATATATACTGTACATTATGTAAACAAGCATTCATAATAAGAATCAACACAGGCCAAAATATTGGTTTCTAGGAAATCAGAATTTCCTTCTTCCTTTTAAATCACACACACGCACACACACATACACACACGCAGAAGATGCTTTCGTTAGGAAAAATGGAGCCTGTTCCTGTATTTGCTTATGTGCTTAAATATCTTGGAAACAAGTAATTATTACATTCATTTGCTAACGGTCTGTCCTCTTAGTTGGCTGGCTGTTGCAAACGAGGAATACCGAACTATTACTTCAGTACCTGTTTTCCATTTAATACTAGCTAAGTGAATATATATAATTAATTCATCTTTATCAGTCCATGTTAGTAATATAAATAGATTAAGTGAAGCAGTGAATTTCAAAATTTGTGCAGGGGAAACTAGTCGATAATTTGTTTCCAATAAGGCTAGTAGCAAAATAAGTACTACGAAGTCAGTCCAAGCTAGTAGTAAACCCCTGATTTAGCAAGCTGAATCCAAGTTTGAAGTTAGGTCATTTTAATTCCTGTATATTACTGTGCAAATCTAGAATTCCTATGTAAGAGAGAGTGCTGGCAGCCTCAACATCCTGTAATAACAGAATGAAATACTGATTAGGTTTTGAAATGCAGAGATACTATATGAAGAAATCTGAATGTCTTCACGACGGTGTCACAGCAATGGCCTCAGGATTCCCTTCATGAATCCGAAACTAAGAAAGACAATTCATTAGTCAGTAATGTTCTGAGTCCGAAGCCTAAACTTGAAGCAAGTATGAAATGGACATAAAACCAAAGATGCATTTTCTACTATGACCATATGCAAGTATTTCAAGCTTTATGCTAACATTTTGTACCAGCAGCAGCCCTCTCTAGAAGGAAAAAGCGTAGTCACAACTATCCATCCCTCTTTAAAGCTTCCAGTCTTTGAAGGAGAGCATTTCCAAATGCTTCCCGGTAGGCAGGGCTGAGCGTATCCAGCAGCGAGTAGACGGTTTCGTGATAGGGGGTGTGTAAGTGATCATCCACTTGGTCAAAAGCGTAACCTACCACCTACAAGAGAAATGCAACAGTGAATCAAATAACTAGATTTAACTTGGTACAGAAAGCCAAACCCAGGGGTTTACTGGGGCCATTCTTTTTTTTTTTTTTTTTTAAAGATTTTATTTATTTATTTAACAGAGAGAGAACACAAGCAGGCAGAGAGGCAGGCAGAGGCAGAGAGAGGAGCAGGCTCCCTGCGGAGCAAGGAGCCTGATGCGGGACTCGATCCCAAGACGCCGGGATCATGACCTGAGCCAAAGGCAGCTGCTTAACCAACTGAGCCACCCCGGCGTCCCTACCGGGGCCATTCCTTAAAGACAGGATCTCTCAATCAATAGTTCGAATTGCACATTTCTAAGCAATCAGAAACATACAGCAACACCACCAGCAAAATGTCCTCTTTATCATTTTTTTCTCAAAATGTAAAAGGTTCAGTTTACCTGCTCCTGACTAAAAAGGAATGTCGGAAGGAATGTAAAAAGCCATCGAGAACCAGTATTGCATTTTCACAGACTGAAACACGCTTCTATCTAATCCCACACCTACAGGCATCACAACAAACAAAGAAGGAATTATCAGTCCATATTTTTATCATTATTTTATTTATCATTATTTGAACTCTTTTATAGAAAGTTCTAAAAACTGTTTAGAGTTTCAATACTGCTTTACAATTAGTTACACTACTAATTTAATATTACTAACAAATCACTTATCTGACAAGGAAACAAATGCTCAACTCGGAGAGAAAAGGGCATGCTGCTCTGTGTGTGTGTTTTCTTTATACCCAGTGAAAGCTTCTGTCCCCACCGAGACCTCTCCTGGTTCACCTGCACCGCATGAGGGCAAAATCAGTTTAGTTTTTTGTTGATTTGACTAAAGCTTGTGCATTCCCTATATAAATTCCAATTTTTTATGACATCGGTCCCAGCCACCTATCCAAGATGATGCAAGTCTGTTAGAAGTGGGGGTGTTTTGTTTTAAATGACAAGCAGGGGCAGACATGTCAGGACGATGGGTCACACCTCTTCAGAACCTGCTGTGTTGTTGCACTTTCTCCGTGCGTTCCAATTCTAGTCGCCCCTCTTTTCCCTGCTAGTCGGCAGTCTCCTAGTGGACAGGGATCACGGTTTGATTTCCAATTTCTGACCCAGGACAGTTGTTCAATAAAAGTTAATTGAATAAGGCTGCAAACACAAACAAATACTGGATACCTATGTGCCAGGTTTTTAAGGGATCTAGATCTTTCTGCAAACTATTCATATAAGCATTCCCCAAATCCTTTTTAGTTTTCTTTCTTTTTTTTCCCTAATCTTCAGGCTACAGATAAAAAAGCAGGGACTCAGGAAGCTTGAATGACTCAGCCAAGATCACTCAAATTCCCATGTTAGGCTTCTGACTCTGATCGGAACCCTTCTTACCTTCCCACAGTCATCTCAGAATTAACTAATGCGAGACTGAATTAATTTATGCAGGGTCATTTATCTCTACTTTTGATTTGCCTATTTCTGTTTAAGATCTACAGACTACACGCTTTTAGCACAAGTTTAGGGATTTAGGAAGGAGAGCACAAAGATTAGTTTATCCAGGTACTACTTCCAGAGCTAATAAGGAGCTATGGACGAGGCAGTTACGAGGGAACCGTAAGTAGTGAAGGGGCTCGCCTTGCCATCTGCTTCTGTGCCAGTGACTGCCTGTCAATGAACACACAGGACACGTGGGTCATATACTTTTAAGCAAAGTGAATCTAGTGAGATAAAAAGATGTCTGTGTCCTTGTTTAATATTGTATGACATTCTTACTTGCTTAGGCCTTGCCCCTTACCTTATGATATGGTGCAACTCTGCGGGACTGCTCTTAGGGATAGAAACAGAAAAGTCAGAGATCTTCGACCAAGATTGTTAAGTATCAAAGTCAAAATTAAGTTAGTGGAGTTTCTAAAACCTATTCATTCCTTCGCTTAGGTCAAAAATTTTCCTAACCGTGAGTTTTATTGTCTTATTATTTTTTAAAGATTTTATTTTCAAGTAATCACTACACCCAAGGTGGGGCTCAAACCTACAACCCCAAGATTGAGTCACACGTTCCACTGACTGAACCAGCCAGGCACCCAGTGAGTTTTGTTGTTTTAAATGATAAGCTGCTCTTGGGTAGGGCTTTCCACTATTCCAAAGTGAGGATTCCGGTTCAAAGGGCGCGGAGAGGTGACTCTGCCTAGAAAAGCTCACACGGAGGAAAAGACACTCTTGCAAATTTGGAGGCAGAGCATTCTGCTGTGACTTAGTTCTGACAAACAGAACACAGTTAAGTCTGGGGCACATTTTATAAGAGATGTTGGAAAAGATCCTCTCAACACAATGATTGCACAACTCACCCAGTGCGCAGAATGCTTAATTCTGGGAGAAATATTTAGCTATGGACGAGAAATAGGTGATGGCCAAAACAAAGTAACATGGCAAATCAAAAGTTTTTTTCTTTTTCAAAAAATACCATTTCCCCATGTTGCCCAAAAGACTTTAGAATTTATAAGAATTCCTAGGGAAAAAAGTCTTCCTTATAAAAATCTTGGAGCCGGGGTGCCTGGGTGGTGCAGTCGGTTGAGTGTCCCCCTCTTGGTTTCGGCTCAGGTCGTGATCTCAGGGTTGTGAGACTGAGCCCCGCGTCGGGCTCCGTGCTCAGCCTCTGCCCCTCCTCCTTGCTTTCTCTCTCTCAAAAGAAATAAATAAATCTTAAAAAAAATTCTGGAGCTGCTGAGTGTTGCGTTCTCAGCTAACACTCCTCCCGTCCCCTGCCCCCTGAAGTGGTAGAGAGAGCAATAAAACAATTTTTTTTCTTCTAAAAAGAAAAGCGACTTACCCTTAGCCCTGCTTCAGTGAGCTCCAGGCAGTATCTGTTCCTCTCTCGTGTTTCCACATTGATATAGGCCACGTCGTCGGCACAGCGCAGGTTTTTTGAGACAAACATGTTGTTAACGGCAAAGAGAACGTCATTTACAACTGCTTCGGCTTCCAGCTTCATGTCTTTCATATCAGCTTCTTCAAAACCATTAAGCTCTGCATCTTCTTTGAACCCTGACATACTGCTCAGCTCCATGGGATTACAGTCTGTTTCCATTCTGTAAAGGAGCAGATAGATATAAAACATGTTTATAAAGAGACAGTCCAAATATTATTGATTAAAAGGAGCTATGTCTTAAGAGAAAACGTTAACTAGCTAGCAACTTTTATAGAAAATATCGGCTAAAACCATTTTCAGTTGTTTTTCACAGATGTGCATAGATTTTCAAAAATAGAGCTATGTTTCCCACTCCTCCCCCAAAGGTTAATTCCCACAGTGGGACTAATTCAGAGTATCAGTTTTCAGCTATTTCTAACAATGCCTTAGTAAAAATCTTAGTACATAGTTCGTTTTTTTTAAAAAAGATTTTGATTTATTTGACAGAGAGAGAGAGAGAGCACAAGCAGGGGGAGCTTCAGGCAGAGGAAGAGGGAGAAGCAGACTCCCTGCTGAGCAGAGAGCCCGACGTGGGACTCAGTCCCAGGACCCTGAGATCATGACTGAGCTGAAAGCAGAGGCTTAACTGACAGAGCCACCCAGACATCCTCATACTTCTTTTTACTTATTTATTTTTAAAAAAGATTTATTTATTTAACAGAGAGAGAGAGAGAGAGAGAGAGAGAGAGAGAGATCACAAGTAGGCAGAGAGGCAGGCAGAGAGAGAGAGGGGGAAGCAGGATCCCCGCTGAGCAGAGAGCCCAACGTCGGGCTCGATCATAGGATCCTGAAATCATGACCCGAGCCGAAGGCAGAGGCTTTAACCCACTGAGCCACACAGGCGCCCCTCATACTTCTTTTTAAAGTGTAATTATTTTTTCTAGGATAGACATTTAAAATTGGAATTGCTGAGTCAAAGTGTATGCTCATTTTAACTTTCAACAGATACTGCTGATTCACCTTCAAAAAAAGGCTGTGCTGATTTATCCTCCATGAATAGAAATATGAAGGACTACACTTTCTCATTACCCTCTTTACAATCCTTGTTAATATTCGCCAATTTGAGAGGCAAAGAAGGATGCCTCACTGTTTGAACATACATTTCTTTGATTAAATATCTTTTTGATATTTATAGGGTATTCTCAGTTCCAAGGTCATAGAGCTGTAAAAAACAGAAATGGAAATGAACTCAGATCATTAAATCAGAATTTAAACCTTTACCTACAGTACATGACTTCTCAATGACTCCTTTTATGACTTCTGGATTTGGGGCTTTGCTTGCGAAGGCCTTCCCCACTCTATGATCACATTTTAAAAACCTCTTGTCTTCTGAATTCGCATTCTCTACAGTTAACTTTCTGATCCACCTGGAATTTGTTTTGTGTAGCTTTAATTTTGAAATGGATGACTTACTGTCCCAACACCATTTATTGAATGACTAACTCATGTTTTTACCACTTCTCTGAACTGATCCAAATATTATAATTTGAAAAACATTACTTCTCAGGCTAACTCAATCCAACATTACTGCCAGGTTGCTATGGAGTTCTAGCTTCTCTTCTGTAACTGGGGTAGCAGTGAATACTGTTAAAATTCAAAATGTATGAATGAGAAAAGTTAATGAATGTCACACTGCACTGGAATGTAGGCTCCTCCAGAAGAAAATATGGTTTCTTTTTAACTGCAGGCTTTCAAAGTAAATTTTCATTTCTCTGAACTGGATTAAGCATCCATTGTTCTGAATGTAGTAGGACTCTCTAACTTGGTACGAGCATTTATATAATTTCTCCATTATCTTAAAAATTCCATCCTTTTTCTACAGTTACTGACTTTTGCCCTAGTTGTAACATTAAAAATCTTCTATGTTAGTGGTTTTTACCTTGGCCACTGACTCCACCTCAGAGAAAGTGAATCGAAATCTCTGGGAGATTTTTCTGCGTATTTTTAGAGTTTAGAGAATTCTACTGAATAGCCACTGCTCTAAAATTATTCACAAAAATCTTAAGGAGTTAGAGTTCCTGTAGCTGGACATCATTTGCCATCATTACAGGCAAACTATTTGCTAAAGGCAGTTTATGATCAACTATGTCAAGCCATTTCAAAAAACTACACAGCAAAAGTACTAATAATATATATATTTCTCCAATCCTATTCCAACTAATGGTATGTTTTAAGGCTCCTTTACCTTGTCTTTCATGGTACTTTACAGAATGAGTCACTCACTACTAGCAAGTTGACTATAAATTTATCAATTATGGCTGGAGCAATCTGTCAGATAACTGGAATCTAATACTGACTTATATATATATGAAAGTGAACACATTTTTCTAAAAATTTCTACCTTACCCTCAAAATAATCATTATGCTCCTTAATCTTATACTTGATTTTATGTATAAGAGAAGAGCCCATTTTGTTTTTTTATACTCAGTTCTGAAGATTTTAAAATGGAACTGTCCATTTATAAGTCTCTTAACATCATGAATAGTGAACATTTTTGTTTTGCTTAAGTGATCAAGTACTTCAATTACGGATGTCAGAAATAATCATTACATAAAAAAGATGTTTATATGAGAAAGCTTGTTGACAAGCTTTTAAAGCAAGAGTCTAATTTACTGCAAATAGGGCCTTAATGATGGAGAAAGACGAAGAATCCAACACCAGAATGGAAGAAACCCTCACAGGTCAGGAAAGTATGTCATCAAGCTGTTGCGATGTAATAATTAGCACCAATGGGCAAAAAAGAGAACTTTCCTAACTGCAAACTTTTAGATTTTTTCTAAAAATCTAGGGGCACCTGGGTGGTGCAGTTGGTTGAGCATCTGTCTCTTGATTTCGGCTCAGGTCCTGATCTCAGGGTCGTGAGATCCAGGCCTGTGTCAGGTGGGCTTTGTGCTGGGCACGGAGGCTGTTTGGGATTCTCCTCCCCCTGTCCCCTCCAGCCACCCACGCCGTGCTTGCTTGCTCTTTCTCAAAAAAAAAAAAAAAAAAAAAAAAATTCTTTACATGATGCATTAAAAAAAAGACACATTTAAAACTTCTGGCGATGATACATATACATGAAAATGACACATTTCGGTATTAAAGCACTATACAAGTTATTAACATTTTACACTAGTATTACTTCAGGATATTATAACTTATCTTTTATCCATTAGAACAGGCTCTTAATTATTATCCATACCCTTTTCCTTTCCTCATAGCACCCAGATTTTCTTAGGGGAGTCATAATGCCCCCTTCCCTTACTAAGTAAAGTAATGGAATAACGTGAGTGAGACTGACCCCAGTCCCGGCTAAAGACTGTCGTCCTCGACACGGGAATTCTTCCCAGTCACTGCAAGCCAGAGCAGGTTGAACGCACAGCCCCAGTTGTTCCCGGGAGCCATCCTGAGATGGGGAAACTAGCCTGACGATGATGCTGATGGTGGGAAGGAACAGAGCCAAGAGGTGCACACGGAAACGGAGCCAGAGTCCTGACAGCTGACTTCACTTTTTCCAGTTACTGAATCCAACAAATTCCCATTCTTTTACTGGCAACCAGAAGCAACCTAATTGATTCAGAAGCCTACCCCAAATGAAAAGTAGTGATTGATCTAGCTCTTCAAGAGCTTTATAAAACAGATTTAAAAAAATGGAGCTCTGATATTTTTGTGTCTGTCCTGCCGAAAGTGCTTACTAAAAGCGCCGTAGAACGTATCGGTGTCTCTCTTAGCTTCCTACTAGTGCTGTAACAAGTTATCACAAAACCAGTGGCTTAAAACAACACAAATTTATTTCCTTGTAATTCTGGAGGTAAAAAAAATCTAGAATCTAGGCAACAGCAGGACGTATTACCTCTGCAACCTTCAGAGGAGAATCTGTTTCCTTGCCTTTGTTAGCTTCTAGAAGACGACTGTAACTTATTCCTTGGTTCATGGTCCCTTCCTCCACCTTCAAAGCGTCGACACTCTCCGGTTTTGTGGGAACACCTTTTTGTCCTGACTCTTGACACAGAACCCCCTTTGACAAGGACCCCTGTGCTTGCATTGGGCCGACCTGGACAAACCAGGATACGTCCTGTCCAAGGTCCTAAAACGACTGGCCTGTCCGCTGAGATCCTCTCTTGAGGAAACTGAACGCTGAGCCACGAAGGCACCACCGCCCACGAAGGCAGTTGGTGGGGACACTGCTGGGGCTACGGAAGTAGGCGACAGAGTGACCGGGTGGCTTTGTCAATGGGACACTGAAGAAATGGTTTCTACATCTCTTTTTTTTTTTTTTTAAGATTTTATTTATTTATTTGAGAGACAGAGAAAGTGAGCGAGAGCATGAGAGGAGAGAAGGTTAGAGGAAGAAGCAGACTCCCCGTGGAGCTGGGAGCCCGATGTGGGACTCGATCCCCGGTACTCAAGAATCATGACCTGAGCCGAAGGCAGTTGCTCAACCAACTGAGCCACCCAGGTGCCCGGTTTCTACATTTCTGATGATGCATCCCAGTAACTAAAAACACGGTGAGCAGATACCTCATGATATGTATATTTATTTTCATACATATTCTATAATTAAAATATTAAACACATAAATATGAATTTAAACAGAAGGTAAGATATGAACGATAAACTTATTTTCTCTTATTTCTCAGTGTGTTATCTTGTGTACCTGACTGCGGAGGCCTGCAGCAGAGAGGCTGAGGAAATGCGTGCCCAGCGCGGTGAAGGGACACTATCAGAATTACTCTGGACACATTAGAGCTGCTGTCTGGTTACCAGAATGGCTCGCTCATCAGTATCAGTCTGGTAAAAATCCTTGGTTTCCCTTTCTGCAGGCAAAACAACTCATCATTATATAACAAATTCTAGACCAATAGAACTTTGTGCAATGAGGGAAACATTCTTTATCAGTGCTGTCCAAGACAGTAGCTACCAGCTCCTGGTTAGAGTGACTGAGGAACTGAATTTCAAATTTCATTTAATTTTCATTCATCTAAGTTTAAACAGCTAATGGCTCCTGTACTAGACAGCGTGGGTATAGACCTTTGTGAATACTTGTGGATACTATGATAAGGAACTGAGCTTATACACATGGTTAAAAAGAAATTGGTAGATATAAAGATACTAAATTAAACTTATTTTACATATGAGTAGCAAGATTTGGAAATACATGTTAGAGAAAATATATATATTTTTAAAGATTTTATTTGAGACAAGGAGAAGGAGGGGGGAGGAAAGAGACAGACAGAGGTGGGGAGGAGCAGAGGGAGAGGGAGAAGCAGACTCTCTGATGAGCAGGGAGCCAGATGTGGGGCTTGATTCCAGGTCCCCAAGATCATGACTTGAGTCGAAGGCAGAAGTCCAACAGACTGAGCCACCCAGGCACCCCTAGAAAAAATATTTTGAATCTTACTCTTTGGAGGGGAATTAACCATCTTGTAAGATGTAATGAATTACTTCTTATGTTTTGTGATCTTGTCAATTTAGACTCTAAGTTTATTAGCATATATAACTATCAAATATAACCCACTGCGCATCTATATAGGAAACATTTCTCTAAGCATTAGAATACTAATTAAAGGTGTCTACTGGTGGGGGACCTGGGTGGCTCAGTTCATTGAGTTCACTTAAACTCTTGATTTCAGCTCAGGTCACGATCTTGGGGTCCTGGGACTGAGCCCTGCATTGGGTTCCACACTCAACAGAGAGTATGCTCGAGATGCTCTCTCTCCCTCTCCCTCTCTCTCTGAAATAAATAAATCTTAAAAAAAAAATGTGTCTACTGGTATTATAGCTTAATTTGGGAAATAAGGCAAACACAAGAAATATGTACATAAATATTAACGCTGTGCACATGCATCATAATTATAACCTAAGAAATGTACTTAATTGAGAGTGGCAGGTAATTAGAGAAAGCAATGATATGTTTCGGTCCTACTACAAACTTACCACTGAACTTGTATGAACCTGGGCTGGCCATGTAACCTCACTGGACTCATGGTTTTCTCACCTATAAAATAAGGGGAATAGACAATGAATTCTTTACTATTTGCTAGAGTTCTGACATTCTGCGACCTATGACATAATTGTCAGTTATGACGGGGCTTGACTCTGACTCACGGAACTGGTCAGTCGAAACTGGTCTTGAATGAGGTCGGGTGAAGTTATGGATAAAGCAGAAAGGACTCGAGAGTCGTGAGGAATTCTTCATAGGGAACAAAGCATAGGAAGAGTCTGCAAGTGGTGTGGCAGGAAATCTAAGGAAACTAGCCTAACTAGTCTAATGCAAGGACAGTGTTAGGAGAGGAATGATACAGATGGCCCAATTTGAAGTGTGCTGCTACCCAGACAGGAGAATTTGATTTGGATAGAATAGCCTCTTTCAAGCTCTTTGTAAATGGTAACAGCAACGGTCTTTATATTTAAAGTGGGTTTCTTTTAAGCAGCACATAGTCTGGTCCTGCTTTTTTATCCAATCTGGCAATCTCTACCTTTTAACTGTAGTGCTTAGACCATTTATATTTAACATGACCACTATAATTATCGATGTGGTTTCTATTTTGCTCTTTTCTCTTTGTGCCGTCTGTATTCTCTTCCCTTTTCCTTATATTTCTGCCTACTTCTGGTCTGACCATTTTTAAGGATTCTATTTTATGTCTATTTTACGATTATGAACTTTATTGCATGTATTTATTGGTTTAGTTTCTCCTATACATCTTTATCACAGTCTACCTTCAGCCTTGAAAGTGATAATACCGCTTCATGTACAGCATAAGAACCTTAAAAGAGTGTATTATATTGTGCTATTTTTATCATATTTTACTTCTACATGTTAGAAACTCCATAATACATATTAGTTTTGTTTTAAACAATCTTTCAGTGATTTAGGCAATAAAAAAGAAGTATTTTGGGATGCCTGGTGGCTCAGTCAGTTAAGTGTCTGCCTTCGATTCGGTCATGATCCCAGGGTTCTGGGATAGAGTCCCGCATTGGGTTCCTTGCTCAGCAGGGAGCCTGCCTCTCCCTCTGCCTGCTGCATCCTCTACTTGTGCTTGCTCTTTCTGAAAATAAAATCTTTAAAAATTTTATATTGAACCACATAATTACTCTTTCTGGTCCTCTGTGTTCCTTTGTTTATTTACATTTGCATCTATGATCTGTATCATATTCCTCTGCCTGATGTATTTCCTTTAACATCTCCTATAGCGCAGGTCTGCTGTTAATGAATTCTTTCTGCTTGTATACATCTAAACACGTCTTCCTTTCACCTTTACCTTGGTGTAGAAATGTGTGAATTTGGGTGGCTTTTTACATCTTGCCTACCACTGCATGAAACACTGGGGTTTCTTCAAAATGTGTGTGTCATACTTCCTTTGGGAGGGGGATCGTTTTCTTCTGTTTCTTTTGAGACTCCTACAGGAGCTAAATTTGTAATTTAGAAACATTTAATTTTGTTAATCCTGTCTGGGGCACTTAAGTAACATCTAAAGCATTACTGCTTTAGAATGTTAAAATAAACTTTCCTGACCAAAAAAACCCCACAAAAAACAAAAACCCTTCAGGTTTGAAAGGTTATTTTTGCTGGGTACAGAATCCTGGGTTGACAGTCCCCATCCCTCTTCAAGATTTTAAAGATGTCTAGTATTACTTTGCTTACATTATTTCCCATAAGAAATCTCATGTCATTGTTATTTTTGTTCCTCTAGATGTAGTTTTCCTGATTTCTTTTGCTTGGGGTTCATGGGGTCTCTTGCATCTTTGGATTTTTACCGTTTTCAACAAATTTGGAAAATTTTTTGCCATTATTTCTTCAAATATTGATCTGTCCCTCCTCTCTTTGGGGACTCAAATTTCATGAATATTAGTCTAAATGAAGTTGTCCTACTCCTTTTTATTTCATGTTTTTAGTCTCTCTTCGAGTTTCACGCTGAATAGCTTCTATTGTTATGTCTTCAAATTTACTAATCTTTTCTTCTGCAGTGTCATGTCTTCTACCTGAATCTTTTTAAAAAACATATTTTCCACATCTCTACTTAATTTGCTCAGCCTTTCCTCAAGCTTTTTAAACACAGGAAATGGCGTCCTAATGTCCTTGTCTACCAATTTCATGGCTATTTCCGGGTTAGAGTCAATTTATAGACTTTTATTACTGTGGAATGTATACTGCTGTTTTGTATGCCTGGTGATTTTTGACTGGATGCCAGACAATGTGTTTTTTATTGTGTAAGGTCCTGGCTATTATAACACTCCTCTAAGTATTATTGAGCATTCTTCTGGGATATAGTTATCTGGAAACAGCTTGTTCCTTTTGGGTCTCCTTTTAGACTTTTTAAGGCAGTATCAAAGCTACATTTAGTTTCTGGTTAATTTTGACCCACTAAGGAGTCAAAAACCATTCTGAATATTCTTGATGTCCTACGATTGAGGGTTTTCCATTTTTGGTGACAGGAACAGGAACATTCCTGTTTGAGTTCTGAAAATCCCTCTAATTTTTGGGGTAGTTTCTGCACACCAGTGTGTTGATCAGTATTCAGTTGCAGGCTGGGATCCTCCATGTATTTCCATAGCTCTTGCTTTCTGTGACACTCTCTAGTTTCTAGAACGCTGTCTTAGCTGAGTTGGCCTTCCTGAACTCCCACCTCCATATATTCAACTCAGGGGGACTACTGGGCTCTACCTGTGTTTCTTCTCCTAGTGCCATGCCTGGAAATTCTCTCCAGGCAATAAGCTGGGGCAATGGGCTTACCTCATTTGTATCTTGTCTCTCAGGGATCAGAGTCCTTCCGTCCGATGTCCAAAGTCTTTTTTTTTTTTTTTTAAAGATTTTTATTTATTTATTAGAGAGAGAGACTGAGAATGAGAGGGGAGAAGGTCAGAGGGAGAAGCAGACTTCCCGCAGAGCCGGGAGTCCATTATGGGACTCGATCCCGGGACTCCGGGATCATGACCCGAGCCAAAGGCAGTTGCTCAACCAAGTGAGCCACCCAGGCGCCCCCGTCCGATGTCCAAAGTCTTAAAGGCCTTTTCTCTCCATATATTTTTGTCCACTTTCTTATCGTTTCAGGTGGAAGGGTAAATCTGGGCCTTGTCCCTCAGTCTTTGCCAGGAGTGCACACCCCAGTAGCCAGTTTTGAGCTAACTTTGCAATCTTATTTCATCAGTTTGTCTTTCAGTGATTTGGGGCTCTCCCCTATTATTTTTAAACTCATGACCCTGGGATCAAGAGTTGCATACTCCACTGACCAAGCCAGCCCATATTACTTTGGATCAACTTTACCACCTTGCCAGTTCCTTCATTAACGGACTAAATACATTTTTAAAAATTTTGCGTATAGGGTGCCTGGGTGGCTCAGTTGGTTGAGCAACTGCCTTCAGCTCAGGTCATGATCCTTGAGTTCCAGGATCGAGTCCCACATCGGGCTCCCAGCTTCACGGGGAGTCTGCTTCTTCCTCTAACCTTCTCTCCTCTCATACTCTCTCTCGCTTTCTCTGTCTCTCAAATAAGTAAATAAATAAAAAAAATTTTTGAGTATAGGTGACACACAGTGTTAAATTAGTTTCAGGTGTACAACTTAAGTGATCTGACAAGTTCATACTTTATGCTGTGTTCACCGCAAGTGTAGCTGCTATCTGTCCTGTTACATCCCTATTACAGCATCATTAACTGTATTCCTTAGGTGTGCCTTTTATTCTCAGGACTTATTCGTTCCAGTGAGTTAAATACATTTTGACACATGCTTACTATGTTTGTATAATGTTTCTAACTTGAAAAAAATTACTTTGACATTACAGGTGACCCTTGAACATGGGTTTGAACTGCATAGTTCCACTTATATGCAGAGTTTTTTCAATAAATACAGTTTTGTACTACAAAAGAATTTTATCATAACTTTAAAAAAAATATTTATTTTAATGAGAGTGCACACGGGGTTGGGGAGGAGAAGTAAAGGGAGAGTCTTAGGTAGACTCTGTCCTGAGCCCGGAGTCCTACATAGGGCCCAATCCCATAACCGCGAGATCACGACATGAGCCGAAACCAAGAGTCAGAGGCTCAACCGACCGTGCCACCCTGGCACCCTCTTCCTTATAATTTTCTTAATAACATCTTCTTTTATTTTGTTAAGAATATAGTGTACAATGCATGTAACATACAAAATGTGTTAACTGGCTGCTCATATAAGTGGTAAAGCTTCCAATCAACAGCAGGCTATTAGTTAAAAGGGTTTGGGCAGTCAAAAGTTATACTTGAAAAAAAAAAGTTATACTGGGAGTTTCAACTGCATGGGAGTTGGTGCCTGCGTTGTTCAAAGTTCAGCTGTGCTTTTGGACTTTTAGTCTTCAAAATTCAGCTCAGACACATGTATTTCAGGATTCTGGATCCGATCTCAAGAAAGAGTTAATCACTACATCCTCTTTCCTTTGCATTAGTACTGCTGTGGGTTTTCATACTTCATTGCAAATCAGGGCCTGTGATGGGTCACAGGGTCACACACAAGGGTCACACACACAGACCCAGCACAGGGTCACACACAAGGCAGGTCTTCACTGATTATTTTTTTTTTAAGTCTATTTATTTATGATCTATACCCAACATGGGCCTTGAACTCACCATCCTGAGATCAAAAGTCACATGCTCTGCTGACTGAGCCAGCCAGGTGTCCCTTCACTGAATATTTTCTGAATGAATAAACCAAAGGAAAAATCTGAATTCTCTGCTTCTCAAGCTTTGATACTTGCCCCTGTGACAAGGGGCCTAGGATAAATGCTGTAGACATTCCTCCCACATACACATCACTGTTATAGTAACAATATTATGAAGTACGATGCAAAACTGCCTGGAACTTTAAAGCAAACAGAGGTGTTAACCCATGCCCTCTTCAGGTTATGCCTCCATACCCCTAGGGTTTCCTTTGCCTCTGATAAAAATATTTGAGTGAAAAGTAAAAGAAGTACCATTCTTCCCTAAGAAATTAACTCAAAAAGCTTAAAATTCCAGGCATTGGGTCTGGGGCTATGACCTTAATGAGCAGAGGTGAAAGCTAGTAGAAGGGTAGCAGGTTCATACTGAGTTAGACCTCTCTAAGTCTTTATACTTCTTCCCACTTCAGTTAGTGTGTTTTTTAATAGAAAGTTAATTATTAATAGCTCTTACTCCAACTCTTGGTATGATTTAGGGGCTGTGGTAAGTGTTTTTGGAAGATTTATCAAACTGGTTATGAAGATATTGATTACTAGGTCTTTTATTCCCTACCTCTTAATATTTTATCTTCTAATTTTTCTACAGCAAAAAAGAAAATGTACTATGTTTGCAATAAGAGTCTTTTGAAAATGTGATATACTGGAAAGTACAAAGTATAGAAGCAGAAACATTTTTCTTAAAGAAGCCAAGCTATTGAGATAGTTAAAGTAACTGGTAGCTTCAGTTCCAAGTGGAATGAGAGTTTGAATTTATCTGCATTTCAAACAAGAGTTTTGAGAGTAAAGATGAATCAAGTTGATTAATTATAATTAGCAACATTTAGAAATTAGCCAAAGCTAAAGCTAGTTTAATCATTATTTTCTGTTAACATTTAATCTGTTTTCAGTAGCTCTCAAGATATGTTTTGAAGGGGCGCCTGGGTGGCTCAATCGTTAAGTGTCTGCCTTTGGCTCAGGTCACAGTCCCGGGGTCCTGGGGTCGAGCCCCGCACTGGGCTCCCTGTTTGGCAGGAAACATGCTTCTCCCTCTCCCTTCTCCCACTCCCCCTGCTTGTGTTCCCTCTCTTGCTGTGTCTCTGTCAAATAAATAAAATCTTAAAAAAAAAAGATGTGTCTTGAAATTAAAAATTTTTATTTTTTTAAACATTAAAAAAAGATTTTATTTATTTGGGAGAGAACAAGAGAGAATGAGCTGGGGTGAGGGGAGGCAGAGAGAAGAAGAAGCAGGCTCCCCACCAAGGAGGGAGTCTGATGCCGGGCTTGATTCCTGAGATCACGACCTGAGCCGAAGACAGATGCTTAACTGACTGAGCCACTTAGGCGCCACCAAAATTTTAAAACTTAAAATCAGAATCATATATTACAAGTATACAGTATTTATAATTCAAATAAAATGGTATTTTTTTTATTTATACACTGGTACATAAAATTACTCTGCACCCTACTTACAACAATGACAGGGACACATATACATGACTCAGTAATAACAAATCAATTATGGAGAGAGCTAACAGTGATGAAACATACCGACAGTATTAATTTGAGAGGGCTTGTAAACTGTAAAAAAGCAGCAGTACTGCACCCCTGTAAACAACCTTTTCTTCAAAACCAGAAATTATAAATGAGATTCTAAGAAAAGACTCAAAAGCTGAATGCTTAAAAAAAACCCTCCAGGCATTAGTTTTTTTGTTTCCATGTAATCCTCTAGGTTACACAGAGGATTGGGTACTATATTTAATATAAAGTACATTATAAGCAAAATAAGACAAATCAATATCAATATCTGAAGAGATATAAAATAGAAAACCTCTCTGCTTTCCATTTTGACTCTAAATTGGCTCCCTACCAGGTTCTGAGGAATATTCCATTGCCAGCACCTTCAAAAAATTGGAATAGCTTATGGGTGCTATTAGTTATTCTGGTAGACTGCATCACCTCGTAGAAAGTTTCTGAAATGATTCCTTGTAACATCATACATCAATTATTTAGGAACCAGCTCTCTTTTTTAAAAAAATATTTTATTTATTTATTTGAGAGAGCGAACACAAGTCAGGGGAGAGAGGCAGAGGGAGAGGGAGAAGCAGACTCCCCACCAAACAGGGAGCCCTATGCAGGACTCGATCCCAGGACCACGGGATCAAGACCTGAGCCGAAGGCAGACACTTAATGGAGTGAGCCACCCAGGCGCCCTAGGAACCAGTTCTTACGTCATCTATGGGTATAATTTTTGTGCTATGTTAGTGTTTTGGAGGACTGATGAACTGATTATCAAGGTATTTATCACTGAGTTCTTTATTCTCTACTTGTTTTAATAGACTTTGTTGTGTTTCATCACAAATTTACTGCATCGAAGAGCTGAAAAAAATACTATAGATTTGTCCTTGATGACAATAGTTATATATATATAGCACACGACAAAAGAATAGAAGCAGGGGCACCTGGGTGGCTCAGTCGGTTAAGTGTCTCCCTTCGGCTTAGGTCACAATCTCAGGGTCCTGAGATGGAGCCCCGAATCAGGCTCCCTGCTTAGTGGGGAGTCTGCTTCTCCCTCTCCCTCTGCATCCCACCCCCTACACTCGTGCGCTCTCTCTCATACATAAAATCTTAAAAAAAAAAAAAGAATAGAGGCAAAATGATTTCAAGAGCAGTATACAGATTTCCAATTTTCACTTTGAGAATTTGACTTTACAGGTGACATCCCAACAGTCAGCAGAGGGCTAGAATGCAATGTCTTAATCAGGATGACTTTTTATTTGTTTCCCCTATCACAGTCTGGAAAATCCTCTCAATATGAACAAGAAGTGGCCAGCCAGTAGGTGCGGTGGTTAAAGGGTCTCAAACACGGCAAGAATCTCAGCTCTGCTACTACTCTGGGACTTGGGGCAAGATACTTGAATCTCTTTGGTCACAGATTCTTCCTTTCTAAAATAAAGCTAACCACAGAATCACCTAATGGGATATCACAATTACATATGGAAAGTGCTTAGCATGGTGCTAAGCTCAAGAAATCTTATCTATTATTATATATTAAAAAGATGGTTAAAGAAGAGCTGACTCTGAAACTGAAGCCATTTAACTCTGAGTTGGCGCTTTTTACATCACATAAAGTATTGTGGCTGCTGCCCTCTTGTACAGCTTCCAGAATCATGCAGTGTGGGAGCCCTAACATCATATTCCTGTTACCTCAAGTGCAAGTGTCAAAAGACCAACAGCAAGTCACCCACTTGTCTTTTGTTTCAAACGTTAACATGGGTTTACGTCTGAAGGACGTACATAGCTCTGGTCTGTAGCTTCTAATCTGTCACTTCAAAGCCTTTTACCGAATTCTTAAAAGTGGACAGTTGAGTATTTGGTTGACAATGTTTCTTCACCTTCCTCATTTAATTAACACGAGGTGTTAACATTTTGTGAGGGTGCTTTGTCTTTGATAAAACACGAAAATAGCACTGTGATTTAGTAGGAGTTCATACCCTATTTGAACTAGAAGTATAATAATGCTAGCTTCTAAGCTGTAACAGTTATGCTTTCTCCTAGAGGGCATAAAACATACAAGGCAACACCGGCAACACTCAAAGGGAGCATGTTTATCATAAAATCTTCTGATTTTTATTTTCCTTTCCTGATATTTGCAATTTCAGGCAGTCCGTGGACAGCTTGAACGCAATTCTCTATTCCAAAGGGAAATCACTTAACATTTGGACTTGAAAGAAAGAAGTCAGTCGTATCCGTTTGTCAAAAGTCCAGTTCAAACCTTACAAGGCCTATTCTAATTCAATGCCAAATTAGACTCCACCTTTTCATCTCTTTGTTTATACTCCTTTTATGGCAAATATAATTATTATTCATAAACATGTCTTACTTATCATCTTCAAAATATATCTGGAATCTAACTGCTTCTTACTACCTTGACCCCAACTACTCTAGTCCCAGCTACTGCCTTCTGCTGCCTGGATTCCGACAATCATCTCTAACTGGTCTGACCTTTTCTCCTTTGGTCCTCCCACTTCCACACCGCAGTTAGCATGCTCCTGTAGAAGCTTAGGCCAGATTATGTCACCCCTCTCCTGCAACCCATTCACCTACCCAGAGTAAAAGGCCAAAGTCCTTAAGGGCCTTTTAGGGCCTGCCTCCACCCAAGCCCCCAGCTTCTCCTCCTCTTTACTTCATCACCCCCTGGTGTTCCTTGAACTCACCAAGCAAGCCCTTGCCATTGTGCCTTGCCTTTGCTTTCCCCTGCCATGGAAAAAACATGCCTTGCTCCCCAGCGTTCTCCAAGACTCTGCTAAAACATCACCTTATTAAATAAGAGAGGCCTTCTCTTAACTCCTCTGTATAAAAGTGGCAAATCTCTTCCCTCTCCATTCTCTTTATATCGCTCTCCTTTTTTTTCTTCCAGCACTTACCAGCACAGGGTCTATAATATATTTATTGTTTCTCTTCCCTTCAATAAAATGTAAGCTCTATGAGACCTGGGAGCTAATCTGTTCATTGATCTATCCCCACCACTGAGAACAGTCTCTGGCACATAGCAGGCAACAAGTAAATATTTACTGAATAAAGTAATGGCCCCTTCACCATAGAACATAAACTCCTTTAACTCTTTTCTACCTTTTCCACACCACCAACTGCGGAGACTTTCATTTAATGGGCCCTTAACAAACATTTTTAAATGAACCAAGAGTAAGGGAACAGAAGTTACTGAGAACGCTTGGGACGTACAAAGAATGAGGGTACCAACAATCTAAGCAACTACGCATACCGGAGAGCACACTGCTGCTCAAATGCAAAGGTGGTTGTGGAAAGGGGAATCGCAGCTTTCTCCATCTGTCAACATTTCCGGGCTGCCTTGGTGGAAGTTAGCCACTTATCAATAAAATCTCCTGAAACCCGTCGTCTTAATTCCCTATCCCTAAATAAACCTTCTGTACCGGTGCGCTGTTTAGGTTCGCCCCCGACTCAAGCTCGGCTAGTTTGGATTCTAACCCCGGGCATCTGGCCTCCCGCGCACCAAACACAAGCGCGCAGGCCTTTCGGGGTTGACCAAGTTAAAGGGCGGCTCGGCCTCCGCAGGAGCTGCCCCCTAAAAGGCAGAAATACGGTGGCGCAGATTCCCAGAGCAGCACAAGTACTCCGCTCAGGTTTCCGCGGGGTCCGGAGGCTCGGGCACTGAGCAGGGAAAGCAGTTCTGCCCACAAATGCCGCCACGGCTCAAGTTTCCCGGTGGCCGGTGCAGCACACCCAGCACGAAGAAAGCGCTTTGTAAACTGCAAGCCGCTAGGTAAACAGTACGAACATGAAGCTTTGGAAACAATACCTGAAAGAGGCGGGGGACGAATAACTTGCTGACAATGGGCACCGGTCAATACCGAGGGGTGGGGGACACTTGGGGTGAGCGGGGGCGCGGTGGCGGGAAGCACCGAGAGATGCCGCAGCCCCTCGCCTGGGGCCAGTGGCGCTCCGAGCGCCCGTTTCCGGGGTCGGGGTCCCCGGTAACCGGGCGGCCCAGGCCAGACGCGCCCCCAGACCCCTGTCAACCCGGGCACCGGGCCCCTTCCGCCGTCGCCCCCCAAGGGCCGTCCCGCTGCTCCGCGTCCCGCTCGCAGGACCCCCGGGCCACCCCCGAGCCTCTCCCGGCAGCCAGCCGCCCGCCGCCTCCCCCGCAGCAGCTCACCTCCGCACGCCCAGCGTCCTCCTCTTCCTCCCTCCCAAGGCGTCTGGAGTCGACTCGCGGCACGGTCAGCCTCCCGCCCTCGCCCCGCCCCGCCCCCTCGGAGCCGGAACCGCTCCCTTCAGGGCCCTTCTCCCCGCCTCCTCGGCTCTAGTGTGGCGTCACTTCCGCCAGCGTCCGGCAGCGCGCCGCAAGTGTGGGTGTCGCGAACGCGCCGGGAGCGTCCCAGAACCGGGAGCGCGCCCCGTGGATGACAACAAATTCGTCGCGCGGCGGCCGTGGAGGAGTGCGCCTCAGTACCTGCCGCCTCCCCCTGTGTTCTCTTGCATCCTCTCCCCGTGACTGCGAGGAGCCTCTCGGAGGCTCCGCACTCCCATCCGGTGCCTGGTCCCCGCCGGGCCTAGCGCGAGCCGCGCGGCGCGGGTGATGGGGTCGCCCTGAGGGACGCCCGGCGCCGACCGGGAATGGAGGGGCTGTCCCGCGCTTAGGCCCCGCCGCGGACCGGGGACGCCGGCCGGGACCCGAGGCGGCGCCAACGCGGCCTGGAGCGGAAGCCTGGGCCCCAGCGCCGGAGTCGCCGCCTGCAGCCCCCGCGGGCCCCGTTGTCAGCTCTCATCATGCCTTGGCCGTTTTCGGAGTCCATCAAGAAGAGGGCCTGTCGGTACCTCCTGCAGAGGTACCTGGGCCACTTTCTGCAGGAGAAGCTGAGCCTGGAGCAGCTCAGCCTGGACCTGTACCAGGGCACCGGGTCCCTCGCCCAAGTCCCCTTGGACAAATGGGTAAGAGCCGCCGGCGCCCACCTGGAGGGTCTCGGCCCCCTCCTTAGGGCGATTTGAACGAGTGTCACCCGAGCTTGTTGACGTTCAACCCCTCCCGGGGAACTGTTTGGATCCAAGTGTGGCAGGGCTCACAGAAACGTGTTTAAGGGTTTAGACTGTTCCTAGCAAGTTTGCGTCCCCAAATCACGAGTGTCAAACTTAACAGAGGTGACGGAGTCTACACGGAGGGAAGCAGTTGCGTCAGTGTTTTGGGGGCTTTGGGAAGCTGGCCTCGAGGGGTCCGTGGAAGGTGGTGACCAGGGCTGACCCTTGGGTGGCAGGGGTCGCGGGGTTCCGTGGCAAACAAATCCTATTTCGTGGGATGACGTCTGGAAAGATTAAGGATGAGGAGGACCTTTGGGGATGTCTGAATTCCTAGTAATTCCTCTGTTTCTTTTGGGTTGGCTACCTGAACACCGCGGTCTCCGTACGGCGTCTGCCATCTGGAAGGAAGTTAGGCGAAGGCCTCTGGCTTGGCTTGCGTTTGCTTGATGGTTTGTTTACGAGGCCAACCTGTGAGTGGTTGTGTGGCCCTAGTAGTGCTGGTTAGTTTTGATTATTGGCTTCACGTGACATCGTAAAAGCAGGTGTTGCAAAAGCGCTGAAGCTGCGATTTTCAGACCTTTGAAAACCTGTTTTCTACCTGTCAGCCAGAGGCTGTGAGTTGACTCTGTGTGTCTTACAGGTGCTTCACGTATAGTTTTAACTCACGACAAATGCAGGTTGTCCCTGCATTTGGATATTCCGTGCGTAGTATTTCACTTAAACCGCATTCAGCAAGAAGGAGCGGCTTTTCTCCTTCCCCCAACCCTTTATTTGTTGGCTAAAGTATGCTGCTGGCAGTTTGAATCGGTTGTGCTATTTTTGAGTTTACTATTCTGAAAGCATTTCTACACAGGTTACATTTAGGAAATTATAAACAAACTTGACTTGCTGGTGATAGTTGAGCAAAACAAAAGGAGACCCCCACCATTTAAGCTGTTTAAAAAGCTTAAGTTTTTCTTTTTTTAAGATTTTGAGACATGAGAGAGAGAGAGAGAGCCCGTGCAAGAGCGAGGGGTGGGGGGGAGAATCAGGCTCCCTGCTGAGCAGGGAGCTGGATGTGGGGCTCAGTTCCGGATCTTGAGATCATGACCTGAGCCCAAGGCAGACACAGTGTTTTTTATTTTTATATAAAAGTGTTTAACAGAGTAGTGACTTCCTTAGCCGTGGAAACCTGAAAAACTCAAATTATCCAACACCTTCTTATGACCCTTAATGAATTTGTACTAATATGAATAAACATGTGGGGTTTTTTTTGTTTTGTTTTGTTTCTTTTTTTTTTTACCCCTGGTAAGTAGATGAATTAACTACAAATCATAGTGGAAAGAGCACTGGGTTCAGTAGACCTAGTCCCACACCAGGCCAGATCACGCTAGCCCCGCTGCCACTTGGCTCATTGACAGTAGGTGTAGTAATTCACCTGAATTTAATAAACATTAATGGCATATACATTCCACGCACTGTATCAGGGTAGTATATTGCTGTAACTCATAGATGCAGATAGGGATTCTGATGGATATTTTTAAGTTCAGTGACCCATGAATCTATATACTTCTAGTATAGATATGAATAAGCTATCTTAGAGGAGGAGGATTGGACATTTATTTTGTGGGTTGAGTGACTCGATGCATTATTTTTTAGTGACTTGTCACATTAACCCCATAAGGTGGGTATTATTATTTCTATTTTAAAGTTGGAATTAAAAAAATGTGCCCCAAGTCAGACAGCTAGCAAGTGGTACTTTGAGAATTCAAACCTGTCAAATTCTTAAGCCACTTATTCTCTAATCACATGACTTCAAGCCAGGGAAAGGCAGTTAATGTTTATTGAGCATCTGTTTATTTCAGGCACTGTGTCAGGCACTCTTATTTGTGTAGTTTTAATTTAATCTTTCTGTGAAATCAGAGGTAGTGATATTTTGTTTTTTTGTTCTATTTTGTTTTTTCATGTTTTCTTTTTGAGAGAGAGAGCAAGCACACACATGTGTGGGGGGTGTGGTGAAGGGGGGAGGGGAGAGAGAGGAATCTTAAGCAGAGTCCAGGCTCAACACAGAGCCCTACATGGATTCCAACCTTGATCACAGGACTCTGAGATCATGACCCAAGCCAAAATCAAGAGTTGGGTGCTTAACTAACTGAGCCCCACAGGGGCCCCAGGTGGTAATAATTGAATTCACAATTTGACTTCAGGTTTGTTAACAGTTACTGGTCGACTTAATCTGAAGATTATGGTTTGTTCTGTTTCTTGAAGGCAAACGATATGCCCAATTAAAATGTCAAAGCTTTCAGTAGACATTTGCTGTTGCTGATTTATCTATTCTAGTGTGTTGTGTATGAACTAGGATAAATTTTGATGCGACACTTAGTCATAACTCTTCAAATTTCTTTTTTTTAACTTTGAAGGCTTTATGTTACTTATCAGAGAGCGAGAGCACGCATGTGTGGATTTGCACACACACAGGAAGTAGGTAGCAGAGGGAGAGGCAGCCTCCCTGTCCCGTTACAGGACTCGATCCCATGACTCTGGGATCATGACCTGAGTGGAAGGCTGATGCTCAACCGACGGAGCCACTCAAGTGTCCCAACTCCTCGAAGTTCTGATTCCAAACTCAATTGCTTTTGACTTTTGATTTTAATGACTTTCATGAGTGAAACAAGATACCTGGCAAAGATTCATAGGTCCAAATGGAAGAGTCACATCATTGGCGACATACATAATGTTTAGATTCTCAACAATCAATTATGCACGGGATTGTGTTGAAATTGGTTGTGACATTCCCTTCTTCCTTAGTCTCAATCAGTTTTTCTTGCCAGTTAATTGGAAGTTGTTGCATTTTTCTATATATATACAATTAACTTTAAAACCTTTTTTAAAAAATTTAAGACTTTTTGATTCACTGGAATAATCTTTTTGTGTTTTCAAATCTTTTATAACCTATGTAGATGACTTTAAAAAATAGACAATATTTTTTATTGTTTCAGTAACAAAATCATATGTGAATGGAAACATTTCCAAATATAATTTTTCCGAATGTCTTCTCTGTAATACAGTATCTTCTGAAAAGCATTTTTTTCCTTTCCCCCCACCTTTTTTTTTTTTTTTTTTTTTTAAGATTCTATGTACTTACTTGACAGCAAGAGAACAGAAGCAGGGGGAGCAGGAGAGGGAGAAGCAGTCTCCCTGCTGAGCAGGGAGCCCTATGTGGGGCTGGATCCCAGGACCCGGAGATCATGAGCTGAGCCAAAGGCAGACAACTCAACTGACTGAGCCACCCTGGTGCCCCAGTTTTTTCCCTTTTCTTTTTGTTTTTTTAAGATTTTATTTTTAAGTGTCTCTACACCCAACATGGGGCTCGAACTCACAATCCCAAGATCAAGAGTCGCATGCTCTACCAACCTAGCCAGCCACGCGCCCTGAAAAGCAGTTATTTTCTCACTCGTTATTAAAGTGATATCTTTACTTTCTTTGGTGGGGGTGGGGGGAGGGAGGGCAGAGGGAGAGGGAGAGAGACAATCTCAAGCAGAGTCCATGCTAAGCACAGAGCCCGACACTGGGCTCAGACTCCCCACCCTGAGATCATGCCCTGAGCTGAAATCAAGAGTCAAAACACCTAACCAACTGAGTCATCTAGGTGCCCCTAAAGTGATAAAACTTCACTTTGAAAAGACAGTCTGTTTCGTTTTTTGGAATATACCTGCTAGGTAGCATAGGCTGTTGAAAGCCATGGGTCATCACATAAAGAGTATATTTAGAACTCTTTGTGTGGAAGAAAATTGCTTATCATCTTTAAATTCCACTCTTAAATATTTGGCCATAAAAAAACCAGGAAATCAAAGTTTTTGTCACATTCTGTCTCTTTACAAAGATCTTACTGTTTCAAGATCTGTATTTTTATTATTTTTTAAAAAAGATTTTAATTTATTTATTTGATAGAGGAAGGGGGAAAGAGCAAGCACAAGCGGGGGTGGGGGGGTGGGGGTGGGGAATGGCAGGCAGGAAAGAAGCAGGCTCCCTGCTCCGCAAGGAGCCCAGTGTAGGGATCCCTGGACCCTGGGATCATGACCTGAGCCAAAGGCAGCGGCTTAACCAACTGACCCACCCAAGCGCCCCAATCTGTTTTTATTCATGTAGAATCTATGCTAAGTAACTTTCAGTGTGCTGAAATGGAATATCCAAGTGAGGGCGCCACTTTTAACATTTCCCCACTGTGGAACTTTTGCTTTGTGCCAGTCTGATGAATGACATGTGTGAGAGTATGAATGCCCATTTGTATATTAAATATTGGTACAATTTTTGAATCTAAAAATGCGGAAGAATTGACTATAGGCTGTCTAACTTCTCATATACTTAGAAGTCCTCTCTTCTACTCTCCAGGATACATACACCTCCCTTTGGAGATCATTACCTTCAAAGGGCTTGAAGTGGGAGGGAAGAAGAGAAGCGGGGTGTTTGAAAGTATTCTACAACTGTAGTGGGTTCATACGTTCATAAGTTGTTTTCCCAAGGAAGTGGTTGAAAATTTAAAATGTTGAAAGAAGGAAATTCATAAGACTTTGACTTTATTCTTATTTTAACTGAAGTTTCTTCATCAATTGGTTCATTTACATTTGTTGAGTTCTTAACATGTGCCACTATGAGGGTCTGGAGGATATAGAAGTGGATGAAGACCGTTTCTTCACAGAAGTTCAGTATGTCCAGGAAGATAGACATTAAGATATCGAAGCCTTTTAATTTCAACCTAATAATCTTTCTGTTGCTTTCCTGCTTATCCTGGTATATGTAATAAAGTTATCTTTAGTTCAAGCAACATCGATTAATTCTACGCCAGATAGTGTAGTAGACCAGTGTTAACTTCTCTTTTTTCTATCTATATGCATAAAATTCATCGATATCTGAAAGCAAAATGGCCTTCAACATAAGAACAAGTCTAATCTGTGATAGGACACTTGCTGAGCACTTCAAGTAGCTCTTTTAAGTTAAGAATTAATCACAAGGATATACTTCATTGGACTAATGAGGAAAATGTGGCCCGAATAGATAACAGGGAATCAATTTGGGAAGTAGGCTGAGAATTTCGTCTTACTCATATACTGTAGTAGACCTTGGAATTTCACAGAATGAGTGGATTCGCAAGTACTTTATGATAGTGAATGTAGGAGATTTTGCCCAAGTGTATATAAGTCTGTAAGTATGACCTATTTAAACATTTTATATTTAGAGATAGTATTTTGTACCTTTGTGGCACAGTGTAAATTCTTGAACTGTTGACTCTTTTCAGAACTGTTTCCTTAACATTACCAAATTATTTCTTTTAAGACTATTCTTCAATGCCATAATAAAACTTTTTGAACTGTTATAAGTTTAAGGTAGCCACAAAATTGAAACAAATGGAAATGTGGTGTTTATTGGGAAGAGAATTCTATCAACTCCAGTTTCATAGATAATGTTGGCAGATCCCTATGTTACAGAGGTTGTCATTGCCTATATATAGTTTAAAACGCTTTAGTATATTTTAAATTATTTGCTTTTATTATATAATGAACATGCTCATTGCAAAAAAATTCAAATGGTAAAGGAAGTGTGTATGTAAGGAATGCATTGAGTATGAAGTAGTAGCCCTTAATCTCATCTCCTCCAGAGATGACAATATTGTACAAAAATTTCAGACTTTTTTTTTTTAAGATTTTATTTACTTGAGAGAGAGAGAGAGAGAGCACCAGCCAGGGGAGAGGCAGAGGGACAGAAACAGGCTCCCTGCTGAGTAAGGGAGCCCAATGTAGGGCTTGATCCCAGGACCCTAACATGACCTGAGCCGAAGGCAGAGGCTTTAACACACTGAGCCACCCAGGTGCTCCTTAAGTTTTCATTTAAAATTGATATGAAAATATGAAAACCATGATAGAGGGATGAATCTTGAATGACCATAGCTTACTGCACTCGTTTATTGGTTTAAGAGGAAATATTAGATATGGAGAAGGTTGTGTTTGTCCCCCCTCCCTGTCCTTCTGGGAGTGGGGAGCAAGTGGGAGGGGAAAGGAGGAGATTGAGATTGAGGGGAGAATAAGTTTCAACATTGACTTTTTTTTTTTAAGGGGACTTTGGAGCATCCAGACAGAGAATCTCAGGAGGCAGTGGTAGCTAGATGTTGTTAACCATAAAAATAAAACTGCCAGTTGCTTTACCAGCAAAAATTGGTTTATTCGGGAATTCTGGAGCATTGCAATCTGGGACAAATAAGCTACAGCAAAACCATAGGCAAGTCTGGAGAACAAAGAAGAAGTAAGCTTTTTTACCAGAGGAAAGGGAGAAGGGCTGTTAGAAACGAAAAGTCCATTGGAGTACCACTGGAGTAGACTGAGAGTTCGAAGTAGAATGGCTCTTCGTTGGCTGAACTGAGACTCTCTCCCCAGCTGGGCTGTTGGGCAGCGAGGGAAGGAGGAAACTTTCCTACCTCTTGTTCTGGTAGGAAGGTAGTAGCTAAGGTAGGGCGGTCTTGCAAGGTAGGTCTCTCCTTGTTGGGTTGCAACTGACCACCGGTGGTGGAGTGTGAGAGCTTTTCCTTCTGGTCCCGTCTCCATTTTATTTTAGTTTTCAAGATTTATTTTTTTACTTATTAGAGAGTGTGTGCAAGTGCAGGGGGAGGGACAGAGGGAGATGGAGAACCAGAATCCCAAGTGGACTTCCTGCTGAGCGTGGAGCCTAATCTCCTAACCCATGAGATCACCACCTGAGCCGAAATCAAGAGTCAGATGCCCAACCAACTGAGCCACCCAGGTGCCCCCCCTTCCATTTTAGATGCAATTTCCTCTTATTCTCACAACATATATAGTATTGGAGTTGAGGGAGAGCTGGAGATAAAGATTTGGAAGTTATCAGAGTGTCAGTAGTGACTGAAACACCGGAACCACACAAAGGGCGTGGGTAGTATGTAGATGAAGCTGAGAAAAAAAGGCTGAAGCTGAAGTGAACACCAGCATTTAAGTGGCAAAGGATTGGAAGGAAGAGTGAGTGTGAAGAGTGTTATAAAAGCCAAAGGAAGTTAGGATTTCAGACAGCAAGGCAGTCATAGGAATTAGAGATGAGAATTCAAGGAAGGTGAAGATTGAACGTCTTGTGTTGCGTTTGGAGCTATTTTTGGCAGTTAAAGAAATGTCGTAGGAGCTGCGGGTTAGAGGGCAGGTAGTAGTTGGTGGTACCAGTAGATTGTTGCCTTGGCTACAAGAGGAAAGAGGTTGATGACCAGAGGGGACATAGAGTCAAGGTAGGGGATTTTCGTTTGCTTTTGAATATAATAGCGTCTGTTTATTAAGCACCTTCCTTCTCTGTATACCATAATGGGTGCTCTTATGTTGTTTTCTTGCTCTGTGTTGGGTGCTGCCATTTCCATTTTACCATGAAGTTAAGTAACTTACTTAGGCTTAATATTAGTAGTGCAGCAAGATTTCAAACCTAGTCTTCCTAACTCCTATATTCTTTTTGTACATCACGATGGCTCAAAGATTCAAGAAACCTGAGCTTCTAAAAACACTAGCAGCGCTGGGTTCACCTGGCAAGTTTGCTAACATGTAGACTTCTGGTCCCTTCCCTATAGATTCTTGTTCTAAACACTCAGGAATCTACTTTTTTAGGAAGCCTCCTAGGAGAGTCTGATGCATATTGTCCTTGACTGCGTTTTAAAAAACACTAGTACAAAGGGATTGAGAATTTTTCTATTTTAGAAAGTTTGTTCTATAAGCCAGCTCCCAAGCCCATGTACTGCAATTTTGAGACTTAATGGTGTTTGCACATCATTTTGATGAGCCTCTTGCAAGATTTTTCATTGTGAAAATATGTTTTTTATAGTTGTTTCTGCAGTGATTAATTGAACAACTTTTGAAAGTTAACTCTTCTGATCTCAGTTGCCTTATCTGTAAAACAGGCATGAAAATATCTAGTTCAGAGAGCTATGGTGATGATTTAGTGTGGTAACATAGATAAAATAGTGTAATGCTGTGTCCTGTATGTAAAAAGTGCTAATCAAATGTTAATTTGTTTAAGTCAAGCCTTTCTAATTTTTATGCTCTATTGTATCTCTTTTTGAATTCTGATGCCTTGGTTTAAACTAATAAGGATGTATTTTCTTAGTTAGTTTTATGGTATATATTAAAGAGAAATATTGGGGCGCCTGGGTGGCTCAGTGGGTTAAAGCCTTTGCCTTAGGCTCAGGTCATGATCTCAGGGTCCTGGGATTGAGCCCCACATTGGGCTCTCGGCTCAGCAGGGAGCCTGCTTCCCTCTCTCTGCCTGCCTCTGCCTGCTTGTGATCTCTCTGTCTGTCAAATAAATAAAATCTTAAAAAAAATAAAAAGAGAAATGTAACTTAATGTATTTCTTTCTGCATACTGTCAAATACACCTTGAATTCCTAATAGTGCTCATCATTGCTCTAGGTGGGGCCTGTGCAAGATAAGGAACAAGAGTCAACATTTATAAAGTGTGTACTCAGTATCAGGAACTATGTTAATAGCTTTATGCATTACTATCTCATTTATGTTCACGATAACCCTGTGAAATAGATACTATCTTACTTTATGGATGAGGAAATTGAGACCTAAGAATTTGTCCAAAGCCATCCAGCTAGTAAAGTGACTGAGCTAGGACCTGAATACATGCTCTTTTAAAGGAGTGTTCTTTAAACATGTTTGCCCAATTTTCTCTTAAGATTTTTGAAAAATTATTGCATTCCTTGTGCATTTTAAAATTGACTTAAAATTTTTTCCCAATAAATTTTGTTAAAAAACAAAATTCACCCAAGAGCATTTGAAAATCTAGTTGGCCGAATCACACAGTATCCCACCTACCAGGTAGAGGGGAACTCCGAAGTTGTGCAAAACGGAAGGTTTTTACTGGAAGGAGGGAGGGTGGGGCAAGAAGTTACTAGCAAAAGAAAAGATTGTTTCTGAAAAAGATTGTTTGTGGAAAGGACTTCTTTCCTTAGGGGGAAGAGCAGGGAGTTTTAGGTGGGTTACCTCATCTTCCTTTGGGGTGGAGAACCCATGCGGCAGATTACCTCATTGGTTGCCAACCAGAAAATCCAGGTTGATGGGCTTAATATTTCATTCCTGGAGAGGCTGAAACTTTGATTAAGTCGATTTGTTGTCCTGGGGGGCAAGTGACTCCAGCTTGGCCTTAACTTTTCTTTTTAACAGTTTAAATAGTTGTAGAGGATAATTTTTATTGTGTTGTAAATACTGACATAAAAAATACATATTTTCACCCAGAAGGATCTGAATACCCACCATTATACATTCAAAAATGCTTGAACAAGCTCTTCATTAATAGTTGGAAATTTAACATTATATCTTTTCCCATTGAACTATGTCCATCTTGCTTTGCAGAATTTTATTTTAATTTATATATTTTATTTTTAAGTCTTTTATTGATCATGTTATGATTTCTTTGCAATAAAAATGTAACTAAATTGAAATCGATCATATTTAAAAATTTACTGTTATTGTCTAGCTTTCTTTTGCATTATTTCCTTTCTAATTCCTTTTAAAATTTAATTCCTTTTTTAATTGCTTTAATGATTTCTTCACTTGATACTTTTTGAGCTTTTTAGTGTTTTCCTTAGTTCCTCTAAGGGCTTCCCATATTGATCTTAGCTTATCAGTATTTCCTTCAGGTAATCATCAGGCTTTAGGTATATAACATTTTTCCTCTGGAATTGTGATTAAGTACAGTTGATCAAAACAATAACTAAATGTAAAAACTTCTATCGGAAATACTTTTTTTTTTTTTTTTTTTTTAAGAGTTTATTCTATTAGAGCACAAGCGGGGATTGGGAGTAAGTAGCAGAAGGAGAGGGAGAAGCAGGTTCCCCGCTGAGCAGGCAATCCAATGCAGAGTTCAATCCCAGGACCCCAGGATCATGACCTGAGCCAGAGGCAGATACTTACCCGAATGAGCCACCCAGGTGCCCTGGAAATACATTTCTTAATGATGTGAGTAGGTGATTTTCCCCATTTTCCCCGATTAGTTCATGTGCCCATAAGTGAATATACTTACAACTAGAATTTGACAGGACTCATCATAAATTTCATTTTAAATTATTAAAATAGTTACAGCCTTGAGTCATAAATAAGTAGGTGAGAATTGAAGGGATTTTGTAGTAGTAACATCACTTTGTTCTTTGACTTTGAGTGTCGTGCCAAAGATATGTATAAGATAGGGAAAGACTAGCAAACATACTGTTGGTGCTTCCTGGAGATTTTTATGCCCTAGGCTGTGCATGAAGGAAGATTCAGGAAGGGAAAAGATAGGCCTTTTTGGCAAAGTAGGAGAAGGGAGATTGTACAAGGGAATATGGGAGAGGAGATCCAACATGGTGCAATGGTTAAGTACTCTTCTCAGGAAGGTCAGTTTTAGAACAGAATATATTTATGGATTGAGGATCTGAATGTGTTTACCGTAAAACCACCCATGCCCATGTACTCTTCAGAAAGTCTGTAGGGTTACACAAACATCCGCATGAGGAAAGCCTATTAAAGTAGTGACCTACAATGATAAAATGTGAGCCATTCTAAATCACAACATTTAGCGTTAGTTGGACAAAGAATTATGACACTGCTATTCACCATAGTGTGCAAAAAGTACCTTACATATAAGCTAGCATTCAATAAACATTTGTTATTTTAATTTATAAAGTATATTGTCAAAAAAAGTACATTGTCAAGAAATACACTTAATTATTCTATTAACTATATTTATATTCATTCTATCTTCCTTCTGTTGTAGTCTGGTTTTCCCTATGACACCATTGAAATTGTTCTCATTTGGATCACCAGCAGCCTAAATATCAAGAAAAATCCAGTGAACACTTAAAAATCTTCAGCCTCTTTTTGTCTTTTGTTGCACTGTACCACTTTTTATACTAGTTTTTCCTCGATTTTGGGGGATGTAAGGCTTTCTTGATTTTCCTTCTACTTCTCTGCTTTTTTCTAGTTTACTTTGCAGGTTCCTCAGGCGGGCTCCACACCCAGTGCAGAGCTTGATGTGGGGCTGGATCTCATGACCCTGAGGTTATGACCTGAGCTGAAATTAAGTTGGAGGCCCAACTGACTGAGCCATTGAGGCGCCCCAGATTCTTAATTCTTAAATGTTGGAATTTATCAGGACTTAGTCCTAGGACTCTTGTCATTTAACTCTACACAAGTTCCCAAAGGCTGTCTCTACTCACCTAGGGCCTTCATTGACCCTCAGGATTCATAATGCCCTTCTGTATCTTCAGGCTAGATGGCTCTCCTTACAGACAGACCAGAATATCCAGCTGCCTCCTGGACATCGTTACCTAGATGTCCGCTCACGTGTATTCTTTGGAACTCAGCTCCTGAGCTTTCCCTAACCTGCTTCTCCAGGTTTTTTCTCAGTAAATGGCACCGCTAGCTAACCAGCTGCCGAGGTCCGCAACCCGGAAGTCATTCTTCATTCTTTTATTTGTCATGATGCCAATTAATTCTACTTCCTAATATTCTACAAAAAATCTGTCCACTTCTAACTGTCCTCAGTGTCACTGCCCTCACCAAACCAATTTCCCTGGCTTTTCTTACTCAGAACGACCTTTCTGCCTGAGTTTTGTTTTCCTCCAATACATGCTTGGCTTGGTAGCAGAACTGAATAAAGTTCTAACCTCATCACAGTTTCTTGCTTAAAACCTTTCAGTGGCTTCACTTTGCTCTTGAGATAAATGTCAGACTCTAACATGAATTACAAGGCTGTTTGGATTTCACTTTCCGTTATCTTTGTAGTTTTATCTCTGGCTCATTACCCTAGTGCACTACACTAGAGCCTTAAGCAGCTTTTCCTTTTGAAAAAGTTTTGGGTCTCAAGTGTGTGGGCCTCCGCTCTCTGACCTCTGCTTTCTTTGATTCTTCCACACACTGCTGTCACTGTGTGGACCACTTAGCTTGTTTAACTCCTCAGCCTTCTCTGGTCTCACTTAAATGGCACTTTGTCAGGTAGCCTGCCTTGGGTCTCCGGGTTCAGTTCTATTACATGCTCAAAGAGTACAGTGTATTTCCTCTTTCATGTAGCTCATCACACCTTATTTATGTGTGTCTTTCATGGTAAGCTATCTTGTAAACTGAGGATGGAGAGTCTTTATCTTGGACTCTGGTTTCCTTATGCCTAGTGTCTGACACACATAAGAGCATATTCAGCATCTTTGAATAAGTTAACAATTTTGAGTTCTTGTTCCTGTGATTTCAGAATGCGCTTGGTTTTTCTCTTTAGTGTCTCAATGAAATCCTGGAGTCAGCAGATGCACCTTTAGAAGTCACTGAAGGATTCATACAGTCAATTTCTCTATCAGTTCCATGGGGCTCCTTGCTGCAGGAGAATTGTGCACTGGAAGTGAAAGGGCTAGAAATGGTCTTCCGGCCTAGACCCCGCCTAGGTAGGTGTGTTACATGTTTCTATTTTGTTTGTTTGTATTGTACTCTTCACCGATTGGGAAAGTAACCTAATTGTATTAAATTCAGTATTTAATTTATTAGTTAGCATTGTATTTGTGAGATTATCAGTAGATAAAATAGTAGGACTTGAGGGTGTGTGATTTTTACCTTTAAGTGTTACTTCTTGCCCTATTTACCCATGGGAACTTCAGTATACTGATGATTTGGTTTAATTATTTGTTACGGATTATATAAAGTGACTTGTATTTTAAAGTTTCAAAGTATTGTGCCAGAAACCAAGGAAGTGCTCAAAGATTGATGGAGAAATCTTAAAAGGACAGAGGACTGGACTTGTAGGTGCTCTCTTTGGCCAAATCTGGGACTAATGACAATAAATGGATTATAACATGTGAAATTAAAAAAACAATAGCTCCAAGTCCATACTATTACAAATAAGTAATCAGTGTGTAAGGGCAGGAAGAAGGGAAAGCTCTTTATTGCAGTAGAATATTAACTTACTAGAGTAGGAAAAAAAATGATAGACCATCGCCATGATTTTGACCACCATGGTAAAAATTGATAGACGTGGTAATGTCAATGAATCCTAACCCCGTTTGGTGAAATGTTGTTGAGGAGCTTGATATTGAGATGTACCAACATACCTCCCCTTGATCACATATTATCTACAGAGAGAAAAATGTTTCTTTCACAGTGGAGGCAATTGATAATCACCACAACAACCCTAGTGGCCAATCTTAATCTCATCAGTAGTGGGTCAGACCCATGGACACACACGCCATGATGTGTGTCCTGCTGTGATGGCTGGAAAGGACACATCATATATGTACTGTTCCTGTGAAAAGTGCTTAATCTGAATCACATCAGAAGGAGGAAGGCAGACAAATCCAAACTAAGGAAGTTCTATGGACTAACTGGTACTCTTTAGAAGTATCAGTATCATGAAAGACAAGAAAGGTAGAGGAATTGTTCCAGATTAAAGAAGAGTAGGACATGAATAACTGCAGTCGATAATCCCGTGTTTTTGTTTGTTTGTGTTCTGAAGGATTACTGGGACAGCTGGGAAATCTGGGTCTGGAATGTATAGAAAAGAGTATTTGTCAGTGTTACGTTTCGTGTTATTGGGCTCTTGCATGGGAATGTTTGTATTTTTATGAGTTATCTGCTGAAGTATTTGGGAGTGTTAGGATGCCTTTAGTTTACCTTCCGATAGTTCAGCAAAAGGATGAGAGTGTGTGTGTGTAAATAGTTGTGATGAATCTAAATGAAGGCTATGCAGGTGTTCATTGCACCATATTTTCACCTCTTCCTTAGGATTGAAACTTTTCAAAAGAAAAATTTGGGAGGGAAAAGCTTTAAAGTAGTAGTAAGTTATTATTTATAAGTGTTTCCAGGTGGTAGCTTTAGTGGTAGTTTCTCTTCTCAGTCATTATAAGATGATGTTTAAATCTCAAGAGTAATTTCTAGAATATCATATGCCTAGGTAACACCATGCTGTTAAATATCTCTTGGAGGGTTAGAATTTATTTCGAATGTGGCATTTTAAGAAATGGCTTTGTTGTAACTATGAGAAGTTATTTAGAATTAATCTATATTTTCTGCAGCAACTGGTTCTGAGCCTATGTATTGGTCAAGTTTCATGACTAGCAGTATGCAATTGGCAAAAGAATGTCTTAGCCAGAAATTAACAGATGAACAAGGAGAAGCATCGCAGCCTTTTGAAGGACTTGAAAAGTTTGCTGAAACCATTGAAACAGGTTTGGCATTACTGAGTATTTTCAATTTTTTTTTTTTTAATTTAGTACCTTTCTTTAGTAAGTCTTGTATAAGGAAAATCCATTGGAGTGGTTTTTTTTTTTTTTTTTTTTTTTTTTTTACTCTTCTCACTTCAGAACTTTAGAATTGAGGTTATTTTAAATACTTAATTTCATGTCCTTTTGTACCCTAGTTTTTCCTGTGTCTTTTATCATGATTGTGTAATGAAGAGTTCAGAGTTTAGCAGAGTGTTAGGCATTGCACGTGTATCTATTGAGATGTGTTGGGGTAGGTGCTCAGTAAGGCAAAATGTCTATTACTAAACCCAAGATTTTGGGATTTTACTTTATTTTGTAAGTTCTTATTAAACTAGTATTTATTCCTTTCATTAGAAATTTTTATTTCGTATATATGTGGTCTAATGTTGATGGTTGGTTACCTGTTTACCCTAGTACTAAGAAGAGTAAAAGTCACGTTTATAGACACTGTCTTGAGAATTGAACACGTGCCAGAAAATTCCAAAACTGGAACTGCGCTTGAAATTCGAATAGAAAGGTAAGACTTCTTATATCTGAGAATAAATGACCCCATTCTTTTCTCGTATAAATGGTAATATCTGACTTCTATTAGATTTTGTGATGCTTCTAGAGATTAGAAATGATGCTGTTGAGTTACTACATCATGTGGTTTCCAAGTGAAGCCCTGCTCTCCAAGATAGGTGCTAATCCCATTACTGAAAACTTAAAAGTACCAGTTGAGGTATAATTGTATGTAATACTGTGTGGAATTCAAAGCGAATGGTTCTCTTTTAGTTAATACCAAATAAAAATCATGAGTATGTGAGTGCTACTAAATTTAAGGCACTCCTAATTGAGGTTTTTCATACGAGTGACACCCCGTTTCGGCGTGTCTTCGTTACCATGAAGGTCTTTGCTTTCCTGTGCTTGATCTAAGTGCTGCTTTCACGAGAAAGGCTAAGCCTGCGGTTTTTTTTGAGAGAATTCTGTGAGAGTATCTGTGCAATAGTGATTTACTTAAAAAGATAGAAATCAGCACTTAGTTTTCTGTGTACGCCCACTTGGAACCTTATAAATAGCTGAGTGTCGATTTGAGGTCGTCACTGTGTTTTTGTTTTGTTTTGTTTTTTGGTTTTGGTGGGCAGCAAAGCCACGCTTATTGAGAGTACAAAGCAGACAGATAGTACAAAGCACCCACAGAAGGAGGGGACCCGAGAGGGTTGCCCTTGACATAGTCACTGTTCGCTTGTGTCTTAATATGACAGAAATGTGCAGAATGAAGTGTGTGCACTGAGTACCCAAGACACTTTGTATAGGGATCTGTTGGGAGCTTTTATCAAATTTTAAACAGATATATTATGGTTTCTATCTTTCTGTCATCATAAAATTACCTATTAGTGAAACAGTTACTGTTAACAGATTTTTTGAAATTAGATTGCATTACCTGAAATGGTATATTAAAAAGTACCTAAAATCTCATGGATGTAGAACTACATTCTGTATTTTGTTGAAAATGAAATGAGTCATAAGAACTCATAGAATAGTCACAAGAGTTTAAGAAATGTCATTCATTGCGGGCTTGTGACTTGGAGCCAAATGCTATCTCACTGTTACCGAGAGACGTTTGTGAGGGAGCACAGGAATTGTTTTCCTTGAGGCCAACTTTAGGGAGTTATTAGTCTTTTCCCCCAGCTTAGGAGCC
>CM052797.1:119228837-119251821 GCA_028533885.1 Nasua narica | reverse complement strand
TCAACATTTGTACATTTGATCTTTGTGCAAACCCAAACTTTGGCACATTATGTGTTGATTTGTGTAAGTGCTTTTTCGGTGTTACTTTTGGACATCTGTGTATTAGGTGACAAATGGCCATCTAGATATAGCGCGATGGCATTATTGGCCAGCCAGTGTTTGATATTTGGAGATACTACCATCCTTGCCTACACGGTAATTTTTGTGTAGTAACTTGAGTTTGAGTATCTTTTGTTCTTATTTAATGAAAATGAAGGCTCAATGGAAAAATACAAGTTCTAGATATTAGTTTTGAGAAACATAAATCCCATAAAGTTAATGCCCTGTGGACAAGGATGGCATTGGTTAGGGTGTCCAAGTGTCAGATTGTGGTCTCATTGCTGTTCATTAGATCCACAGGGTTTTCAAATGTGGGATCAAAGTGTTATGAAAGATTTTTTTGGTAGTGCCTCTTGGTGGCTTAGTCAGTTGAGTGTCCAACTCTTGATTTTGGCTCAGGTCGTGATCTCAGGGTCATGAGACTGAGCCCTGGCTTGGGCTCCACGCTCAGTATACTCTATTTGAGATCTCTCCCTCTTTCTTTGCCCCCTGCCTCCTTGTATGTGTGTGTGTGTACTCTTTCTCTCTCTTTCTAAAATAAATAAATCTTAAAAAAAAATTCCTTTTTTTAGTTTTTTCAGTTCTCTGAGATGGTACCCACCCCAAATAGTGTGTCAGCCTGAGCGTTCACATGTTCAGTTTCAGCATATACATTCAGGAATGCATCACATGAGAAAATAGAGGAGCTGTATGTATTGAATTTATAGACCTTTTGTTTAGTTACTGTGTCATATTGACTCTGAAATTATTTTAGTTATGTTCTGTCTTTTCTATTTCTAGGGGAAGGTAAGAGGTGCTTTGTTCTTTGTATGCCAAATTTAGAATGTACAAATAATATTTCTGTGAATGTTAGAAGTGAGATACTTGATCATCCATCCTAATAAAGGTTGGAGATTATGTTTTCAATACTAAGAAATTAAAATCCAATTTTTAAATACGGCATATAATCATAGATTTTCCCACTGTCCCCAGCTTGGACCCCTTACTGATTCATCGTCTTGGATGGCAGCCGTCAGCAAGGAGCCCCATAAAACAAATGCACGGAGAGCCGTACCACGGGAGGAGTGAGGGCTTCCCATCTAGGTCAGCCTAGGTTAAAATCCTGGCTGTGGGTCTGTAGATGGCCTTGTGCAAATCTTTATGATCCCGTGTCCTTGTCTGTAAAACAGGAGCCTTACTAGAATGAGCGGAAATGTAATGAAAGCATAGTGACCCAATACTCAGAAAAAGATGACAGTGATGATTGTTATTCCCAGAGAATATATTATATTCTCAGATCATGGAAGCTTCTCAGCGTTACTATGTAATATTTCTCGTTTTCAGAATCCGAAGAAGTTTTCTCCCCCCCCCCCCCGCCCCCGCCCTGGGAGAATACTGTTTTCCAAATATAAATGTTATTAATTGAATTCTTTTAAAATTGCAAAATAGCATGAAGATAATAGGAGTGCTAGCATTAGCCCTAAGAGGAGGTGAGTGAAAAGTAAGGCAGGCATACTCAACTTGTTAAGAGTGTGGTGTAGAAAATAGAGCAATTGTTTTATCAGAATATACTCCACAGGAATCAGGATGAGACCGGCTGGGACTTTTATTTCCAGGAGGAAAAAGGGACAGAGACTTGGAAAAGAGCAAGGCAGTCCACGTGAGCACCCACTTCGTGGGCATCTCTGCTGTGGCCTGCACTTTCCTGCCCGGCAGAGAGTGGGCTTAGTGGAACACTGCCTGGGCGTGTGGAGAGGCAGTGTTGGTAGGGAAGGGCCTCACGTGCTCTGCTAGGGAGTGTTATCCATGGGCAAGCTTGGGAAAGCCAACTTTATTTGCTCTTAGTTTGAATCCTGCTTTGAGGATTATGATTTGAGAATGAATTCTGTGCTGCTGCTATCTTCATATTCTTCCTAGTGACTGCGGCTTGAAGTTTTCTCAGATTCCTGAAATACTCAGAAAACTTGAAGATAAAAATAGGACATTGGACTTGCCAACACGGAATTTTGCAGGAGGATTTTCCCCCTTAGAACGACAGTTCGGTGGCCTTTAAGTCTTTTCATTTAGATTGTGTGAATTAGTGGAGGGACTCTTAGGTGAAGGAATCTAAGACTAATCAGTATTCATCTCAGGGCATTAAAGTACTGGGATTTGTGGTGATGAGGTTTAAAGAGTGTTTATCCTGAATGGCTTTTTTTTTTTTTTTTTTTTTGAAGTTGGATATTGATGGACAGATAGACTCTATTCATCTATTCCTGTCACCCAGGCAGGTGCACTTGCTTTTGGATATGTTAGCAGCTATTGCTGGACCAGGCAAGTATGGCAATAGGCAACTCTGTTATTATCTTTAATTATTTAAAACGTTTTAGATCCTGTGATTCCTATCTAGTTGCTTAAAGCTACTGCATAGCTCTGATTAATATTAAATAGTGATAGTTCTGCATTGACCGTGGCATGAAGTTGCCGTTGGTATCGGACAAGTGGTTTTGGGAGAAAGATGACTGATTAACTCCAAATTTAATTACTGTTTTGCTTTCCTTTCTATACTTGTAGAAAATTCTAGCAAAATAGGGTTAGCTAATAAAGATAGAAAAAACCGACCCATGCAGCAAGAAGATGAATATCGAATTCAGATGGAATTAAACCGGTATTATTTGAGAAAAGATTCCCTCTCAGCAGGTGTATCTTCAGAGCAAAGCTTTTATGAGACAGAATCTGCTCGTACACCTTCTAGCCGTGGTAAGCAACTGAAACAATTGACACGGGATTCCTACAGTGTCAACATAGAGCAAAGTAAACTTAATTTGGCTGTTGTGAAATGGAGTTTAGTAATGAAAGAACAAAAGATCCAAGCTCTAAGAAGTTTTAAATTTATAAGTTGATCTAACTGTAGCATTACAGTGATGCATTGGCTCACGTTATCTTTTTTTGATTGTGTGATCTCGTTTTGTAAACCATGACCTTTTTTTTTATTCTAAGAACAATCAGTTTACAAAAACGAAGATTGTGGGGTAATTATTACCCCAATAATTGTGGGGTAATTATTCATTTTTTTGAATTCTTATATGCCCATATAATGATTTATGGTTAGATGCCCTTAAATGGAACCTTTTTTTTTTACTCTTCCATCAATTACATGTAAATAGAGTCTTTACCAAGTTTACTTTGCATTTTTACAGGTGTTTTAGAATGTTTAGCACTAATATGTTAAATAAGAAGACTCCATTTAAGTTTAGAATATTGAACTAAATAAGTTAAAAGCTAAAAAATTAAAGTGTACTCAAGAAATTTTGGTCATAACAAACTTCATTTGCATGAGGGTAAAACAACTTCCAGAAAGAAGTGAAATGGAAATAGAATTTTAAATAATACATTCAGGTGTTTTTTTTTTTTTTTTATTTAAAAGAGCTGTATTCATATGAAACCAGAGATTGCAAGATGTTTGTACTATTTTAAAGTTGGATTTTAACTTCTAAATTGTCATATGACTCTTAAAAATATACCATGTAGTACTACAAATCTTATATTAAGCAAGCAAACAAAAAACAAGTTCCCCGGTAGGACTTTTGTTAACTTTTGTTACCTTGTATTTGTCTGAGCATTTTTACGATGCCATTTATATCTTGGATTCTCACAAATTACGCCATCAGAAGTAATGTAAATTGTAGGGCATCACTGTACTTCAGATAATCTGAAGAATATTATATTAATGTATGTTAACTTACTTTGAAGACATGAATTATACAACTGACAAGGTTTAATTCTCTTTAGAAGAAGAAGTTTTCTTCTCCATGGCTGATATGGACATGTCCCATAGTCTCTCTTCTCTTCCACCTCTGGGCGACCCTCCAAATATGGACCTTGAGTTATCATTAACTAGTACATACACAAATACTCCAGCAGGATCTCCATTAAGTACTACTGTGGTAAAGTATTTAAATTTTGTTCTAGTCTTGAAAAGTGGCTTCTGAAATTCTACCCTTTACTCATGTGATTTAAAAAAATTCTTTTACAGCTTCAGCCAACGTGGGGAGATTTCCTTGAACATCATAAAGAACAGCCAGTAAGAGGGTCCACATTGCCATCCAACCTAGTTCACCCACCAAATTTACAGAAGACTTGTAAGTAGTGTAAGACCCTTATGGTAGTTTTCCACTGGAATTTTAAAAAAATGAAAAATTAAAACAAAGTGTTTCTTTCTAGAAAATGCCATTCTACTGCTGCTTTTCTTTCCCTTCATACATTTTTTTTTTCTTCTTATCTAGGCCATTTACCAAAGTTTAGAAAGAAAATGTGAAGCATGGTTGAACAACTCACCATGAAGTATTTTAGAATAGTTGCCCATTCATTGTAGTCTTTGTGTATTTAGATATCTTTAGTAAAAAAATACACTGCAAGTTTCATATTGTTATTGCAGTTTAGAAGTCTTAATCAACCATGGATACTTGTTCCATTGTTTACATTTTCCTTGAAAGAGAACCTCAGGTCTCTTCTCTGCAAAAATTTTTTTTTAAAAATTATTATTTTCTTTATTAACATATAATGTATTATTTGTTTCAGGGGTACAGGTCTATGAATCATCAGTCTTAACACAACTGACAGTACTCTCCATAGCACATACCCTCCCCAATGTCCATCACCCAGCCACCCTATCTCTCCCACTCCCTTCCCCTCGCCTCCAGCAACCCTCCGTTTGTTTCCTGAGATTAAAAGTCTCTTATGGTTTGTCTCCCTCCCCAGTCTCATCTTGTTTAATTTTTCCCTCCCTTCCCCCCCGTAGACCCTCCACACTGCTTCTGAAATTCTTTATATCAGATCATATGATAATTGTCTTTCTCTGATTGACTTACTTCGCTTAGCATAATACCCTCTAGTTCCATCCACGTCATTGCAATGGCAAGATTTCAGGGTTTCTTTTTGATGGCTGCATAGTATTCCATTGTATATACCACATCTTCTTTATCCCTTCATCTGTTGTTGGACATCTAGGCTCTTTCCATAGTTTGGCTATTGTGGACATTGCTGCTATAACCATTTGGGTGCACATGCCCCTTCAGATCACTACGTTTGTATCTTTAGGGTAAATACCCAGTAGCACAATTGCTGGGTCATAGGGTAGCTTTATTTTCAACTTTTTGAGGAACCTCCATACTGTTTTCCAGAGTGGCTGCACCAGCTTGCACTCCCACCAAGAGTGTAGGAGGGTTCCCCTTTCTCCGCATCCTCGCCAACATCTGTGGTTTCCTGACTCGTTAATTTTAGCCATTCTGACTGGTGTGAGGTGGTATCTAACTGTGGTTTTGATTTGTATTTCCCTGATTCTTCTCTGCAAAATTTAATTGAAATAGGCACAAGGCTTAAAGGAAAATTTGGTGAGCAGCTTTTGGATTAATCTGTGACTTTTCCAATATAGTTTTATTAATGCAAAAACTTTTGTATGTTTCTTTTTGATGATTCAAGTATCAAGGATCCTGGATATCAAATGTAGAAAGATAACAGTTTATCTTACTTAATATCAAATAGCATTCAGACTGTTCTGTGATCACCTGCTTTTTAAAACTAACACCTGAGTAAATGCTTTATAATTTTGATATAATGGATTGTTTTTAACTATTAAAATTTATGTCCATAATTTTAACCCATGTGTTTCAGCTCTCCCATCTAGATCTGTTTCAGTGGATGAATCCAGGCCTGAACTTATTTTTAGACTAGCTGTGGGAACCTTTTCCATCTCTGTGCTTCACATCGATCCTTTATCGCCACCTGAAACGTCATTGAACCTTAATCCGTTGACACCTTTGGCAATAGCTTTCTTTACCTGTATAGAAAAGATTGACCCAGCAAGATTTTCAGCAGGTGATTTTAAGTCTTTCCGAGCAGTATTTGCAGAAGCTTGCAAACACGATCACCTTAGGTAAATTCTCTCATGTTTATTAATGATGCTTGAAAAAGAACCAGATGGGTGCTTTTTTATCTGCCTATCTCTGTTTTTCTGATTCACATTTTATTTGTAAATGAGGGAATGGGTGAGGTTTTCTTGCGGTGCTACAAAAATGTTTACCATAGAATATCTTACTCAAGTTACTTGGCATGTGAAACTATTCACGTGTAAGACTGAAATAGTCTGGAGTTTGCTCTTGACAATTTTTTTTTAAGATTTTTTTTTTTAATTCATTTGAGAGATCACACGTGAGAACATGAGCAGGAGGGAGGAGCAGAGGGAGAAGCAGACTCACTTATGAGCCTGGAGCCCAATGCGGGGACTCGATCTCAGGACCCCAGGATCATGACCTGAGCTGAAGGCAGATGTTTAACCCACTGAACCACCCAGGCACCCTTGAGAAGTTTTTTGGACCACATTTTGCCAATAAAAATATTGACACCATTATAATCATAAAAATAGTTTTTGTCACTGGCTCAGGAGAGGTGGCAGTGGTGCTG
Source organism: Nasua narica (assembly GCA_028533885.1). Classification (NCBI taxonomy): domain Eukaryota; kingdom Metazoa; phylum Chordata; class Mammalia; order Carnivora; family Procyonidae; genus Nasua; species Nasua narica. The sequence goes on along the minus strand of CM052797.1, from coordinate 119,245,302 downwards.
AGAGTGGATTGAGCTAACAAGAAGGGGCATGGACACAACATGACTCCCATGCCACTGTCTGTGGGGTGGGAGAGGGCACCAAGGCTGATCCCGAGCCTGGGTGCTACACTTTCAATTTCTGCTTTAAAAAGTTAAGGCCATCCGGGAGCACCTGGGTGGATAAGTTGATTAAGTGTCCAACTCTTGCTCTCAGCTCAGGTCTTGATCTCAGGGTCGTGAGTTCAAGCCCCCAAATTGGGCTCCACACTGGTCATGGAGCCTACTTAAAAACAACAGAAACAACACATTATTAAAAAAAAAAATTAAAGCTATCCTCTTAGCCAGTGATCCTTTCATGTGTTGAGTCCTAATGTATGAGGAGAGAATTAAATTTCTAAGTATAATATTGTTAATACGTAAACAATCTCATCTTAGTGTGAAAGTTATTTTTTGATCATATTTTATACAATGGTTTAGGCACATATATTAATATATTTAGAAAAGTTTAACCTTTTAATTTTATTTGGTTTTTTTTTGAAGTGTTAAAATTAATTCATGGACTAGTTCTTATGTCTAGCTAAAGAAACTCTGCAAGTTAGGACCATAGTATTTATAATTAAACTGTAAAAACATTTGACAAGGTTTCAAATGTCTGCATTTGTATAACATGTCTGTAAAGTATAACAAAAGCAGCAAAAACAGGAAGATGACTTCACCTGAGATCCACTGACTGAAGGTTTTGAAATATTGCATGAGGCTTTTAAATAATTTTAAGAATCTATTACATATATTTTATAGATTTAAAAGATTTTTTTCCACTGCAGTGTAAATCTTAAAATGTCAAAGAAGGGAGGATGGTGTTGGGAAATAAATATATCCTGGGTAATTTCCTATCAGAAATTGCTTTCTTGATGTCAGGGAATAGGCAAGTTGAAGCACTCTTTCTGGTTAACACCCTTAGGAATGTTAGTTATTGCTAACAACTTGAACTTGTCAGAAAAAGTGGATAATTGTGCTTTATTAACATGTGTATTATTCTTTGACACATTGGTTAACCTAGAAGTATATGGATACTCTTAAATGCTTCATTTTCTGTAATAGATTTATAGGTACTGGCATCAGAGTGTCCTATGAACAAAGACAAAGATCAGCTTCTCGATATTTTAGTACTGACATGTCCATTGGGCAAATGGAGCTCTTGGAGTGCCTGTTTCCAACCGATTCTCATTCTGTTCCTCCTCACTACACAGAGGTAAATGCTAGATACTTTGTCTTTAGGATTATTCTTTAAATTTGCCTGGCTTTTAAAGAGTTGTATTAACAGCAATGATTTTGTTTAAAAAAGCATAAGAAGTCATAGAGGAAAAAAAAAAAAGTCATAGAGGAAGGAAGTGTGCATGTGTGCCTATGTGCATGTACACACATTTGTATTTTGTTGAAACATTTTCAAGTACCGCATTCAAGATCATTGTAAGAGTCTGTTAGAATTTTTAGAGTTGACTTGTTTTAGAGCAGCAGATAGATTATGGGACAGTTGACTGTATTTCACTAATTTTCCAAGCACTATTAATTTCAGAAGAAGTCTGTTAAACAAATACTGAATACTCACAGTGTGTTAATAAGTGCTGTTCAAGGACAAGCAAAATGTCTTTTGTTCATTTATTATTAGTCTGATTTTTTTCTTCCAATTCTAAAAGTGTATGCTAGAGAAATTTTCCAGAGCTATCTAGATAACATTTATTGCTGTTACTTTGATGTTGTATATTATTTTATTTTCAAAGTACTTTCTTGGGCATTAATTCACTTGAATTCTCTTGTACATTATGCAGATGAGATACTAAGTATCACAGAAATTAACTTGTCTAAGATTTATATTGCTTGTGAATGACCAAAATGTAAAATCAGCTTTCTTGATTTCAGAAAAGTCTTTTCACTACTAGCACCTCTGTTAATTCATAGGATGAATTATAGTTTAAGATCTTACAATTAATTTATTTTTGCTTTGTTCGTAAGCTTTTAATGTTCCATTCCAAAGAACAAACGGATTCCCATCCCCCTGTGTGCCTTCAGCTACATTATAAGCATTCTGAGAATAAAGGACCCCAGGTAGGAAGTTTATTGTGTGCTACCACCTAAAAATTTTCATTTGATACATGTTTTGTGACAATCATACAGTTTCCACTTAATCTTATAGTACTGTTAGTGATCATATTAACGTTTTCCTTTTTTTTTTTTTTTTTTTTAAGGGTAATCAAGCAAGATTAAGTTCTGTTCCTCAGAAGGCGGAATTACAAATTAAGTTAAATCCTGTGTTTTGTGAGCTGGATATCAGTATTGTGGACAGGTTAAATTCCTTGCTTCAACCACAGAAGCTTACTACAGTAGAGATGATGGCATCGCACATGTATACTTCGTACAATAAACATATTAGTCTGGTAAGTATTCAGAACATTACAAATACTAATCCTAATTATAGCTAGCTAGTGGGCTTTTTTTCTGAACTTAAGTATTCTTTTTTTTTTTTTTTAAGATTTTATTTATTTGACAGAGAAAGAGATCACAAGTAGGCAGAGAGGCAGGCAGAGGGAGATGGGGAAGCAGGCTCCCTGCTGAGCAGAGAGCCCGATGCGGGGTTCGATCCCAGGACCCTGAGATCATGACCTGAACTGAAGGCAGATTCCTTAACCCATTGAGCCACCCAGGTGCCCTAGAACTTAAGTATTCTTAATAGGTTAAATAGTGTATAGTATTAAAACAGCATTATTTATAACAAAAAGATGGAGACTTTTACATCCGGGTGGTAAGACTAGCTAAATAAGTTTTGCTAATATATTGAGTGAAATTTTATGTGGCCATTTTGAATGGTGGTTATAAAGATGGTGTAGCAACATGAAGAAAGCTCATGAAGAAGTATTAAGAGAAAAAGTGAACCTATTTTTCCACATAAACTTTTATCACAACTGTGTAAATAAAACCGAGGTAGAGCGAAAGAATGGATAGAAATATACCAGTTGGTAGCACTGATTATGTTAGAGTGTAGAATTAGATTTCCTTTCCTTTTCTGTGTTTATCTGAATTTTATGAATTGCGATTATAATATCTGCACAAAATTTATTCACACATTTAGTCAACAAACTGATCTACCGATAAAATGTAGCCCAGGGGCACCTGGGGGGCTCAGTGGGTTAAAGCCTCTGCCTTCAGCTCAGGTCATGATCTCAGGGTCCCGGGACCGAGCCCCAGATTGGGCTTTCTGCTCAGCAGGGAGCCTGCTTCCCCTCTCTCTCTGCCTGCCTCTCTACCTACTTGTGATCCCTCTCTCTCTGTCAAATAAATAAATAAAATCTTTAAAAAAAAATGTAGCCCATATATTGTAAGGTACACTTTTGAAAGTGGGAACATAATTTATAGCATTGTGTTATCGAGGATCATATTAGGTCTAGCTGGTGCATGGTTTCTCTTCTAAGCAGTTCAAGTGAGTCAGATTTGCAAGAAATCGGTGAGAAATTTTGGGCTGGAATTGGTGGGGGGGATCTTGGATCAGGAACAGACACAACTTTGGTTAAAAGAAAATGGAAGAGCTATTTTTCTACTTGTTTCCCTCTTAATTAGTGGTGGATAGTCACATTAAATCAGCATTCTTTATCTTTTGTCGTCACCAATTACTAGTTACTTCAAGTTCTGTGGGGCTATATTTGCTGTTAGCCATATGTACTGGGATGACGGTTAATCTCTCGGGTTATTTTTGCTGAAGAGTGGGGGTTAGTATTACAAAGTCCAAGAGGGGAGAGAAGGAATACGTGTGCTAAAAATCCCAGTCCAGGGCAAAAAAGGAACTTCCTAATCCAGGAGGTTAGACACTGACTCATGAAGCAGAGGAGTGTTACCACCTGCAGTGTACCCTGGGCTAGAGCTTCATAAGTTTCAGTACATTTTAGAAAAACCAAACCAAAAAAACCCCCAAGAAACAGAAATAAACTTCTCTGAGGGGCATTTTCTTTGACCTTTTTGTTGTAACATGGCTCTGAGTAGAGGGTGCACATGTGTCTTGGTTTTTAAGGGTCGTTTGATGGGCTCATACCCTTGGGTTGGATGGGAGCTCAGAGTGAGTCACTTGGTGAATATTTGGAACTTAGGCTGTGCCAGGCTTAGTCCTGGAAATAGAAAGTTTAGTCGGGGAGGGACCCTGGCATTTGGCGTAATCTATCTTATTTCACATCAAGTTTTTAAAGTAGCATGTTGGTAGATAAATCCTTCAAATCGAATATTGAATTGATTTTTAACCATATTGGATTTATTGATAGCCGAATTTACACGCTGTTGTTTTTTTAGTCTGTAGTAACATGTGTGCATCTCTAGCACCTATGTCTTTCTTTTGGCTCAGTTTTTATTTTGATTGATTGATTTTGACTTATTTGGTTTAACTTCTGCCAGTTATTTGAAGTTTTATCAATAACTATAAATTTTTTTAATAACTATAAAATTTTATATAAATTTTATTATTTATAAAATTTTGTATATTATATTACACTAAATTTTATAAGATTTAAAATTAAAAATTTTTATTTTATAAAATATAAAATATGTTATAAATAAAATTTCATTATACTAAATGTGGTAGTAGTTAATTTGAATTATATTTTAATACATTATACTAAATGAGGAAATATTGATTATACATATGGTAATGTTGAATATTCATGTCATTTATATTTACCTAACTTGATGTTTGGCATATTTTTGATATTTTGTGTTTTAGCACAAGGCTTTCACTGAAGTATTTCTGGATGATTCACATAATCCTGCAAATTGTCGGATATCAGTACAAGTTGCCACACCTGCGTTAAACCTTTCTGTTCGCTTCCCAATACCTGATCTTCGGTCAGATCAAGAAAGAGGACCATGGTTTAAGAAGTCACTTCAGAAGGAGATCCTTCATTTAGCATTCACAGACCTAGAATTTAAGACTGAATTTATAGGAGGATCAACCCCAGAACAAATTAAATTGGAACTTACCTTTAGAGAACTAGTTGGTAAGATTGAACGTGCCTCTAAGAGCCAGACCAGAAACAACTACTACTCAAGGAAACATCGAGAAAAAGTATATGGCAGCCCCCAATATAGACACTGTTAGAAAGCAAGAGTAACGACTTTTTTCCAATATTGTATACCAACATGTGAGAGAATTAATTTTTTAAAAATTACTAAGCATGATTAATCACTTTATTAAGATCCTCATTTTCTCCAGGGGAGTATAGTGCTTTAGCTTACATTTTTCTTTTTAACATTTTATTCGAGAGGGAGGGGGAGGGAGGGAAGGGAAGAGAGAGCACGAACGGGGGCAGGGTAGAGGGAGGAGGAGAAGCAGGCCTCCCACTGAGCGGGGAGCCTGATGCAGGGCACCATCCCAGGATGCTGAGATCATGACTCAAACCAAAAACAGACACTTAACCAACTGAGCCAACCAGATGCCCCTTTAGCTTACATTTTTATTGCCCCCTGACTACTTACTTGGTGTCGGGCTGAAGGTAACCAGTATTTCTTGAGTGCCACTCTGTGTTAGGTACTGTACCAAGCATTTCAGACATTTTACTGGTTTCCTTTCATTATCATGGTTATGGTAGGCTTATTATTTCCAATTATTTTTATCATTTATAAGTGAGGAATCCGTAGACTTAAGAAGAGGCATCTTCCAAGACCATGTGGTAGTAAGTGGCAGAATCAAGATTCAAACTGAAGTCTCACACTTGAGCTTTTAGTCATCATACTAATCTCTGGTGACTTTTCTTTGTAAAACCTGTTGACAGTTTTTCTGTATTTACTTTTGTCATCTAACAGAATCTATATTAGGGTAAACCAGGTCTATGAGGAACTCTGGAAGATTCTAACGTTTTATTCTGTGGTTCCTAGTCAACCTGCCTCTGCCACCACACCCCCTCCCACCACACCCTCCCCTATAACTATATCCTGTGTCTCCATCTCAGGGAATAGGCTGCAAAGTTTTTTTTCCCTTGTTCTGGGTTTTACACGTCTTTAGAGATACTTATAATTGACTTGCTGGTGATGACTTCATGACAGGGCCTTTAGGGGTTGTTTGATCTTATCTACAGTGGGAAGAAACTCATTTTTCTGGAGAAAAGTCATTCTTTGTAAAATGGACTGACAAGCATGCATAGGGTTATTGTGGAATATTGAGTGGAAGTAATTCTTACAGTGCTTGGTACAAAACATTTAAGAAATATAGATATTATCTCTATGTTCCTATAATGGCATAAACTTTTATGTAGAATAACCATTCAGTGGCAGTAAGTGGCAGCTGCTGCATTGAGTATGTCATGACTATGTACCTGACACATTAAACTTGGTAAAGAATTGGGGAGTGTGAACAGAAGGTGTCATCTTTATCTGTTCCTCCTGTCTCCCCACATGTACCCATGAAATAGGAACAGAAAAGTAAGTGCTGTGCAACGTCATGTTGCACCGTGTCCCTGATTTAGAAGATCTTTGCTTATGTTAGGTGGATGCTGTCTTTCAGCACTTGAGAAGAAATGCATTTTAGTTAATCAGTCTTGTTTTATTAGGGTCATTCCAGGAAGATAAAGGAGAACCATCTGTTAAGTTTTTCCATGTATCCAGTGGAGTAGATGGAGACACGGCATCGTCAGATGACTTCGACTGGCCACGGTGAGTAAGCAGGTGGATATGATAGACATCTAATGAGATTATCCTTTCAAAAACGCTGTGGTACTCTTTTTTTTTTTTTTTTTAAGATTTATTTATTTTGAGAGAGTATGTGGGGGGAGGGGCAGAGGGCAAGGGAGAGAGAGAATCTTAGGCTGACGACTCCACGTGCTGAGCTGGGGCCCCCATGGGACTTGATCTTAGGACCCTGAGATCATGACCTGACCTGAAACCAAGAGTTGGTTGCTTAACCGATTGCACTACCCAGGTGCCCCTGCTGGTACTTTCAATCAACATTTTGGCTATTAATTTAAGCTAAAAATACTCAGCCCTGATGAGAGAAAACAGAGAAAGATGAACAAATTAAATTAAAAAATCCATATTGAGTGTACCACTCTATGAAAGGTGTCTGACAACATTGTGAGAGATGAAGGAATAAAATGTGTTCCCTGGTCTAAAAGGTACTCCGTTTAAATAGAGGGAGAAAAGAATCATTAACCATTTAAAAAAATGGTTCAGAGCTACCGTAGAGGAGTTACATGGCATCATTTGGTTACTTCTCAAGTGAATTTAATAGTCCGTGATTGCTTTAGGACAGTGTTTCAAATCTGGGGAGCTTTTACAAAATATCCGTGGGCCCCACCCTGAGATTTTGGGAAGAGCCTGGGCATCAGGATAGTCTAATTACACCAGGTGATTCCAGTATGCAGGTGGATGTCAGGAATCCCTGCTTCTGGATTTCTTAGGAGAATTAATAAAGTAATTATCCGTTAGAGATTATTAATTATTAAAATGTTTGTTAATTTTTCATTATATATTATTTGTTATAGCAAGACTATTAATTTGATAGCCTGATAGTGGGCTTGGATATATTTAAAAGGGCTTACTTTACTTGAAATAATGACTTTTTATTATCTTGAAAACTGAATATTTAATACCTGAGAATTAAAGTAATCTTTTTTTGTGCCACTTCCCTGCCAGCCCCTATAGATTGGACCTAGCAGGCTCTTAGGTGTGTGATCAGGATGTGCCTGATAATGAGTTAAATGCATGAATTTTCATCATAAGAGATGGATCTACTTCGATTAATTTGGAGCACAGTTTATATTAGGATGTCTATATATTAGGAAACAGTCATGATTCATAACGGGAGCCAACTGGCAGCTCTTACTTAGGGGAAAAACCCATTGCAGATGCCCCACAGTGGTTTGGTTTGAAGGCACCAGTGTTGGGAAGGAAACGGAGAAACGGCAAAGCCTTTGCTAGTGATGTGCAGGGAGTAGGAAAGCAGGGGCCCCGGGAGTCTGCTCCTTTACTTCAGGTTTGTAGCTTCAATACAGCAACAAGACAAGCCTTTTGTTATTGAAATTCCTGAAGGAAAATGCCACTTTGTTGCAGTTCTAAGTTATTCTCTTATCAGTTTATTTTTCCATTTGAGCAATTGCTTTGACAGAAGGTCTCTTAAATGTTATCTATTCTATAATAGAACAGACCGCAGAAGCATTTGGTTTCATGAAAATAAATAGCATTCTTAAGTCACATTTGCCAGCTGTTAATGAAATTGAAAGATAACTGTCCTCACAAGGTCAGATTTTCAGTTAGCCAAGTATGAAATGCTAATGTCCTGCTTCTATTTGTTTCATCCGTTCTGTATTTTGAAGTTTATAGCGCGCTCAGAAGTGGTTACACGAGACATAGACTTTGTAGAGAAGCTGAATCCTATCATCATTGGTCTTTGTATCAGTGCAGAAAAGTTAAAGCCTTGCTGTGTACACTGAGACCTTGATTTCTAAAATTGTCTTTGCTGCCAGAATTGTACTGAAATTAAATCCACCAGCTGTGCATTCCATTTTGGAGAGAATAGCAGCTGAGGAAGAGGAGAGTGATGGCCGCTATCAGGAAGAGGAGGAAGGAGGTGCTCATTCCCTGAAGGATGTCTGTGATCTGCGAAGACCAGCCCCATCTCCCTTCTCTTCTCGTAGAGTCATGTTTGAAAATGAGCAGGTAAAATACGAGTGAGCAGCAAAGGGATTATCCTTTACCATACAGTAGTCCTTTTCGTTCTTTGTTTTTGAGGAAGCACTTTGTAAACTGTGCTTGTTAGGCTCTTAACTCTTCAGACTGAATAATATTTCTTTCTTTCTTGGTTAAAAGTTGCATGCTTGGGCGCCTGGGTGGCACAGTTGGTTGAGCGACTGCCTTCGGCTCGGGTCATGATCCCGGAGTCCCGGGATCTAGTCCCACATCGGGCTCCCAGCTCCATGGGGAGTCCGCTTCTCGCTCTGACCTTCTCCCTTCTCATGCTCTCTCTCACTCTCTCTCTTTCCTAAAAAAAAAAAAAAAAAAAAAGTTGCATGCTTATTTGTCTGTTTACATATAAAGTCCCATGGATAGGGCAAGAAGATGCTACTATTACTTTAAATGTGAAATGGTTATTTGATGCTTTTTTTGCACTAAACTCTTATATTGTAGATGGTGATGCCAGGAGACCCTGTGGAAATGACAGAGTTTCAGGATAAAGCAATCAGCAATTCTCACTATGTGCTGGAGCTTACGTTCCCCAACATTCATGTAACACTACCTAATAAAAGCTTTTATGAGAAGCTTTATAATAGGTGAGTTTAAACACATGTAGTTGGGTATTTGGGATTGGACTTTTCTGCCTAATTGCCTCTCGGTTTCCCCTTTTCTTTCCTTGCTTTAATATTATCTACCATCTCTGGGTACTTCGTGTGGTGTTGATTACAAAACTGTTAGTGGTTACGATGGGCTGTTGTCATAGCTGTTTCCCAACCAGTGTGTCTGGTAACTGGGTTACTTGTTTGTGAGATGTTTATTCCCTCCACCTTTGTTGGCTCTTTGCCCTCTGTCACCTTACCACAGAGTACTGGGCAAATGTCCTCCATGTGTGCAGTGACATGAAAAGAGTTGGGAGACCCCTGTGTGGAGGGCCAGCACATGCTGGGGGAGACCCTCTGCGGGGCTAGCTGGTGCCGGGGTAGAATTGGAGTCCTAGAGCCTTTGTTACAAGGAATATCTTTTTTTCAGAGTTTAAAAAAGCATCTTGTTAGAATTATATAACTCAGGCTTGTCAACTTGTATATCACAACTTAAATTGATTACAAATATCCTTAAATACACATACCAAGCAAATATGTTGAAATAGATAGCATAGAATTCTAGAGTTAAAAGAGCTTAGACTCTAAAGTCCTTCACAGCTTACCTGGCCTGAGCTCAGTTTCTTCATCTGTAAAATGTGGATGACATTTGAACCTGTCCCAGAGGGTGGTTTGGAGGATTAGAGAAGTCTGGAGAATAGCGGCTGGCAAACGGTAACCAGTCAGTAGTCCTCTGTTACGGCCCTCCTTCCCATCCACTGAAGGAATCACTTCTATAGCATACCTGAAAGATGGTCATGTGCTTTTCTAGGAAAAGATGTTCTTAGTGTCAGTCATCACTAGCTTCTCATATGGAAGACATTTGATTCTCATTTCTATTAATCTTTACAAGCTGCACTGTTGTTTCTGCTGTACATTTACTTGATATCAGATACCTCTGGCCCTTTATTCCTTAACTGTTAATAACAACCTCTGAATCTCCCTGTTGCCTACCAGTGCCTACCAGTGACCAAGATTGTTGGTCTTAGAATCAGAAAATTAAGTTCCAGAAAGATCTACTTTCAGTTGATGATGAGATTCATAGGATAGTCCATTTGAGGTATAGGAAGAAAATATTAGTTCTTCTGTTTAACTTAAAAAAAAAAAAAACCCTTTATTTTTTTAAGTGATTTATCTTAGAGAGAAAGCATGTGCAGAAGTGCGAGAGGGAGGACTCTCAAGCAGGCACCGTGCTGAGTGCCGAGCCCGACATGGCAGGCCTCGATCTTACGACCCTGAGATCGCAACCTGAGCGGAAACCAAGAGTTGGCGGCTTAACTGATGGTGCCACAAGGCACGCCTAAAGTCTTTTAAAATTTATATATTTATATTTATTTTATAGTATACATAATGTATATAAGTAGAAGCCTATGATTTATAAATTCGTATCAGAAGGCTTTTACCATTTTTGTTTTTGTTTTTTTAGCTGTTACACATGATCTAAAGTTTGGAAACCACTGACCTCTAGACCCTTCTTCTTTTATAGTTAGGAATATCTACCCAGAGTTGACAAATTTGCAAAGCTAAGACTGAGCAAAACGAAACAACTAGTTCAGGGTCTAACCCAGAGGTCAGAAGAGCTTAATCTGTTTCTTTCTCTTTCTGCATTTGCTTGAGCAGGTGGCTGTTGGTTAAATTGGGGACATCAGAACAGAAACATGCACCTTAAACATTCAATTTATAAATATATTCATTTACAACTTCTTGTTAAGATACAAGACAAGACCTTTTTTTTTTCCTTCTAATAGGAGCCACAGGTTAGATGTTCTACATAATGTATACCTGAAAGGTTTTGTCTACAGCTTTCAGTTACTAAATAATTCCAAAGGAATCTGAGTGCAGAATCCTTCTTGGTTGTTTTTGGTTTTTTTTTCTTTTCTTCTCGGTTTTTAAGATTTTTTCCCACCTCAGTCTGTATATTGAAGTCACCCGTTGGCATAATATTGAGTTAAAGTACACTTAACAATAAACACAGGGGAGATGAGCACGTTCGAGGCCAAACACAGCTGACACTCGGTGAATGTACAGAACACGGAGCTCACCTGAGAGAAGCAGACTTCTTCGGTGTGCCGGGGAGTAGTCCTGAGGAGCGGCGGTTAGCATCTGGGGGACGTCCGTCAGTATGGCGGGATGGGGGGAAGTTGGTTGTCAAATCGGGACGAGAGAGTATCTGTTTTTCTGCAGAGCTGGTTAAACAGTGGTTGTTGGAGAGCGTGTCTCTGCCCGACTGCCCACTTCTCTGGCTCTCAGGTACCTACAGGTACATAATGTTGAAGTACAACCTCCCCCTGTGGAGCTTATAAATCACGTATCTAAGTTCATGAGGGTGTGAATTCTTTGTTCCTTATTTGGCTTTGAATAGGTCTGTTTTTATTTTGAGTTAATATTTTATTTTTATTATTATTTTTTTGAGTTAATAGTATTTTAAAGTTTTCAGATATTCTCAAAATTACAGAGAAGTTGCAAGTATAGAACGCCTCCTCCCTGAACCATTTGAGAGGAAGCCACTGACCTCACGCCCCTCCCCGAGCACTTAAGTGTATATTTCCCAAGGACAAGGATATTCTTCTACATAATCATAATTCAGCTATCAAAATGAGAAAACTAATATTCTGTATTACCTAATCCTCACACCCCAGTCGAGTTTTGCTAAATGTTTCAGTATTGCCCTTTTATCTGTCATTTTTTGAATTTATTTTCATACACTAAAAAAAACTTTCTGAGCAGGAGATACAACCAACTCTGTCTTAACTTCATATGTTTAGGATCTTGGTTTAGTCCTTTAGTGCCATGGTCAATGGGCTCTTTTTATTTTTATTTATTTAAGATTTTATTTATTTATTTGACAGAGAGCACAAGCAAGCAGAGTGGCAGGCAGAGAGAGAGGGAGAAGCAGGCTCTCCACTGAGCAGGGAGCCCGATGCAGGGCTTGATCCCAGGACCCTAGGATCATGACCTGAGCTGAAGGCAGCCGTTTAACCAAGTGAGCCACCCAGGTGCCCCTAACGGGCTCTGTTTAGATAGACAGTCTCAGGTACAGGAGAATTTTTCTGTTAAAGTCCTTTAGAGTAAAATATAAAATAATTTTCACTAGCTTGGTTAAATCAGATATTTTTGTCTGTTACGTGTCAGGCTCATAGCCACAGAATCATGGTGACGTGTCCTTAAATATCTTTTTAAAAAAAATCTATTTATTTGAGGGAGAAAGAGAAAGAGAATCCCAAGCAGACTCCCCACTGAGGGGGAACCTGACCTAGGGCTCAATCCTACAACCCTGAGATTATGACCTGAGCCAAAATCAAGAGTTGGCCACTTAACTGACTGAGCCACTCGGGGGCCCCTTTGTCCGTAAATATCTTAAGTCTTTTCTTTCTTGATATTAGAAATGTCATCCAATGTTTTACAGTATTAATGATATCAAGACTGTGTTTAGACCAAAATGTAAATAAGGAAAATGAAAATCGTATTATACTTAGATTTAGGAACTCCAGGTTTTACATAAAGTAATAGTTTCTGTAACCTATGAAGATAAGAGAATGGTTTAGGGAATAAGATTAATAAGGAAAGGTATTTCCTGAGAAAATTCTTCACTTCATTTTATATCTTCATTATTTACAAAGGGGTTCAGAGGAAGATCAGGTTTAGACTCTTAAGTTTCTTTGTCCTGTGACCAGTATACCCGAGAAGCAGCGAGCCAGTGAGTCCCACACAGTTTGGGGCGTAGCTGTCGTCTGGATGAGACCTGTTTCTGCCCCGTATCCCTGGTACCCTGGGATTCTTCACCTACTGATGGTTCCAGATGGAGAGCTTTTGGGGTGGGGATTTCAGCCTATTGAGAGTCACGGTACCCAGTCCTGCTTTATAATTCCTAGGCCTTCAGAAGCTTAGGAATTGGCCCAGGAAGTTCCTAGACAAGTGGCTTCTCACAGGGAAGGGCCAGACCTACATCATCACTTGGCACCTTGATTGGTATTCACACTAGGCTTTACGACGAGGCTGTGCCTTTGGCAGTCCTACCGTGTGAGTCATCCGCCGGTCCTCTCCTCAGCAAACCCTCAGTGCCTTCTATGTGACAGCCACCGTGCTAGGCACATATAAAGACCAAGACCCAAGACCCTATCTCTGAGAGGCTACAGTCTTAGAAGAGGAAGCAAGAAAATACTCTTACAGGCACCATGACTGAGTTACATATGTGAAGGATTCACTATGGGTCCAGATCTTAACAACAGGCTTCAGAGAGGACATTGTGAAGTTTTCTTATTAATAGAAAATGAGAGCGGGGGTGATCGTGGGGGGTGGGGGTGTAGGAGCAGGAGGGCATCTGAGTAGTGACAGATATTTCTTTGAAAAAGTAGGATGTGCTAGTAGTCTCGCTTGATGTGTATCCCCCATTAATCACCAGGATTGACTTGGCTGTGCAGCAAGTAGAGGGTTTCCTGTCTTTGTTCCCTATTTCGGAAGCATTCTTAGTCTTTGTCCGCTTCTCAGGGAAGCGGTACTTTCTGAGGGGGGAGCGGAGAGACAGAGACAGAGAAAGAAAGTAGTTATCCCTAGGAACAGTGAGTAATGAGAGCTGAACTGGGAGCTGGACAAGATCCAGGCTGTGGCCCTGGGCCTTCCACAGATTAGCTGTGACCTTGGGTAAGGCACTTAACCTTTAGGAGGCGGTTTCCCCAAGTGTGAGGCGAGAGTAATGATTCTTCCTGGCTGCCCCCATGGGATTGGGCCGGGGGCGGGGGGTGGGGGGCTGCTGATGAGACCGTGTGCAGTAAGTTAACGGTTTAGAGTTGCTCTCCTGTGCGAATAGCCTTTCCTTTGTTCTTTTAAGGTTTTTACATTAACTTCCTCCTCTAAAGTGCATTTAGGTGTATGTAATTTGATACACACAACACAGGTAAAACCAGGCAGATAGCTAATTAGGTACCTAATTGTACAGATTCCTTTCTTACTTACCGGCAGTAGAGCCGCATCACTAACTTTTCCATTGAAAGGACATAATGCTTAAAACAAAACAAAACAACACCACCAAAAAACCTCCTTTGTAGGATCTAGTTTTTATTTCCCATTTAGAAAAATTATTATTCATGTGACTTCTTAAAGACATGTTCTTGAGCTTAACTTGAGCTGAACTATGAGTTATGTATTTTTCAACTTTTGTCTTCCATAGGATCTTTAATGACTTGCTGCTGTGGGAACCAACAGCTCCCTCACCAGTGGAGACATTTGAAAATATTTCCTATGGTATTGGTCTTTCTGTAGCCAGTCAGCTGATTAATACCTTCAACAAAGATAGTTTTAGTCCATTTAAATCCACAGTTCACTACGGTAATATATTTTAAATTTGTTCTGACTTAAAATGCCAGGTTTATCAATAAAGTAGTAACCTTTTCAATTGATTTTAAAATGTTTCTTGGATATTTTCCCCTTGTAACTGTATTTTATAATATCTTAGTGATTTATAGTATTTCTCCTATCTACATATTGAGAATATTATCAATTAAATGTTATCTTTATATAGTATGTACATTGTTTTAAGTTCAGTGGTTTAAGTACATTTTTATTGTCATGTAAGATTCTTGGTAAATAACAGGTTGTAAAATGGGTATTTTTGTGATAATATTCCAGTCACTATTTTATTTCCATAGGCCCTATCACTGTGACATTTATTTCTCACAGATGAGGAGAGTGGATCTGAGGAGGAGACGTTGCAGTATTTTTCTACTGTCGATCCCAACTATCGTTCCCGCAGGAAAAAAAAACTAGATTCTCAGAACAAGAACTCGCAGAGTTTTCTCTCCGTTCTGCTGAGCATTAACCATGGGCTGATGGCAGTGTTTACAGATGTTAGGGTAAGGATTTGCGAAGCCACAGTGTTGTTTCAGGTATATCTGACTCTGAGTGTGCCGCGATTACCCCTGCCATCATCGAGGCGGCGGGAGGCTGTTTGATGCCCGAGGAAGGTCCGGGCTCTGAGGCGCTCCGCAGTGACGGCGGCTTTGGACAGTGAGCTTTTCACTGCGGGTCACGAGACAGACCTCGAGTGGGGGGGCCATGCTGGTTCTTCTGCTGCTGACGTGCTCACCAGTAGCTTACCAGTTAGGAGAGTGAAGTCCGGGGATCCACTCTGCCCAGGGCGCCCCGCACAGCATTGCAGGCCACCATGCTGGATGGTTTGGGAATCAGACCGCTTTGCCGCCACGTGGGAGAATCCTCTAGGCTGAATCAGGAAGGAGCAACCGCAGGGGCATTCTGACTTTTCCGCATTTAAACAATGACTGGGGGATGTTAGACGCAAATAACGAATCCTGGAACGCTACATCAAAAACGAATAATGGGTCGTATGCTGACTGACGTAACATAATGAAAAAATTAATGACTTCTATGTTTTTCTGATCTTTTTATTAGCAAGATAACGGAGAGCTGTTGGAAAATAAGCATGGCGAGTTCTGGTTAGAGTTCCACAGCGGCTCGTTGTTCTGTGTGACCAAGTACGAAGGCTGTGATGACAAGCACTACGTCTGCCTTCATTCCAGCAGTCTTAGTCTGTGCCACAAAGGTAGGACACGTGTCGAACGTGTGTCCGGTCCGCCCCCGGTTAGACCCATTTAAATTTTGTTTAATAAAGTTTGTTGTTTTTTTTTTAAAGATTTTATTTATTTATTCGAGAGAGAGAGACTGAGAATGAGAGGGGAGAAGGTCAGAGGGAGAAGCAGACTTCCCACAGAGCTGGGAGTCCGATATGGGACTCGATCCCGGGACTCCAGGATCATGACCTGAGCCGAAGGCAGTAGCCCAACCAACTGAGCCACCCAAGCGCCCTTAATAAAGTTTTTTTTTTAAAGATTTTAGTCATTCATATGAGAGAGAGAGAGAGAGAAAACACAGGTTGGGGGAGAGGCAGCGAGGGATGGAGAAGCAGACTCCCCACTGAGCAGGGAGCCTGACATGAGGCTCAATCCCAGGACTCTGGGATCGAGCTGAGCCACCCAGATGCTCCCTAATAAACAAAATCTATTGAGATCAGAATTCTCATATTAGAAATTATTTCCTGTGGGGTGTTCTGATTCTACTGGCAAAGTGGTACTTACCATAAATTAGGAGTTGACTTTTTTTTCTGGGTGACAACTTTATTGAGGTGTAGTAGTTCA
>CM052797.1:119212038-119228337 GCA_028533885.1 Nasua narica | reverse complement strand
GGCTCAATCCCAGGACTCTGGGATCGAGCTGAGCCACCCAGATGCTCCCTAATAAACAAAATCTATTGAGATCAGAATTCTCATATTAGAAATTATTTCCTGTGGGGTGTTCTGATTCTACTGGCAAAGTGGTACTTACCATAAATTAGGAGTTGACTTTTTTTTCTGGGTGACAACTTTATTGAGGTGTAGTAGTTCATGTAGCATACAGTTCACCCATTTAAACTATATATTTCACTGGTTTTCAGTATTTCGCAGAGTTGTCGTAACCATCATCACGATCAACTTTAGAACCTTTCCGTCACCCCCAAAAGAGGCTGTGCACCCTTTAGTTGTAACCCTCCCATGGCCCTCCCACCCTCCAGAACCCCAGCCACTAAATAACCTCCAATCTACTTGGCCTTTGTGGATTGTGTATTCACATTGTGTTTATGGATTCATATTATATATATATATATATATAATCATATAATATATGATCTTTTGTGACTGGCATCTTTAATTTGGCATGATTTTCAAGGTTCATCCAAGTGTAATTCCTTTTATTGACAAATTATACTCCATTTTATGGATGTGCTGTATCTTATTATCCACTGATGAGTGGATGGGACTTTGCATTCATTACTCTCTCGTAAGCAGCATTTTCTTTTGGTAACAAAAAGAATTTACCATCTTTTGAGCACATTCCCTGTTACCCTGTAAATAGAAAATACACATTCCTTTTTTTTTTCCTCAAAGTATAGAAAATACTTTGCATAGTCTTAACGTTTATCAGATTTTCTATTTAATTTTCCTAGCATTTCATATCGTAATTTTTGTTTTTTAAGTAGGGTACTATCAGTCATAGCAACATTAGCAGAGAGGTACAGCTTATTAATGCCAAGCTGGTTCTTGGTCATTTTGCCTCCAGGATTATATTCAGTGGAAGCATATGGATCTTTGAGCTGTGAAAGTCTGTGAACTAATTTCAGGTTATCATTTTGTTATGTTGTCACCTCATTGTCGATGTAGGTGTAGTAGATGGAGCGATTCTCCCTACAGAGACACGACTGCCCAGTTCAACCCGCCCACACTGGTTGGAACCTACTATTTATTCCTCTGAGGAAGATGGCCTCAGTAGAGCTGCTTCAGATGGTGTTGCAGGAGACACTTTGAATATGCTTTCTGTTGCAGTTAAAATACTATCTGATAAATCAGAGTCCAATACAAAGGTTTGTGTTGTATACTTTTATACCATTAAAGACTTGCCGTTCATTTGATTACTAGCTAAAGTGATTGCATAAAAGGCAACATATTTATTAGAAAAACTTTTCAAGTTCCAATAAGAGGACCTACAGGTGATCAGTGTAACTTTTTTATAGGAATTTCTCATTGCTGTGGGGTTGAAAGGAGCCACACTCCAGCACAGAATGCTTCCTTCTGGGCTTAGCTGGCACGAGCAGGTAAGAGAGTTGTTACGTACGTATCGATTTACTTTTTCCTTTATGTTGACATGTAATACACACACTGTAAAGTTACAAATCGGAAATGATGGTGTGCACTGAATTATCATGGAAGTAAATACTCCTATATAACCACCTCTTGGGTTAGGAAATAGAACATATCACCTCTCCAGAATGAAATTGATTTTTTTTACTGTAAAGTTTTGACCCTAAACATCTCAAAGACAGACTTATCTTTTAAGTCATTTAAGGGAAGGGACTGTGTCCCAGAACCTATGGAGCACCTGGCAAAGAGGAGCGACAAATGATGTATTGACTTGTCCTCACTCCTTAAGTGCCATCATTTCACAATTGTTCCCCAGGCCAATAACATGCTTTGAGGCATTTGTAAGGATTTCTGTAATTAATTTCCTGTGTTTGATTAATGAAATACAGTTGGTTCTTCTCTGTTGAGAATGAAAATTAGTGCACTGTGATGCTTGTTCATTTTCCTTAGAAAGAGGACCTTTTTCTTTGTGCTGGGAGATAATAAAATATTTTATACCTAAAAGTTTTCAGAGTGCTTTCATAAAAGCATTTCGGAAACCTTCCTCTAGATCTGTGTAGCAAGGGTTGAGAGATAGTTGGTGCGAACTGAACTCAGCTGTAAGGGGGAGATTTAGTCTAACCTCATTTAGATAGAAATACAGGGGAATAGATGTTGGCAAGAGGATCTGCTTTTCAGACTGAGCTAGGTATAATTCAAGGAAAAATAACTTTTTCCAGAAGTGGATTATATAGAAAACCAGGTGGAGTATCAGCAATCTTTAGCAAAGTTTATTTTTTTCCGGTATTGTCCCGAGCAAAATAATGTGCAAGTATATTGTGCATACTTTAGTTTGTGTAATGATTTTGATATGAATTATATCTTATATCTTTGAGAAGATACGATTTTCTCAAGACTTCTGTAGCATTGCAGTTGTCAGATGCGGCTCTTCATTTCAAACTCGAGTGGTTTTGCAAATACTTTTTAGAATGAATTGCTTCAGAATGATGATTTTTTTCCTTTTAGCATTGATTTTTTTCCTCCAATAAATGGTTGCTTTTTCTGTGAGATATTTTACATCGGTGTGAAGGATATACTATCAAAACTTTTTCTTCTAAAGCAGGGCATTTTATATTCTTGTGATTATAGATTTTATACTTCTTGAACATTGCTGACGAACCTGTTCTGGGATATAATCCTCCAACTTCGTTTACAACTTTTCATGTTCATCTCTGGAGCTGTGCACTTGATTATAGGTCAGTTCACGAATGGAACAAAATAAAGCTTTATTCAAAATATGTACTAAGTTTTAAAAAAAAAAATGTAATTCAAATTGTAGAGTTAAGGTTCAAAATGCTCTTTTAAGGGAGCTTCTGTCGCAGCAGACTGATGTTCTTTGTTTCCTTTTGGTATTAGGCCTCTTTATTTGCCCATCCGCTCTCTCCTGACTGTGGAGACCTTCAGCGTTTCGAGCAGTGTGGCCTTGGACAAGTCCTCATCTACTCTCAGGTGCCTGAGGAGACCTGCCTGCCTGCCGCGTGCAGCTGTTCCCAGCATGCTGTCTGGTGTTTAGCCAACTTCTTTGACTGAAGTCCCAACCTTTTGTTAAGAATCAGCATTCTTTTGCTCATAGTCCTGGCCCTTTATCTGGGTTTTCAATTTTTCATTTTCAAATGATTCATCCCAGCTCTTCTATTTATCACTGGTTTTTATTTTTAGGGAGGAAATGAATTCTTGAGAGAGTGTACTGTTAAAAACAGAAATCTAGACTTCCTATACTACCTGATGACACTTTATTTTCATAATTTAGATCTTGTGAATGTGGGGACTATTAGAAAATGCTGAAAATTTAAAATTAATTGAAGCAGGTGATTCAGTCTCATTCTTTACACCGTTTAAATATTTTCAGCACTCAGAAACAATGAGTTTTAAAGAAATGTTAGCTGCCACTTGTAAGAAACTACATAGGACTTTGATAACTTGTATATCAGGAGAATGATACAACGAAGTATGTCATGATCACACGTCATGGATTCAAAATTAATTTTTTGGGTGTTTTTTATATTGTTTCCTCAGAATAATCTTGGATGAAGCTGCTTTGCATTTGTCTGACAAGTGTAATACTGTTACTATAAATTTGAATAGAGGTAAGAGTTGAAACACAAAATCTGAGATAGATGAATGTTCTTTAGTTTTTGTATGTGAATATTTTAGAGCGTTTGAACTCCGGATTAATGCTGTTGAACTAAGGATCTTATTAAATACCAGTTGAAGTTGTACTGTCCTTAGTATATCAGTTAAGTATATCAGATTATATGTACTCTATTTAATATAAGATTTGTTCCTAAGTAAAAGGAATTGTAGGACTTTTATAGGATGAAACTATATTTCCATTGCATTCTAAATATTTGTACCACTAACTGCCATGAATTTTAAAGAGATGCTAGTTTTATTACATGTTGGTTGGATACCCATTTTTTGAAGGCTTTACTCAGATATTTTGTTAATTTAAAAAATTTTAGATTATGTTCGTGTGATGGATATGGGGCTTTTGGAATTAACCATAACTGCAGTGAAATCTGATTCCGATGGAGAGCAAGTAAGTTATTAAAATAAATGGAAATTTTTACTTCTATTTTTTGTAGGAGAGACTAAAGAAGAATTGAATTTACTATAAAATTATTTTGGTCAGGGGCGCCTGGGTGGCTCAGTCAGTTAAGCGTCTGCCTTCGGCTCAGGTCATGATCCCAGGGTTCTGGGGTTGAGTTCCGCATCGGGCTCCCTTCTCTGGGGGAAGCCTGCTTCTCCCTCTGCCTCTCTAATGCCTCTGCCTCTTTATTCTCTCATAAATAAATAAATAAAATATTTAATATATATATCTGTGTGTGTGTATATATATAAATTATTTTGGTCAAAAGTAGATAAAATATTTTAAAATTAGGATATAGTTATAAATACACATTTCTGGTGGCAAGTAAAATTCTATTTTACTTAATGTAAGCCTATGCAAAACAAGAAATTTTTATCTCTTGTGTGAAAAACCTGTTCATTGCTTTTCCTTACGTCTGTCCAGACGGAGCCGCGTTTCGAGCTCCACTGTTCCAGTGACATTGTCCATATCAGAACGTGCTCGGACTCTTGTGCTGCGTTAATGAATCTCATTCAGTACATTGCAAGCTACGGGGACTTACATGCAGCCAACAAGGTCGAGATGAAGCCTGGAGCCCCTCACAGAAAGATGAAGGTAGAGCCAGCAGTGTGGTTCGTGAGAACTAACTCAGCCCGGACACCTTGCAGCCGCGTGCGTGACGTGTGTGTGTCAGTGAGGTCTCCGTGACAGTCATGAGGTAGAAAAGAAACTCTGAAGAATCACCTGTCTCTTCTTTCCCTTCAGAGTGGTGGGTCTGGAAAGATGACTCCATAGGCCTTTTTGGAAAACCGTTCTACTGTTCGGTATTCTTTGTTTCAGAAGATTAATCTTCTCAGCCAACAGAACCCTTTCTTCCGGACTTGAGTTCTTTTCATCTCCCCTCCAGGAAGAAAGAAAACATTTAGCGTGCACAAGCTTGTTCTGTGCCAGTCGTGTGTAAAACTGCTTATGAGAGGACAGATACAAGTTTAGTGTTGTTACCAGAAGACTTATGTAATCTTTTGTTTGTTACATATGATTCTGTTCGGTTTTCAGTGTATTTTCTCGATTGTGATTTCCTTGAATTCAGCGTGATAGAGAAATTAAAGAGTGATTATCATCATCTCTGTTTTACAGATGCATAAGCTAAAACCCAGAGAATTAGGCGATTTGCCCAAAGTGCTAGCAGAAATAGCAGCAAAACTCAGATACTTTGATTTATGGGTCGGGGCTTTCTTTTACCGCCACGTGTCCCCTCTGTGTCGTCTCTCATGTACAGATTGAACAGTGTCCAGTTTGTTTAGTGTTTTCAACTTTTTAGTGCTTTTTCATTCTTTCTCATGGCCTGCTCTGTGAACGGGATTCTCAGTCTCGTAGATAATGGAGCCTCTTGTACGGGTCTGAGTGTCTTGCACTGTCTTTTGTTCAGATGCTCTTCCACTTCATTCGTGTTGCGCTTCAGGTTTTGACTCCTTGCTCGTGCTATCTTCTCATTGATAAGAAGGCAATTCATGACACTCCCTCTCTACCATTTATTTTCTTTTTAAAAATATTCTCCAGTTTATTGAAAGGCATTTTAAATTATCCCTTTCAAATTGGATCTTTCCATTTTAGAGTCATACTCCTATTCGAAAAGTGTGGTCTGGATTTAATGAACCCGCAGTTCACTAACCAGAATGGTTAAGCATCAGTGCTGGAGTTGAACCCTCTGAGTCCCCACTTAGTAGATTTCCCCCGCTGTGTGTGCGCCCTCCTCTCCTTCAGTGTCCGTCCGTTCCCAGACACGAGACTCTAACCTCCAGCGGCTTTGCGGTGCAGCTCCTACTCTGCGGAAGGAGACTGCTTCTCCCCAGGCCTCACTGCGGTGTTCTTAGCTTCTCTCTCCTCTGGTGTGCGCGCTGTGCACCACCCCAGCTCTCGGTGCTGGCTCTGAGGTGATGGCACATTAACCTCTGTTTGCCAGTAGTTGTTGGGGCGATGACGAGGCCAGCCACGTAGAATGCGACAGCTGCCGGGCAGCAGGTAGAACGATGACCGTGATCCTGTTTCTGGTGTCTTAGTAAAATGTCCTGTGTTTCTAGGACAATACCATGCTGAGTGGTTTGCTTCTTAGAGCATTTTCAGTTCTTTTTAATTAGGTGTTTTGGCTGTAGGTAGATTCCAGCGGTCGCTCTTCCTCACGAGGTCCGGTACTTCCTGAAGCCGACCAGCAGATGTTACGCGATTTGATGAGTGACGCTATGGAGGAGGTTGACCCGCAGCAGGCCGCCGCGGCCGCCCCAGCCCAGGCTAACGGTAGGACGGGCTGGGCCTTCCTCCCCGGGAGGCTTATGCTATTTGTACGCTTACAAATTCGGCAGTAGGTAACTTATTAAAGACAAGACAAGTCTGCATTTTGGCGCATACTTATTAGCCAGTCCGCTGCAGTCGATCCAGCATCCAGTAGATAAATAAACACTGGCCAGGGTGTGGTGGGGGTTACAGATTAAATGAAAGACAAAGCTTATCTTTTCTGCTAGCTTTGAGTTTCGTAACACAGATTGGCACTAGGCCAGACTGATGTTCTTACTTAGAATGATTGAGAAATGACTTGAGAAAGTGCTTCAGCCCGTGTCACGTCTTCAACTACTGGTTGGAAGGGATTGGAATTGTCTCATTAGATTTCAGTAAAAGTGAGAGGACTTGGCTTAGTTTCTTAAAGAGCAGCTGGGGTTTAGGCATGTGGAGGGAAGAGAGGAGGTAGCCTTGGCAAGGTCATGAGCGTTGACAGAGGCGCAGAAGCATGTGGAAGCCTTAATGATCTTGCAGCTCAGGCTCCCTTTTTACTGGAAAGAATCGGCCCGCAAAGTTGGATAAGCCGGGAGGAGCCAGCTGGTGGCCTTGAAAGCCAGCTTGGAAGCATTTATCTAAAAAAATTTTTTTTCTAATTGGATGAACATAGTCATTTCTATATGTTCTGAAATCTTAATTTTCAAAAATTATCTTATAAAAGTTTGGGGTTAAATTGTTACTTTTATCCTAATTTAGCATAAATTAGAACTCAGAAAACAAATAGGAACTTTTAGCTTCCTACGTATAACATTATCTGTAGTAAGTATTAGTAGCTAACCTACCTATGAGGGAAAGAATGTTTCATGAACATTTTCTGAGCAGCTTCAATATTCAGGTGCACCGGGCACTTATAAAGGATGAGTAAGCCCAAGGTGCTGCAGCAGAAGAATTTACAGTCGGGTCTGTGAGCCTCTTGAGGCGAAAACATCACTTTATTCATCTTCACATTCTCAGTCCATATCACGGTGGTGGGAATGACTAACAGAATGGAGAAAGACTTAGTGGATCTACTATGTATTAAAAATACATAAAAATGTGTGTTCACGTTACAGATTTTGGCACGCAAAATCTTTTGTGAACCACCTTGTCAGCTACCCGAGGACAGGTGGCCCGTTTGGGTACCCAGCGCCCCACAGAGTAGTCTGTTCACTGTCAGGTACCGCTCCCTGGCCAGAGACCCTCTTGGCCACTGTTTCCCCCACTCTCCCCTCTGTAAGCAGAGATTTCCTATAGTTTTCGGGAGGCACTGCCAAATATAACCAGTTGTTGCTCCCCTTGCAATATTCCGGAAGTTTGCAGATCTCCCCCCACAGGGCCGAGTGGTCAGCGTGCAGTTCGGGCTTAAACAAAACTCCCGTCCTTGCTAACAAGCTGCCGCCAAATTTCCGAGCTTCTCTAATGCGAAATAACTAAGAGGAGACTCGCTGTGACTTCTGAGACCATCGTTTACTGTTCTCTTGGAGAACTTCAAACTTATCATCAGTCTTTTTTTTTGGTAATGGGAGGGTTATTGTAAGAAACAAATGAGGTATTGCAGGTGAAAACGTTTCAACATAGTATCTGACATGTGGTTAAAATGTTTATGGAGCGTTACCGTTCAAAATGTGCCCAAGTTGAGTGTTGTATTCTTTTTTACCTAGGTGTTTTGGAGGAAAAATCTCCAACTCAGGAGCCATGCTGCTCAGACCTCTTCCTGTTTCCAGATGAGAGTGGGAACGTGTCCCAGGAGCCTGGGCCTCCTTACACCTCATTCGCACACCACTTGATTAGTGATGCGGTGGCTGGTGTGCCCACTGAGAATGACGACTTTTGCATTCTTTTTGCACCAAGAGCAAACATTCAGGTAATAAATGGATATTATAATTGAGGCCTTAAGGTAGTGCTACAAGTTGAATTGACCAAAGGTACGTACCTGAGAAAGAGTCTTCAGATTTTTTTTTATAACTCTTGGCAGTTCACAGTGACTTCATTCTGTAATTTATTATTGAGGCTTTTGCAAATGTTCGCTATGCTATTTCTGCGACACATCGCTCTAAAACTCAGAGAAGAATGCTCAATATTTGCAAAATTTTTGAAATATTTTTTTTTTTTTAGGTTTTCTTTAAATTCAAGTTAGTTAACATTATAGTGTGTTATTAGTTTCAGGGCAAAATTTTCTACATAGATTATCAGACTACAGATGTTCTGCATAGTTAAGATAGCTCTTCAGGGCAAGGAAATGGTGAAAGGAGTGCTAGCCAGAGTTGCTAGTCCAAGAATTAGGAAAGGTAAGACGTGGTTTGTGTGAAGGCTGATGGATGGTCGATAAGTGTCATTGCCATGTGAGAGTCGTGCTTCCATTTAAAAAGTATGGTCTGGATGTAATGAATGCACAGCTCACTAGAATGGTTAAGCATCGGTGCTGGAGGTGAACTTCATGAATCACCCTTTAGCACATGTAGATATCAAACTGTTGAGTAAAAACTTGGTGAATACATTTGTTTTACTGAATCCTGGGAAATTAAAATAAAAGCAGCCAAACTCAGGTTAACTTCATTTTTAGGATCATGGTAATTTGGTCCGTATGTTGAAGTATGTTAAGTTTAGGATGTAGTCTTGACTTTGAACTCAAGAACTGTAAACACACACACACACACACCAGACACATACCCACATCAGCACCCACCCGCTAAATCTGTGCCTTTTTTTTTATGAAATGGTAAAAGCTCGATTGAAAACTATGAAAGACTTCTTGTGGAGTGATTTACATAGAAGAGAAAGTCCATTTGATGCTGAATAATGCAGAGTATCCAGCGCAATGATTAATATCAGTACTTGCCCATTTCATACATTAATATTGTTGTTAGAATGCAGAAGCAAGAAGCCTTGAGACACGCAGCATAATAAGTGGTTTCTACTGAGACAAGACTGTGTGTGTTCCCTGTATGTTTTAGGAGAAGGAGGAAGAGCCGGTTGTAAAAGTGATGGTCGATGATGCAATTGTAATAAGGGAGAATTACTTTAGTCAGCCCGCTAAGAAGACGGACACGAGCAAAGCCCCATTGCACTTTCCCGTCCCTGTGGTCCGCTACGTTGTTAAAGAAGTCTCTCTTGTTTGGCATCTTTACGGAGGAAAGGATTTTGGAACCGTCCCTCCTACTTCTCCAGCTAAAAGTTACATGTAAGTTGATTTCTACATAAGTTTTTGTTTGTTTGGTTTTGTTTTTTTGCAGGCCATTATATTCTTTTCCTAGAAAAAGACACAGAATTTGTCATTTTTTAAAAAATATTTATTTGAGAGAGCGAGCACTTGTGAGAGAGCGAGAGCACGGTCGGGGTGAGGGGCAGAATGAGAAGCAGACTCCACATTGAGCAGGGAGGCCTATGATGTGGGGCTTGGTCCTGGGACTCCGGGATCCTGACCTGAGCCGAAGACAGATGCTTAACCGACTGAGCCATCCAGGTCCCCTAGAATTTGTCATTTTAAGAATTATTAATAAAGTAGTATTGAAAAAAAAAAATAAAGTAGTATTGAAAACTATGCCATTTAAAGGTTGCTCTTTTAATGTTAAAACTTTTCATTTGTAAACTTTGCATTGTTTGTATATTTACTAAAATGTGGTGACTTAATGATTTCCATTCAGCAAAATTTTTTGGGTACCTACTGTGTGCTGGAGCCTGTGTTAGAGGCACATTCACTAAAATGAATAAGACCCAGGGGCGCTTGGGGGGTTCAGTGGGTTAAGTGTCTGTCTGCAGCTCAGGTCATGGTCCCCGGGTCCTGGGATCAAGTCCCGCATCAGACTCCCTGCGAGTCTGCTGCTCCCCCTGCTTCTGCTCTTGCTCATGCTCTGTCAAATAAATAAAAGTGATTTTTTTTTTTTTTTGGTATTGATTGGGATTTTTAGGACTTGTACTCTGACTGTAAGGAGTTTCTGAAGTAATAAGGAACTTCTCAGGCGGTTTCATTTTTCTGTGTCTTGTTATGTGAACACCAACACCATAGTTAGGTTTTTCTATAGTTCTAAATATTTAGTAGGCAGGTGATTGCAGCAGTGGCAGTAATAAAATTCATATTCTCAGTGTCTCCAAAGCATTAAGATGTGGTTTTGGTACAGAGAAATGCAGTTTGTGTCAATGTGTTGATAGTTCTGTAATCTTGTTTTCTCCTTTTATCTTGCTGTTTTTCCTGAGGTTGTTCATTGCCTTTCTTTGAATATTTCCTTTAACAAAAAGTTTTATGTTTTTTTTTTTAATTTTTCCATTTATAGCAGTCCCCATAGTTCACCTTCTCACACTCCTACAAGGCATGGACGTAACATGGTATGTGGGGGAAAAGGAAGAAACCATGACTTTTTAATGGAAATACAGCTAAGCAAGGTAAGATGGCATTTTGAAAGGACAAAGCCGCTGAAGTAGAAGCATTAATGGGGGTTCTTTGGTTACTCCTCACCCTTGTGGTCTTGAGTCATAAGTCCCAGCCTTTTAGATTAGAAAAATGCAGGGGTCTTATAAAACTTTTGCTTTTTCTTTCTCAAATGTTCCGAGAAGTTTGAGGGGTTTTGTTTTGTTTTTGTTTTCCCAGGCCGTCCCTAGAGGAGTGTGTCTGAGTTGAGCAAAGCATCAGAATCCCCTCGAGGGCTTGTTAAAACACAAGTTGCTGGGCCCCAGAGTTTCTGAATCAGTATGAGGTGGGGCCCATGAATTTGCATTTTTAATGAGTTCCCAGGTGATTCTGATATTACCTTTCCCAGGAACCACACTTGGGGGACAACTCCCCTGGGGTATCTGTCTGGGAGGGCTGCTGTTGGGTAGGACCTGTGTCAGGTCCTTCATGAGCGTCTAGAGACCAGTACGTCCAGGTCTCCAGTGACCTGTGCGTTCAGTTCTTGCATCTTGTCTGGGATTGTGCCAAGTGTCCTCCATTAGGGCACTTAACAGGGAAATTACGTAGTGATGAAGGTCCCGTGCATTTCATCGTATCCTTGCCCCCCTTTGGAACTTGAACCTTATCTCCACTGATTCTTTTCAAGCAATTTTATAGGTATGCAAGATGATAATTTTGTGTATTATTCTTATAGAGGGTTTTGCTTGAAAATGATAGGGATTTTGCCAAGATCAAATAAGAGATGTCAGTCGAACTAACGTCGTGCGGTGGGGCACAGGTAGATGAACAAAGCGAGGTGGTCTCTTGTTCTCTGAAAGGGGAACCGGAACC
Source organism: Nasua narica (assembly GCA_028533885.1). Taxonomy (NCBI): domain Eukaryota; kingdom Metazoa; phylum Chordata; class Mammalia; order Carnivora; family Procyonidae; genus Nasua; species Nasua narica. Next base: position 119,216,713 of record CM052797.1, on the reverse strand, counting down.
TGAGAATTCAAAGAAAGTGATGGGTGATACTTTGCATTTTAAAGAAGAAATCTAGTTTAAATAAAAGATAAAAATGGTTGTGTGTTCCTTCTTGTCTGCGAAGGTCAAGTTTCAGCATGAGGTCTACCCGCCTTGCAAGCCAGAGTGGGACTCCGGCCTCTTGGAGCACCCAGTCTCCCGGCAGGTGTTTATCGTGCAGGACCTTGAAATTCGAGATCGTCTGGCAACATCGCAAATGAACAAGTTTTTGTACCTGTATTGCAGTAAAGAAATGCCTCGCAAAGCTCATTCCAACATGGTAAGATTTAAGACCTCATGTTTTCTGTTGTATATTCATTTTGGAAAAGTGTATTTATTGTATCTAATGGCAGAAGATTGAGATTGGGGAAAATTGAAGGGTTTTTTTTTTCATATTAATACAAAAATCCCTTTTAAATATGCTACTTAAAGTTTTGTTTTTAAAGATTTTATTTATTTCAGACAGAGTGAGCGAGCATGAGCTGGAGGGAGGGGCAGAGGGAGAAGTAGGCTCTCCTCTGAGCAGGGAGCCGGACGTGGGACTCGATCCCAGGAGCCTGGGATTGTGGTCTGAGCTGAAGGCAGATGGTTAACTGACTGAGCCACCCAGGTGCCCCTTAAAGTTTTATTATTTAAAAGTTATTTTACATGTCACTTTTAGGGTCCATTAATTATAATTGCCAATATATTGATACCTGTGGAAAACTGTAAGTCCATGGTGATCTCACAAAATATTGAGTATTGCTGGAAGTGTTCCAGATTTCTAGCAGTTTGTGAGTTGCAGTGGAATAGGAATGATTCACTCGGAATTGCTAGAAGAAAATGTCCTAGAAGCGGTCTGTGGAGTGTGGCCCTGTGGATTCGCTCCAGGGGCCCAGTGGACCCTGAAGTGCACATGCCACACTGTCGTCTGTGTCTTTGCCACTAAAGAGAACCCATATCCTGAGCTTCAGGGAGTGTGTGACCCAGAGGGTGTGATTCAGGCCTTTAAACAAAGAGGGGAAACAATTCCACTTTCAGTTTGCCTATAAGGAATAGAAATGGGACTTTCTTCATTTTGTTTCTTCTTCTTCTTCTTCTTTTTTTTTTTTTTTTAAGTGAAAACAAAGTTGTAATATAGTTGGGAAAAACGTTTTTCTTATCTTGTAGTTGACAGTGAAAGCATTACACGTGCGCCCGGAGTCCGGCCGGTCACCGCAGGAGTGCTGCTTGCGAGTGTCCCTAATGCCACTTCGCCTCAATATTGACCAGGTTTGTACTGTAAGCGTCGTGTAGGGAATTCTGCTTTTGTGCCCCACATTCAGAAGGAGAGATTTAATTTAGGCGAATTAAAATGTTTATTGTTATTTAACTGTTTAAAAAGTTGTGTGATTGAAGAATTCTGCTGGTAAAGACCAGGGCAAATTCATCAGGCATCTGGAATCTGAACCGTTGGTGAGTGAACATTATCAGATGTTCTTTTCCAGTCTCCTCGCCGTCGGCGCGACCTAGCACTCAGTCCCTGCTTCCCACTCTCCCGCGCTCCGGGCACTCGCTCGGGCAGGTACGCGGTGTTCTCAGAGCGTCGGAAATGACTCCCTGATCGCTGTGACTGAGACATCAGAGGGCTTGTCTCTCCAGCACAGCACCGGGGAGAGAATTCCTTCTACTCGGGGCAGATGACAAATGACTAATTGCATACCTGGGAACAGGTCACAAACAACAGATTTGTGCAAAGACCTAAAGAAGTCCACTTTGCTGCGTTCTAGCAAGCATTTCCATCAAAGTGTTCTGGGTTTTGCCTCGACTCAGTTGTTTAAAAGATAGTTGGCGCCTCTTGGGCAAACTCGGTTCAGGGTGTATGAGCACATGATGCTCTTCAGTCGGCAGTGTAGCCGTGAGGGGCTCGGGCTGGGGGTCAGACTGGGGTTAACGCCTCAGTTCTCTTTCCCTAGGTCTGTGGCTTTGGGCACGTTACTTCTCCAAGCCTCACTTTCTTCACTGATAAAGTAATAGAAGTAGATACTGAGTCATTTTTTAAAAAATAAGGACCAATTGAGACTAGCATGAGTTAAATATCTAACTTGGTGCCTGGCCCACAATATTAAAGACCAGAAGTATTAACTGTTCTTCTTAACTAAAGCACGTCGCACCTCAGGCAGATAAGTGGAGTTCTTGAATAGTCTGCTTTTGAAAGAGCAGAACTGCCCTGTCCCACCTCGGACGGCGTGAGGGCGAGAGTGCGTGGACTAGCCCTGTCGGCTGGCTTCCGTGCTACGGACTGAATCACGCTGACTTGCCATTGAAATAAGTGGCAGGTATTTCAGGAATAAGCTATTAAATAATTAGCTTGTAAAAATATAGGCATTTTCTCAGAAAAAATGTCTCGTGAGGCACCGAAGTTCAGCACAGTTTCACATTAATATTTGTAGCTTCTGAGCTGGGACAGGCTTGCCAATGGTACTTTAGATTTATTTTCTCTCCTTGTGAGAAGAATTTCTTTGGATCCCCGTATTTTGATTGATCCCTACGTGGGCCTGTGATTGAAGAGTATTACAGTCAAGCATTTGTGGGAAATTCGATCTGTGGAATTTAGTATGAGCAAGAATTTGAGCAGGATACATCTTTATGGCGTGACTTTGCCAGACACAGCAAACTCAGTTTGTTTTCTTCCTTTCCTTCCCTTCCCTTCCCTTCCCTTCCCTTCCCTTCCTCCTTCCCTTCCTCCTTCCCTTCCTCCTTCCGTTCCTCCTTCCCTTCCTCCTTTCCTTTCTTTTCCTTTCCTTTCTTCCTTCCCCCTTTCCCCTTCCTTCCTTCCTTCCTTCCTTCCTTCCTTCCTTCCTTCCTTCCTCTTTCTTTCTTTCTTTCTTTCTTTCTTTCTTTCTTTCTTTCTTTCTTTCTTTCTTTCTTTCTCTCTCTCTCTCTCTCTCTCTCTCTCTCTCTTTCTTTCTTTCTTTCTTTCTCTTTAAAAAAGATTTTATTTGAAGGAGCTGAGAGAAAGAGACAGAGATCATGAGCGGTGGGAAGGTAGATGGAGAAGCAGACTCCCTTACTAAGTGGGGAGTCTGATGCGGGACTAGATCCCGGGATCATGACCTGAGCTACCTGAAGGCAGATGCTTAACCGACTGAGCCGCCCCACCCAGTTTTCTTTAATAGACTTTTTTCTTTAACACTGAGCTTAATTTTTTCTTAGAGCTATAAAGCATTGTGATTTTGAAATGGGGAGATACCAATCTTTGAGAAATCAGGGAAATCACTGTTTGGGCTGACCTGAAGAGGAGCGGGAAATCGTTCCCCAAGATACAAACCCAAGGAGAGCACAGTGGCGCTGCAGGCCGGTGCCGATGGGTTCGTTGTGCAAACGTCCTTTCTGGCCGGCACCTTCTAAGACCGACATGCCTTAGTTTGAGAGAGCAAATGGTCATCTAAAGGGAAAGCCAGATACTTTTCTCCATTTTTTCTTTTGAAAACAAATCAGTTGAAGAACGATAATGGTTTGTGTAATATTTTTCTTACTAAGCATGTCTCTGACTATTTCTCTTAACTCGATCATAGGTAGTAAGTATGAAAGCAACATTGCTGTTTTCTCATGTTTTCAAAAAAGCTGCATTGCTGTTGAAGTTCAGGACCATTGTTTCCAAAGCTCAGCATGCCCGTAGGACACCAGGCAGAAGGAGCAATTTTCATCTGGGGAAGGGTAGGTAGCTGAGGCAGTCATGGAACTAGGCAGTTTGAGATCTGAACTATGAAGAGGCCAGATTTCCTGACTCCCCTAGTCTGGAGCCCACTTCAGTGTGGCACTGCATGGAGATCTGTGCAGGGAAGATAAGCTTGGTAGCCCCAAATGATTAGCTGAAGGCCAGCCTCGTCCGAGGTCCTGTACTAGCATGCTGGGGATACAAAGATAAGTGAACATCCCCATCTTCAAAGATCTCTGTGTGGAGGTGGAGACTGACATAAAACAGAGGACTTTAACACACTGTGGTGAGTCCCAGTGGTAAAGATAGGCATAGCAGGATATGCTCCTGAATAAGGGGCTCTGAAGCCAGGCAGGGAGTTCAGAAGAGCGAGGGGTAATCAGGAAAGGCTTTCTGGCAGAGGTGACATGTGCCATGGGTCTTAAGGAATGTGGTGGAGTTACTTGCATTAAGATTTGTGTAAAGGCATTGAGGCCTAATTCAGGTTGTGAGAGGAGATGTGAGGCCATTCTGGTAAGGTAAGTATGTGCTTGGCTGAGGTTTGAGATGGTGAATATGTAGCATTACTAGTTTGCACATTTGTGGTTTTTTAGCATCATTACTTGATTGCCTGAGTACAACATTATAATTCATTATTTTAACACTTCTATCCTATGATAGAGGATATTGTTAGTATCTTCTTAAAGCTAGAAATAACTATAGCCTAACTTTGCAAAAAAAAAAACACAAAAAAACAACCACAAAACAACAACTCCGCACTTTATTTATTTATTTATTTAAAGATTTTATTTGTTTATTTGAATCAGAGAGATCACAAGTAGGCAGAGAGGAAGGCAGAATGAGAGGGGGAAGAGCAGAGCAGAGAGCCCAATGCAGGGCTCGATCCCAGGACCCTGAGATCATGACCTGAGCCGAAGGCAGAGGCTTTACCCCACTGAGCCACCCCGGCGCCCCTAAAAAACCCACATTTTTTTTTTT
>CM052797.1:119183445-119211538 GCA_028533885.1 Nasua narica | reverse complement strand
TTTTTTTTTTTTTTAAAGATTTTATTTATTCATTTAACAGAGAGAGAACACAAGCAGGCAGAGAGGCAGGCAGAAGCAGAGAGAGGAGCAGGCTCCCTGCGGAGCAAGGAGCCCGATGCGGGACTCGATCCCAAGACGCCGGGATCATGACCTGAGCCAAAGGCAGTTGCCCAACCAACTGCGCCACCCAGGCGTCCCATGAGTTCTCTTTTTTAATCAAAAGATGATTTATTTTGCTTGATCTGTGATTCTTAACCCCTTAGCAATTATGGGTATCTCTGGGACAGTCTTTGTGAGGACCGTCTTTCTAGAAAACTTGTGTGTGTGGTCTTACACACATGTTAGAGCACTTTGCATCTGATTTGAGGTTAAAAACCCCGGGGTTAGAGTGACAGCAGAGATCTGAGCCCCAGAGGTCCCACTGATTTCTCTGTGTTGACGGTTGTTGTAGTGCAAGGCCTGAAGGACTTGGTCTGGTTACCGATAGAGCAGTACCGGAAGGATGGTCGCATCGTCAGAGGGTTCCAGAGAGGTGCTGCCTCCTTCGGCACCTCAACAGCAATGGCGGCGCTAGAACTCACGAACCGGATGGTCCAGACCATACAGGTATCTCGCCGCCGACTGCCTCACTCTGTACAGAAATCAAGCCTTCCTGAAACATGGTTGGGGGTTTATGTTTTTATAAAAAGAGACTGCGAAATATATACAAAATGCTGAGAATAGATACCTTGTTTATGATGATTTAATATCATGGGGTTTTTTGGTTTTGTTTTTTATTTTATTTTATTTTTTTGGATATATCTTTATTTTATTATTTTTTAAAGATTTTATTTATTCATTTAACAGAGAGAGAACACAAGCAGGCAGAGAGGCAGGCAGAAGCAGAGAGAGGAGCAGGCTCCCTGCGGAGCAAGGAGCCCGATGCGGGACTCGATCCCAAGACGCCGGGATCATGACCTGAGCCAAAGGCAGTTGCCCAACCAACTGCGCCACCCAGGCGTCCCTGGTTTTGTTTTTTAATTGTTCAGCTCTCCAGTGTTAAATAATTCGTAGACTAAAGCAGTGGACTACAGTGTCAAATTTGTTTGCCTGTTTCAGTTAAACTGTAACCGTTAAGTTAGTCGAAGATTTGTTTTGCCTTAATCGTATGGCTCGATCCTGGCTAAACGTGAAGGCGGCCTTACTGATCAAACAGTAGCTGTGGGAAGTTGGTCATGGCTCGATCCTGGCTAAACGTGAAGGCGGCCTTACTGATCAAACAGTAGCTGTGGGAAGTTGGTCATGTGAAGTATTAAACTCCAGTTGATCTCATCCAGTAGGTCAGGGACAGGACACACTTGATTAGCTAGTAACATGGAGAGTGTTCTCGGAGGGACAGAGGAGGGGAGGGCGAGTGCGTTGCTGGAGCACGATTCTGCAGACTGTCTTCTGATTCATCTCTTACTTTCTGATAAAACGGTCCAGGCAGCAGCAGAGACCGCTTATGACATGGTGTCTCCTGGGACCCTTTCTGTTGAGCCCAAGAAGCTCAGAAGGTTTCCTCATCACCGCTTGGCCCAACAGCCAGTGGACCTGCGGGAAGGCGTGGCCAAGGCCTACAGTGTCGTGAAGGAGGTGAGCGCCTAGCCGGGCGGGTGGCCTGAGCCGCCCTCCTGGCCTTCTGCGGTTGGAAACCTCTGGGAGGGGACTTGGACTCGCTGCCCATAGCAAGTGCAGATGGCTGCAGGAGGTCAGAGAAGAGGGCCCCATCGTGACGGGCTTCCCCGGGGAGCGGTGGTCTGGAGGAAAGGCTGATTCTCCTCCCGGGCCGAGCCATCCGGGTAGTGCCCACGCTCACAGCGGCCTGACACCGCATGCGGGCGTGCCGCGGCACTCGGCTTTGTTTACAAGTACAGCTTTGTGGGTGAACCGCCCACCCTGGTCCCATTCCCATGCCTTCGCTCTCCTGAAGGTGGCACCCACTTTGGGTCCATGTTTTTATAGTTTTACGGTGTGGGTATCACTCCGGAACGTCTGCCTTTCCAGATCTGCCCATGGCGATACTCGTCCATCTCGTTTCAGTGGTCTCACGGCCTTTCACAAGCGTAGCACACTTCGCTTTCCCACTAGTAGACCTTGTTTTCCCTAAACCACTGCTAAGCAATGCTCATCTAACTGTCCCTTCGTTCATTTGTGCCAGAGGTTGTTAAGGATGAACTTGGTGATTTGTAACTATCTGAATCTCGACATTTATTAAGCCTAATTGCAATTTAGTTGCACCAGTGAATCCTGGTTCTTGATGGGCACTGTCAGGGACGTTCCCCGTTGTAATCTTTCTTGACATTCTTTTTAATATGACATGAAGTTTGAGGGTTTTTAAAAATTATTTTATTTATTTGAGAGAGAGAGAGGGTGAGAGAGAGAGAGAGAACACTAGCACTGGGAGGGACAGAGGGAGAAGCAGACTTCCCACCAAGTAGGGAGCCGATGCAGAGCTCGATCCCAGAACCTGGGGACCATGACCTGAGCCGAAGGCTGATGCTTAACCAACTGAGCCACTCAGGTGCCCCGAGGTGGTTTTACTCTTAGTGCATGTATTAGGATTTCATTAAAGATCTTTTACCCCCACCCCCATCCCCATCATATTCTGACAGGCTCAAGTGCCTAGGACAGTCTTTTTCCCGACAGAGTGGCCTTGGTGGTCCCCAGTGGTGGGAAGACCACTGAGGTAGGGCCCCCAGGAAATGTACTAATGGAATAAATTAAGGCAAAACCACTTTATTTTCTTAAAAGGAGATTTAGTTGGGAGAATAATTACTGGTCAGATCCGTTCCTATAGATGTCAGGATTGGGCCAGTTATCAGGAGACCTGTTAGAAATCCGGTTTATAAAAATGATCCTGGGGTTCCGGGCCAAGCAGGGGCTGCGGGCGGCGGGAGACCGTAGCACTTGAGTACAGAGCACTTTGCAGTTAGCATGACGCTTGGCTGATTTAGTCTATAGTCGTTTGAAGAAATATTTGTGTGCTTACTTGTGTCAGGTGTATAGTGACCATTAAAGGTAGGCGGTGTTGCCCACTGGCCGTGAGGACACTGGCGCGGCAGGAGTGGGTCCCCAGGGCAGCTGGGTGAGTCGGTAGTGGGGCCACGATGGCACCCTGGGTACTCGGGTCTGCCGCGGGGCTCTCGCCCTCGGACTGTCTGCATGGAGAGTGGGGGCGCGGGTGAGAACAGTGAGCGTGGATCGGATGGCAGGGGGCGCTTCATTAGACGGAACCGGGCCTCCGTGTTGAACGCTTTTTGAGTGGAGGCTCCTACGTGGTGATAAATGTCTTTTCTCTTTGAGATGTTAGGGACTCAGAGATGGAGAGAAAACGTCCCAGCTGTTTCACAGGTTGGCTCCTCCGTTAGGTCTGGGCTCGGCACACTGTAGCTTCTAAGTCACATCTGGCCCAGACCTGTTCTCGTGTGGCCCTCGCAGCTCAGAATTATTTTAACAATTTTAAAGGATTGTAAAAAGAATAGAAAAAGCAAAAGCATGTACAGTAGAAACTGTGTGGCCCACAAACATTGGCCACGTGCTGGCTGACCCCTGCTGACGTCACCCCCCTCCGTGGGGGGCAGGAGGCCATAGGGGGGCAGCGGCCGGCCGGGCCGTGTCTGCGGGTGCCTCGCGCCGCTCGGGTCTGACTCGCCACGGACTTGGAGCTCCCCGCTGAAAGGACTCGACTAGCAACCAAAGCAAGCCAAACCAAAAGACAGGCTGAATGAGGGACTTGACTAAGATCACACGGCGAGGTGACAGAGCCGAGTCAGGGGTTGCCGTCTGTCGTCTCCAGGACGCGACGCTCTTCACGGTGTTCTCGTCCGCTCGTACCTGCTTGTCTGGGGGCCGGGGGCTGAGGGACGAGAGAGAAGGGTGCTGGGGGCAAATGGACAGCGGGGAGCATTTTCTTTATTGTCGCAGTTTCACTTACTGTAGGTCATTTTAAAAACTGTACTTGTGTTTGTTTTTGGTTCCCCCGTACTTCTCCCTCTGCGGTGTTACGTGTCTACCCTGCCGTGCTGGGTAAAGGTGGTTCTCTTGTTAGCGTGTCAGAGTGATGACGGGATTCTGGGCCGGGACGGGGTTCCTTGATTTCCCTGGAGAGCTCGAGGTGCCTTGCACTGTGCTCTTCCCTGAAAGGGTCAGAGTGGAACCGTGCCTCCTGTCGCCTGATTCGAGTCCGACAGACGGTAGATTCAGAAGCTGTGTGAAGCTTTACCACTTCGGCTCGATCAGCGCGTTTCTGTAGTTGCCTTTACGGTGTAGCGGTCATGACCATTTTAATGTTACACAGTTATAAGAAACATGAAAGATGCTGTAGAAAGTTTTTAATTATTTAACAAGTTCCTGCTCTGTTTTCAGAATTTTTTATGTTTAATCCAATCCTTTTATCTTCATTGAATGTTCCACAGTTACCTTTTCTAGTGCATAGCCAGTAATTTAAAACAATTTTCTGGAGCTCTGTAGAATTAGTTTTTCTTATTACAGTTGAATCAAAGGAACTATCACCATATTCCTTTTGTGATTATATTTATTCCAGAAGCTTTGTTTGCGACATTTGATTTAACTAGAGTGATTAATAGTGCCAAGAAAGCTACTCTTGGGTCATTAAATATTTCTTTAAGCTTCCCTAGATGAAATGGTAGCTTAACTATATTTTCTGCACACGCATGTCACAACAAAATGCTAAATCCTAATAATTGCCTCTTTTCCCTATAATTACAATTTGTCATAAATATAATTATCCTGGGTTATCTCAAAAGCACAGTGGGTTTTTTGGTCTAGTTACAAGCATAATGTTGATGAACTCTGCTGAAGTTGTATACAATAGGATAATTTAGAGATTTTTCTGACCTTCTCTCCCTCCCCTTTTCAGGGACTTACAGACACGGCTCAGACGATTTACGAAACCGCAGCTCGAGAACACGAGAGCAGAGGGGTCACTGGTGCCGTGGGCGAGGTCCTGCGCCAGATTCCTCCCGCGGTGGTGAAACCTCTGATTGTTGCCACAGAAGCGACATCAAATGTATTAGGTGGCATGAGAAACCAAATTAGACCAGATGTTCGGCAAGACGAGTCCCAGAAATGGCGCCATGGGGAAGACTGATATTTCAGACGCGATTCTTTATGGAGATAGTGAGGGTGGAAATAAGGAGCACCGTGTCCCATTGGCAGCTTTAGAGCGTACTCATTTAATTTTGTTGTGCTCATCTCAGGAACAAAAGCATTTCTTAGTTGAATAATTTAATATCAAAGCAACATGCAACCAAAAACTTGTGACATTTTAGGGCTAGTCCGGTACTTGCCTAGAGAAATGTTTGGTGGCCGGTGTCAAAAGTCCTTGAGCGTTTGCTGCCAAGTGAGTGGAATGCTTGCTTTTATTAAAGTGGCTGTAATTTCCTTGCTGCGGATGAGAGATCATTAGAAACCTCCTGTTACAGTACAGAGCGCTCAGAAACATTCGTGCACTTTGAAAGCACTATTTATGTTGCCCTGAGGAGTTGATTTTTCTCAAGGTTTAAAGAGAATCACAGCTTCGAAACTTTCATTGAGAATGAGAGACAGAAGCTACAGGGAAAGCAAAACAAATAGGATTTTAATATAAATATCACTGAGGAATAAATAACCTAGTCTGTTGGATTTAGTGTCCGTGCACTTGAGAACATTATTTCCATTCCCTCAGAAAATCTTTCTGGGGCGTTTGAGGACGTGAATGTCGCAGACTAGTTCTGTTGTGTTGCACTTTATCGTGTGTGTGTGTGTGTGTGTGTGTGTGTGTGTAGATTAATACAAGTCATGTGATCTATTCGTTATGTAATTTACAGATTTTCACAAAATATACAGAGGAGTAGGGCAATGTTTTTGGCAAAGGAAGCTAACTCAAATGTAGTAACTTTCATTTATTTTAAGTGTAAATGAAAATGTGCATTCTATAATGAACTGGGGCCCATATGATTGTTTATGTGTTCACTTTTAAGCAGATATAGTGCAAGCTTGTTAGGAATGTGTGGAAAGGGAGATTGGAAATGATTTTTACTTTTCTGAACTTAACCAAAAATCCTCCAAATATGCCCTAGTCAACTATTTCGAAGTACCGTTTTTACTTGGTTAACAATGTACATTTTGATAACCTGTCAGGAATGAATAAAGTATTTTTATTTAAAGGTAAAATTGTTTTATGCTTCCATGAACATTCTGCTTTTCTTAGAGCATATTCTTAGATGCAGTACTTGGATCTATCCCAAGACACATGGAGATACATCCTCGAAACTGGTTTTTGTTAATATCAAGTAAATCATTACCTAGGAGTGAGAGGAAAATTGTTTGAAAGGAGTCACTTTTTGACTTTAGGTGAATCTAGCAGGCAGAAAGTGTAGGACTATGTGTTCATCCACTGTTTAAAGTTGCGTGATGTGAATTCTCATTTTCTGAAGTAGGGAGAAGGCCATCCACGTGAATTTGGATATCAGAACTACATTTCAGGTTGGAGTTTGAAAAATGATGTTAAATCGATCCCATTCTCTAGATTTTCTAAACAAGAAAGCAATGTAAACCAAACATCTGGGCATTTAACATTTATGAAAATTGTGTTAAACAGCATTTAATTTTTATTTCCTTTTTACTGCTGAAAAATCTTTAAAAAGGCACTGCTCACGGAATCATCCATTACCCTGTCCCAATTAAAGGGAGTCCATAGAATGTGATCCTGAGTAAACTGTAGCCACACGTGCCGTCATGGAGAAGGCTCGGCCTGCTTCAGGGGCACGTTCTGACCGCCCTGCTCGCTGACCCCGGGATGCTCCATGCGTCCTGAAAACAGAACATACCATGTCTGTTATTGGTGATGATTGATCAAACTGCAAAGCCCTTGGCCAAACTTAAAAATATAAAATCTCTTTAATTTTAGAACACGTCTTCCATAGTCACACTATTTATGTTTAGTTAGATACAGTCTGGGGAGAAAGAATCATCCTCCTCTTTGTACTCTTCAGTTGCCAATGAACCCATTTGGACAAATTTGGTTTATAAATCCTATTGTAACCTCTATCTTCATAACGTCATCTCCACGGTTCTTTCTCTGTCCCGTGCGCCTGCACCTGCTAGCCCCAGAATCCGGGTTTGGGAACCAGAAAGCTGCCCCAGAAAGGTCAGGGTCAAGGCTCTGTTCATTGCCAATTTAACCGTCTTTACTTGAGGTGGGTGGGTAGACTGTTTGAACGCTTCTGCATTATTAAGTAGCCTCAGTTTTTTCTTCCTTACAAATATCTTTTCCAGCCTATAAGTCACAGTGACACAGTAAGAAGAGCTCTGGGCGGGACCCTTGGGCTGCCAGGTCTGCGCTCACTCAGCAGGTGACATGGCCAAGGCATTGGATTTCTCTAAGCCTCAGCGCCTGTAAACCAGCGGTCTTGTATGATAAAGTGCAACAGATTTTTGGATGATCGGTGTGTGTGTGTGTGTGTGTGTGAAGGTCTGGGGTGTAGTGCTTGCTAGACTGTCCCAGAGCTAGGACTCCCCCGGGTTGGGGGCACTGGAGGAGAGCGCGGAGGTCACACCGCACACGGTAGCCACGGGCTCTCTCAGATCGTGGATCTCTCAGAGTCCTGCGTTTCTGAGGGGCCGTGGTGCTTGTGGGGTCGACCTTTGATGTGCTGGTCTGCATGGAGTGGACGGCGTGTGGCCGCGTGTCGCCGCGTGGCAGCCCTCTAGCTGTTTCCCCAGTGAGTCCAGGTGCGCGAGCCTGGCCAGGAGCCGTCAGCGAGTTTTAGGACAGCGCAGTGTTACGGAAGTGTGTGAAGACCACTTTCTGAAGGCAGGGAAGGCCGTGGGCTGTGGCAATACTTCCTCTCGAGTGTGGCTGATGCGCACCTCCGGTTTCCCTTCCTGTCTCCCCGGATTGCCCTATTTACCTGTAGAACATCCCCTTTTAATATTTGCCTTTTAGGATAGACATAATGCAACATTTCTTCTAGACATAGCAATAAACTTTCATTTTTGTGAAGTTTGGGTCCAATTTGGATTTCCACTTTAAGCACATCTATTTCACATCAATATTTTTATAATGCAAGACTCACTTTAGGGAATCTCTCCAAGTCGCGGTGTGCCTAGAATAGAAATACTAAAAACTGGCGTTTCCTGCTTCCTGCTATGTGTCACTCTTAAACGGTATTAAGATATTTCCAGGAAAAATGTTTAGTTTCTAATGCTCTCCTTTAAAAATAGTGTCCTGTAGGTTTGGTGCCTTTGCTCAGTTTCAAAACCGTCTAGACAGTTCTCTCTGCCCCCGTGCCGGGGCCACTGGTCCAGGGGTGGCCTGCCTCCCACCAGTGTGTTTGGGTTGGATCCTGGGCACTGTGTACTCTCCCCAGAGCGGACACACAGCAGGCAGGGTCGACTCTCAGCAGTTTTAAAGGAGAACCCTTCGCCACATGGTTTCGGGGTTAACGGCTGGAACATGAAGTTCTGTCGATGAGAAAAACTTCATGACTTAAGAGACATCGCCGGCCTTTGCTTCCATTTTCGTGCACCTGCATTGGGTAGAAGTCCTCAGAACTATGGGGAAGAGTGTTCATGGTGAGCAGTTACTCCGTTCCCCCTCACGTCCTCTGACCTACTAACGACATCAGGGCCAGTGTCTGTAAAGTTCTTTGAGCTTGAAAGGGAGGGACCGTCAATAACAAAGTGAAACTCTTGTATCTGTGGCTGCACCCATTGAGCATACCAGTTGGTATCAAATAGAATAAATCAAATAGAAATCCGTGAGTCTTAGGTTTAACTAGGAAGATTATTTGTATACTGTATAGTTAACATAGGGGAAAAAAATCTTTATCAGACAATCATTTCTGTTTAGTGGAAGGTAGAGTCAGTCTTTCCATAGACGCCTAGGTGAGTGTTTTGGTGCCAACTTATTTTTATCTCCATGTCTTCAGGTCCGTGTAGACGCAGCACCCCCTTTGGTAGACCTTGTAAACACAGCCGCCATGGGTCCATTGATGTGGGGAATATTTTCCTTAGATTCTGTTACTGTACATGAGACACAGAAAAGGTGTTCTTACACGCCATCATCGTGGGCTGCTTTGGGGATGAGAAACGAGTTTCTACCATTCGCGCTGAGACGTCCACAGTAGTCAGAAACATCCGAGTCAGGGATTTTTGCCTCCTGTCCCAACTGTGGGCACCGTGGTTTGAGTGTGTGGCCTCATGGGAAGGTCCAGGCTGCAGGCTGCTGTGCGTCATGGGATGGCGGAGGCAGCGGCGGGGCGCTCGGTGACCCCTCCGGGGCCGTGCGCTGTGGGCTTCACAGCCCTTCCTTTAGGAAGTGTGTCTACTTTGCTGTTTCACTCGTGTTCTGTATGTACGAGATGGCAGCTTCCAGTTTCTGATTGGATTTGTCCTGCGTCGTTTCCGTAAGCCGCCGGTCCTGCAGGGCTGGTGGCTTTTCCACTGTGGAATCTGGGGGGCAGGGGGCGGGCGCCAAGTTCGGCCCCTCTGCGCATCCATCCTGACTTACCTTAGAGACCGAGCTTAATCTCTCCACAATGCTGTGTACTCGTTGCTAAGTTTCCTAACTTCCCTACTTAATTCTGGATGTGAGTAAGAATACTGCTGCTGTGTGAGTCTTTTTGTGGAAATGTAACTTGTCCGTGTGACTATGGAAAATACTATGAAATGAAGAATACTCATGAAGAAAATTAAAATATTTACTCTTTGGAGCTTGCTTGAAACGCTGTTGTCTTTTCACCAAGCGTGGGTCCCAAGGGCTGTAGAAAACACTTTTGGGGGTGGGCCGTGGGTCTGTGTCGGATCCCATGACTGAGGAACTGCGTCCCCCTGAGCTCGGTGCTCCTGATGGCAAATCAGTGTCCACCTGCCGCCCGTTTCCAAGATGCGCAGGGCACCTGGCGATAGAGCTCGCCCCTCCTCCCCCTGCAGGGTATCCTTCACTCTGTTATCTCGGCCCTGCAGGGGGGACTTGGGGCAATATTCCCTTCTGGTGTCCGTCTGAGGGGCCTAGATAAATGCCTGACAAGTCTGCTGTGTATAGGGAAATGTTTTTACTTACAGAAGAGATATTTTGTTTTTTTTTTATTATTTTTGGGGGCAGCAAAGCAAGGTTTATTAAAGCAATAGCAAAGTGATAATGCAAAGCTCTCGAGGAGGGAGGGGTCACAAGAGGGTTGCCCTAAAGGAGAGATTTTAAGGGAATGCTTTTGTTTATTTATTTATTTATTTATTTATTTATTTATTTATTTATAGATTTTATTTATTTGACAGAGAGAGAGATCAGAAGTAATCAGGCAGGCAGAGAGAGAAGGGGGGAAGCAGACTCCCCGCTGAGCAGAGAGCCCTATGCGATGAGATGCGGGGCTCGATCCCAGGACCCTGAGGTCATGACCTGAGCCGAAGGCAGAGGCTTTAACCCACTGAGCCACCCAGGCGCCCCTAAAGGAATACTTTTAAACGCATTGCTTTGGAAGAGGTTTTGATAGGACAAGTGTCACTGTGTAAAACCAGTCTGAGCTGTCAGGGAAACATCACGGCACACTTCCCACGTGGCTCTTGTGACGGAGCGGTAGGAACCTTCGTGGGGTGCCTGCTGCCTGCCGGGGCTTGGGGTGTGCTGCTCCTTCCACAGCCTCAGGGCCCCTCTTCCAGAGAAGTCAGAGACCCTGCTATGGCCCCCGTGCCGTGACGCCCAAACCCCACGTTCATCCTAGGACATCACTGAAGGAGAACGTGCACACGTGTCTGAATTAGTGAAAGCTCATCACGAGTTAGGAAACTAAGAAAACAATTTCGCTAAAAGGTTAAGATTCACACGGTTCTTAGAATGCTTGAGCCGAAGGCAAGAACAGACTTGCTTCTCCGCCTCTTACCAGCTGCCCTCGTCCTCTGGTTCTGCTGCTTCCTTGTATGCAGGGGTTACAGACCTTTTCTTCCTCCCTCCCTCCCTTCCCTCCTTCCTTCCTTCCTATGAAGCCCAGGCCCCACTCAGCACCAACTAAGAATCTGCAAATGGGACTAAGTCAGGGTCTCCACACCTTAGCAGTCTTGACATTCGGGGCTGGTTAACCCTTTGTTGGGGGGCCCGACTGTGCATTGGGGGATGTTGAGCGGCATCCTCGGCCTTAGCCAGCAGCACCCCTCCCCAGCTGTGAAATCCAGAATGTCCCCCGGGAAGGGCGGGCAGAATCCACCTGGCACAAACTACTGTGCTATCAGCTCCCCCGGGGGAAATAATGTGCCTCCAGAAAGGAGAACGATGCCTCAGAGCCTTCCCACATTCCTTTCCAGAATGCTCTGCCTGCTTCCTCCTTGTCACAACCTAAAAGGTAACCATTTTCAGGCAGGGCCAGCCATCCAACCGACCTTACTCTCCATGATCGCACACAAACCGAACAGACCTTCGTGGTGCTGCTCTCCTAGGTCCACACTGACGGGTCTCAGTGATTGTTGCCTGGCGCCCTCCGTGAGGGCGGGTGCACGCGCACCTGGCCCCTGGCCCGGGGCCTTGCCCAGAATCAGGGCGTCGGGGCCTCGCGAGTGAGTAAACGAGTGACTGAATCTTAGTGGTCCTGGAGTGCTACCCTTTGCAGTGAGGGTCAAGTCCAGAGGGCAAAGTTCTGTGCCCAAGACCACATGGGCAGTACTGGAAGATATCCTTTATGCAACGGTCTTACTGGTTTCTTGGTTGTAGCAATATATGAGAATACCAATACACACATACCCAGAAAATAGGTGAAAACCCCGTACTTGTTCCCTATGTACTGGGACTGCCACACTCCGCACTCCGCCGTGTCGCCTTCACCCTCAGCCTCAGCCAGGCCGGAAGCGGACGAAGCAGAGGGCCCTTCGATGACTGGAAGGAGGCGGTGAGCAAGGGACTGCCGGCGCGTGGGTGGGCGGGGCCGGGGAGACCACAGGACCTTGGAGCCTGTCTCGCCTTCAGCTCTGGGTCTGTGCTGGGCCTCCCAGGAGTCCGTGGTGACGTCTCGCCTTCTGAGAAGCTGCTAGAGCAACGGGAAGCCTCCCTGCAGGCCCGAAGGGACAGAGATTCCCAGGACCTGGCGCTGCAGGGGGGGCCCCCTTGCGCCGCAGGAAAGGAAGCAGAGTGGCCAGAGGAGAAAATCCCACCCTCGGGCCCCTACCCTCCCGAGGGGCAGATAAGTGCCCTGCAGCCCTCGCGCATCCTGATCTGTATTTGTGCTATTCCTTCTGCAGAAGTGACCGGCCCAAAGCCACTCGACCTGCTAGTCAAGGAATCCTTGTCGCTGATGACAGATAAGGCCCCCAATCCCAGCCACTTCTCGTTCTCGTGAAGTCCAGTCGGTGCTCCTCCCCATGTGGCAGGTGGCAGCTCTCCTAAAGTAGGGCAGGAGGGGCCCAGGCTCCCCCACTGTGTGGCTCTACCCCCCCACCCCCCCCATGGGTTGGGGGCGGGCAGGAGGACATTTGCCTCTGAATCCTGTCACATGACCACACCCAGGCTGGAGGGAACCCGGCCTCCCGGCCTCACACGTGTAGGAAGGAAGGAAACGGGGCTTGGCGGGCACCCGGCCAGAGGGCTGCGTGGGGCTCATAACTGAGAACTTGCCACCCACGCTTAGCAGCACCCACCTGGAACCACAAGTAGTTGCACTCCAAGATAATTTGCCGCTACCAGAGTTGGACCTCCCCCCCACCCCTTGGATCTCCCCTCCTGCCCTGGGCTTGTTTATGTTCCTAAAAGCAGTTCCGCGTGGAGCAAATTAAATTCAGCCAACAAGTTTGCTGAGTAACGGGGCAGGAAGGTCTCCGCATATTGGAACCTCTGGAGCACCTTTTAACTATTCCAAAACTCAGGCCACACCCAAGACCGATTAAATCACCATCCCCGGGGCATATTTTTGAAGCTCCCCAGGTGAATCGTGTGCAGACAAGTTTGGGTACCACTGCTATTGTAGTGGCTAAGAATATCGATTTTAGGGAGTCAGAGTGCCTAGGGTTGAATCCAGACTTCAGAGTTTGTTAGCTGTGTGGCCTAGGGGAAGTTGCTTAACCTCTCTGTGCATCAGTTTCCTCCTCTATAAAACAGATAATAGTATGGTTGTCGTGAGGACTGTGTGAGTTAGCACACGCAAAGCGCTTAGAATAGTGTCTCACATACTGTGTCGCGTGAGCGTTCGATGTAGTTACTGTTTCCCGAATGCTAACTGTGTGCCATGTCCTAGGCGAGAGCTGCAGGGCGCCCCCTTGCTCTTGGGGAGCTCGGAACCCCATGGGAAGACATCGATTAGATCCAGCTAATCATTCCAGGCATCTGCCCCTTATAAAATGGAAATCACTATGTTTTGCTCCTGATAAATCAAGTGATATTTCACAAAGCCGAGGCGGAAACTACTCAGAGCAGTTTTAGACTTGGAATTCCTGCTTCTGAAGACCCCACCTGGTCTTTCCCTCGGCCATTCACTCTTGCTTCCCCGGCATTAAACACGGCTGGGGGAGCCGGCTCCCTTTCTAGCCTGATGTTCAGGATTACCTGGTTACAGGGGAATTGGACTTGGAGCGCACATTCTGGTGAGCACTAGGAAATAAAAGTCAAAGAGGGGGCTGGAGGCCAAGTCCTTCAGGTTTGGGGGTAGCCGAGAAAAGCAAACCCTCCCACGTCCTTACTGTAAGAATTTCTAGACTATCAGCAGAGGGCCAACCATTCTTTTAAATTTAGGTTCCACTGAGGAATAAAGGAAAACATGGCTGCTCAGTGCAAAGTATTATCCTGCTTCCAAAACCCCAATGGGAGCCTCTGTCCGCCCAGGTGTGACCCAGTTATTTTTAGAGCACGGGAGACCTCAGGGCTCTAACTCCAAAACGCGTTTAATATTTGGTAAAAATCAAGCACAACTCCCTTCCCTGTACCGCTCGTTTAAAACCAGTATCAATGTCACAGTTCTCTACTCAGAAATCCCCCCTTTCCTTTATGATGGACATTCACTCCTAAAGCCAAATAAACACCTCTCTTCTCCATTTCAGTTTAAACTAAAGTTTTGCTTTTAAGATTTTCCCCATCAGAACATACTATTGTCTTCAAAACTCTTTTTAATTCTTCTTCCGGGCTTTCATTTTGAAAGCTGTTTTCTTAGCCTTAATGTCCTATTTGCTAGAGTTTCAGCCACTCTCCATCCCCAAGAGTGACCTTGAGTAAGTCACTTAACTTGGCACCATCTCAGTTTCTCCGTGATTTATGGGCGCCATAGATCCTGACAAGGGAGAACCCCGAGTCAGGGACACATCCATTTAAGTGGGGGTGTCTGTTGCCGATTTTCCTCTTGTAGAAGTTGTACCTGCTAACAAAGCCCCAACAAAATTCATCATTAAAACATTTTTCATTATTTTGAAGATATCTGTAAACAACCGTGTTCCAGAGAAATCATTGCCTTTTCCCATTTCTAAATTCTGTTAAGCTTTGGAACCTGTGGGTTGTAATCCCTTTTAAGGGCTTTGGAAATTTGTGCAGAATCCTGTGTGTGGGGAAAGAGCGATCCTCCGCGGGGGCCAGCAGGGGGCGCCCGCTCCCTTCCCGAGTGGGACAGCAGCCCGGCAATTGCCCGGCGTCGAGCCTGCCCACGGCGGCGGCGGCGGCAGCAGCACAACTGAGCCTGCGCAGAGTCTGACCACACCCCCACCCCGCCCCACCCCGCCCAGCACCGTGTTAAGGTTTGCGGAAAACTCTAACTATCCCAGCCCTTTCGCCAGGCTTGTCTGTGGCCGCGTCTTCTTCGTCGAGGACACTGCTTAAATTAAAAAAATAAAAATGTCATGTAATTTCGCAATTGATTTCTCCCAGTGAAATCTTCCCCTGGGTGGTAGCTCGATTTCACCCCTGTGAAATTGCCCCTGTGGGCGTGTTGTCACAACAGGCTGATAAGGGAATATTTGGGGCGTGAGATAATAGTTATCTATTCAGATAAAGATCTTTGGTGGTTTTTCCTGCAGGGGTATCCAAAGGTGAGCCTGAAACAGATGTCTGTTTAAGGATTCGTGCTGGATACTTCCAGCAGCCCCCAGCTCCCTGACCTTGCGGCTCAGGGCTGGGACTACGGGGAGGCAAGGGGCATGTGCCGGGGGCACAGCAGTAATCAAGGTAAACGGTAATTTAATGCTCTGTTCTTTGAAAAAAAAAAAAAAAACTACATGAATGCGCAAACATTCATGATGAACAAAACATCAGCATTTTATTTTTATTTTTCAAAAGATTTTATTTATTTATTTGAGAGAGAGCACAGCTGGGGGCAGAGGGAGAGGGAGAAGCAGACTCCCCGCTGAGCAGGGTGTCTGATGCAGGGGGTCAATCCCAGGACCCTGAGATCGTGACCTCAGCTGAAGGCACCTAACCAAGTGAGTCACCCAGGTGCCCCTTTTTTATTTTTTAAATAGGCAACACCTTTATTCTTAAAAGTAAGCTCTATGCCCAGCACGGGGCCCAAACTCACAACCCTGAGATCGAGAGCTGAGTCGTCCACTGACTGAGCCACCCAGGTGCCCCCCGGGTGGGATTTTACAGAAAGATCTGACCCTGCACCCTCTAGCGCCTCTCGCCCCACCTTCGGCCATGTCCTGTTGGATCCTGTCTTTACTTTCAGCGTTGATAGCTGTACATTATGACTGAATCTCATTCTTCCCTTCCTTTGCTCCCCCTTTCTCGACCTCACCCCTCCGCCCACCCCAGGTCGGCGGATGATGGAGGGGAAATCTGGGACTTCGGGAGAAGGCACAGGCATTGACTGGAGGAATTTATGGTTAAACACCAGGGAATGATGCCAACATCAATTGTGATGACTTGCGCTAAATGTTGTCGCTGTTTGGGCTGGAGGAGAGACGGCTCCAAAGGAACCAGCAGACATTTACTGGGCGCGCAATGCGTGCCAGAGGCGGTTTGGCACGATTCTCTGTGTTTGGCTCTCCAGCTGTCGTTTGTGCCGACCTCCTGCTCTGACACCACCTCTTGAGTGTGCCCGCCCCTCCCCAGCCTCCCTTTGCTCCTGCTGTCCTGACACTGTGGCTTCTCCCCTTTCCTTTGTTCAGTCCTTCAATCCTGACCTCCCTCCACCTCCAGGAAGTCTCCCCAGACCACCAGACTTTCCTTGAGGCCATCGCTGAATGACTAGATCACGTGAGCTAGAACGTGCTTCTCAGTTGGGTGACCTTGCTCCCAGAGGACATTGGGTGATATCTTGGGACATGTCGGTTGCTGCCCGGGGGTCGCCTTCTAGAATCTAGTGGTAGAAGGGAGAGGTCTGAAGTGCTGTAAACGTCCTATTCTCCCCCAAACAGCCCCCACCCCACAAAGAGCTGTGTCCCTCGAAGTGTCCTCAGTGCCAAGAAACCTGGAATCAAAACTCGTTAAGGTTTTACTACAGGTTTTTTTGAAGAGTCTCTCAGGAATCAGGTTTGCATTTCACCACTGAGCTTTCATGTTTTTTGTCCAAGAAGTGACAGAGGTTTGGAATTTGAGTCCCACGGAGCAAGGGTTCAGCAAGGGAAAGGGAGCTGGGGTTTGAGGACACTGTTCTCCTGCCTGAGATGAGAACTAAGTGAGGCAGTCAGGAGTCAGCAGATGGGGCTACAATGTCACCTTCATGACTGAGGAGGGCTTGGCTGCGTGATGTCACTTCAATGTGTGGCATCAACAGGTTTCTTCGTTCTGAACTCCAGAATGAAGTGTTTCGGGCGCCCGGGAGGCTCAGTCACTTAAGCGTCCGACTCTTGGTTTCAGCTCAGGTCGTGATCTTCGGGTCATGAGATCGAGCCCTGAGTTGAGCTCTGTGCTTAGCACAGAGTCTGCTTGAGACTCTCTCTCTCTTTCTCTCTCTCTCCCCCTGCTCCAGCCCTCTGCCCTCCCTTCTCTCAAATAAATAACTAAACCTTAAAAAACAACAAAAGACAGGGTCTTCTTAGGAAGGTGTTCTGGGAGAGACCGTGCAGGGGGAGACAGAGTAGGGGAGCTGGTGCCTCCCTCAGACTTCTCATCAGCGTTGGCACCTCGTGCGAGGGGACAAAGCAGTCTGGGTCTCGGGTCCTCTACCAACTGAGCAGCCTGCATGAGACGATCTCTGCCCCGTGAACTCTCCGAGAGGCCGGCGTCTCACTGTCTGCAGCCGCCGTGCCTCGCGCGGTGCCCAGCGTGGACTCAGCCCGCGGCGAGTGTGGCAAAGCTGTGGACAGTCCAGCGGCTCTGATTCTTAGATTGGGGGGATCAGATTTGGGGTGCTCCCCCGCCTGCCGGCATTGCACCTCATCTAGCAGGGATTCGTAATCTGTCTGAGGCCGGCTGTGGGCTTGCTGCAGACCTCCTGCTCAGCTCCCGGAGCAGGGCCGGCCGGCCACTGGTCACAGATGCGTGCAGGAGCCCAGCCAAGACCAGCGGAAGAACCGTCAGCAGAGCCCGGCCCGGGCGGTCGACCACAGCACTGTGAGTGAGCTATTTATGTATTTGAGCTATTTATTTATTCTATTTATGATTCTATTATTCTATATTATATTATAAATAATATACATAAATACATATATATAAATAATATAAATATTGTTGTTATGCATCAACAGATAGCTTATATAGGGCCCCGGCCATCATCCATATTCCATGTAATCTAGTGGAGTGATTGTTCTATGCGTCTGAACTTGACACTCCCATTTAGGGTCTCTGTGGCCTCTCGTGGCCTGGAGGGAACACTGGCCTCTGAGCCTTGTGATACTTCTTCCAGCCCTTGATCTCACTGTGTCACATCTTGGGTGAGACAAAGACTGTGGGTGATTAATGCCCTCATTGTCCTACTTAACCGCAAGACCCACAAGACCCAGCTCGGGGTCACCTCCTCTGTTACCCCCTAGTTTCTCGAACTCCTTCCGGGCAGACTCTGTCACCCTGGGATTACACAGCTCACACTGAGAAACGACTTCCTTTCCTGTCGGCGCCCCTGCTTGCACTAGGCGGCTCAAGGGTGGGCGTGCCTTGGGACCAGGGAACCCACTGTTAGCCAGATTCTGTCACAGGGCAGCTGTGCCTCTCAGAAAGTTCTTCCTCAAAGTAAGCTGGAACATGTTCCCAGGACTTTTTTTCTCTTTGGTCCTACTGGGGTCACACCAAATACATTTGTTCCCCTTTCTCCGTAGGTCTTTGCTTCTTCAGGAAAGCCTTCTCAGGCTCTCACTGTGTCATGAAGGTTATGGTATTGAGTCCCTTTGCCAGTCTGATCCCTTTCTTCTGAATGAGCCAAGAGCTGGAACACAATACTTTTCGTGTACCCTGTCCAATGCTAAGCTAAATGGGCTATCACCTCCCACATTTTAGATGCTATACTCCTATTAATATAACCCAAGACCTGGCAGCTATTTCAGCAGCCACTGAGCTCCCTGTCAAGGAAAATCCTGAAGTATCTTCCCCTCATACTTGCTGAGCCCCAACTGACCCTTCTAATATACCCTTCTGTCTCCTAAAGCTCCCGGAAAGTGAGCCTGTCTTCCTGCTCATTATTTAAATCCAGCACCAAGCACAGGGAGTCTGCCACCAGCAAGGCAACTCTGACGGTGGGATCCCCGGCACTCAGGCCTGTTCTCTGACCTCACAGTCTGGTGGGGATCCCTGGGTCTGGACAGAGCACTGCCCCGGGGATCCAGCTTACTGGGTAACCTCAGGAAAGTCTCTGCCTATGTCTGGGCCTTAGCTTCCTTATCTGTAAAGTGGAATGTATATTATATTTATATATATGTTATATCTATCTATCTATCTATCATCTATCTATCTATTATCTATCTATCTATCTATCTATCTATCTATCTATCTATCTATCTCTTTTTAACTCTTTATTAGACTCACAGAGAGATCCTTGTACTCTTTACCCAGTTTACCCTGGGATGACATCATGTGTAAGTCTGGTGCAATGTCACAACCAGGAGCATTTCAGATTCTAGCCAGATGTGCCGGTTTGACACGCACTCCTTTTAATTTAATTGAAAGCCTTTTCTAGCACGGAGGAGGAAACTTCCTGCTTGCTCCTCATCAAGCTCATGACTCATCTCCGGAGGACAAGAACCTGTGTCCATTGCAACACCCAGGAGTCTCCCTGGGCTGGGATTCGGGAGTGCTTAGTGCCGTCCGGTGCCTACGATGGGAGGGGGTGACGGCTGCGGTGCGGGGTGGGGAGGGCGGCTGTGGACTGGTGTGCCAGGCCCACAGCTGGAACTGGGTTAGAGAACGGGCCCCTCCCTGTCTCCCCTGGGTCCTCCTCAGACAGAAAGTGGGAGCCCACCTGGGGGCCGGAGCCAGGGATGCGGGGAGAACAGGCGCTCGCTCGTCCCTCCATGCCGGGTGTTTGCCCTACAAGGTGAGGATTGACCCACATGGAATCCTCCAGGTCGAGCGCATCGCCCAGATCTGGGCGAATTCAAAGATTTAATTTCTCCTGCAGCACCGATCCTTTTAACTAAGGCAGGAATTTCTCCCTCCGCCCGTGAACACTTGACCTTGTCCGCAGGGCTGTGGGCCGGGCTTCGGTGATGGTTACACCCATTCTGGAAATCGGGTGTCTAGACCTTGCAGACCGCCTACCGCTGAATACACGCGAATGTGCAACGGTCTGACTTCTCAAGCCAGCACGTTCTAGATGGTGGGATCGTCTTTTGCAACCCCCAGAGAGCAGTTTTAGAAGCTGCAGCTGGAATGCAGGGGGCTGAGAGAGCAGCGAGGAGGATATTTTTGGGTCAGTTCCCTCCGAGCAGAAGAGAGGTTGGGCATTAGCTTTCCTTTCTGACCCTCTATGGCTGTCTGATAGTCCTGGCCTGGCCGCCTTATTCAGGACCTTTGCTCCCGGGATTCCTGCCCCAGGGGCTCAGACATGGCCCTGGTGTTGGGAAGCAAGCAAGCTGGTGACTCCAGCCTCTGCTCCGTGGGAGGGGGCTGCAGCCGCTGGAGGGGGGCCCTGGCATCAGGGCCACCTGCTCTCAGCGCCAGAGAACTGCTGTCCTAGGGAGCAACCCGAGGTCAGCGCCAGGGGGCCCCTGCCATGCTCCCAGCAGCCACAGCGGTGTCTGGCCCGAACCAGAGGCTCAGTAAACATCTGCCTAAGCAAGGAATGCAAGCTCCATGTCGCTAGACCTGCCAATGCCCAAGGGAAGCCCGAAATGGGATTCTTGGGTGGAATTTAAATATTGGTCACCAACTCAAAAATAGTTTTTTAAACACCGTGTGATCTAAATTAAACACATGTGCCGGCTGGATCCGTGCTTGTTGACTTGAATCTCTGCTTTCCAGGACACCTCCAGGGGCTGGCACACTGACCGTGGGGTGGCCACCGCTGGCCTGCGGGGTCTGGCGGCCCAGCCCCTCTTAGATCCTGTCGGCGGGCTCTAGGAGCACTGGCTTCTTTCCCTTTCTCCAATGCATCCGGGGCTTTGCTGCTGCCTTTGCTGCAGGACTGGCCCTTCTGGAGCAGTGTAGAAGCTGTTCTTCCCTGCACTCCCACCCCTGCCCGGACACCCGCCTGGGCACCTGACCCACCAGCTGTCCCTCCCCGGGCCCTTCCCACACCTGCCTGCCTGCCCGCAGGGACCCTGTGGGCTGTCCATCCCCCGCCTCTCCATTCCTTGACTGCCTTGTCACCAGTGACCTTCTCCTTCCCTTTATTCCAGCTGCCCGAGGCCGCGGCTGCACAGGAGAGGGTACATTCCGTGCAAACACTCTTACTCTGTGGCCTCAACCTCCTGTTTTTCTGCTCTGTCACCTGGGTGGTTCCACGGCCCCTGCTCTGTGACCGCATCCACGTCCCTCCTTCTCTAAGTTCACCTCCTAAGTTCAGTCCTTCTCTAATTCAGCCAGTCTCCATAGTCGGACCAGAACCCCCAACCCCCTGGAACGATGCGGTCCTCGGGCAAAACCCGAGCCCTGGAGGTCCCCCACGGTCTGCCTGTTTGAGGCCTGATAAGCCCTGGCTGGAGTGATCCACACAGCAGATTAAGGCCTTCGAGCTCCAGCTGGGCCTTCCATGCTTCCTCTCCGCCCTTGACCATCTTGTCCTCCTCAACCCTCAGCCCCCTCCGTGACTGCCTTGGACCTCACCTTCCTTCATCCTTCTCCCTCCCAGCCTATAAACCTACCCGCCTCTGGGTGGAGCTTGTGTCTTCTCTCTGGAACCCACCGTTTTCCTATTTGATCCGGCCAACAGCTTGTTCTTTGGACTCAGTACTTACAGGTCCTGTCTCTTCCTCCAGGAAGCCCTCCAGACCCCTCCCCTCCCACTCGCCGCTCCTCTGTCTGTGCTCCTCACACATGACGGGGCAGTCAGCCTGCTCTCTGACACTCTCTGGGCTCCTTGAAGGCTGACTTGTCCCAGTTCACACCTGCGTGTCCCGGTTACGCCCCTGCCAGGCCTCCCTCCCTCTCTCCACGCCTCCAGATCTTGCCCTTCCTAAAACTCCGCTCCCCGTTGACTCCCTTCAGAACGCGTCTCCTGACAGCCCCGCAAGGAACCCCCTTTTCCCTCTGGACGCTCGGGGTGCTGGATACGGGGCGTGCTTCTGCCATCTCTTGTTTTCTTTTTTTTAATATTCTAATTATTCGTGCAAGTTCCTCGTGGATGGGATCCCTAGTTCTATCATCTCTGAACGCCCAGCCGTTAGCCTAGAACTCTTTGGGTGGACACATGGCAACGTGAGCAGAGACCCTTACTGGAAGTTTCCCGTGGCTGCTGGAACAAATTAGCACAAACTCGGTGACTTGAAATAATGCGACTTTATTGTCTTCTGTCTCTGGAGGCCAGACCTCTGAAGTCCGTCTCAGTGGGCTCAAGTCCGGATGTCTGCAGGGCTGACTCCTTCCGGAGGCTGGAGGGGAGAATCCGTCCCTGTCCCTTTTCCAGCCCCTGAGGGGCATCAGCAGCCAGCCCCTGGGTCCGGGCTCCTCTGGTCCCTCCAGCCTCCTGCTTCCGCTGTCACACGGCCTGCCCCGATACTCACAAGGCCACTTCTCTTTGATAAGGACCTTGGTGGTGACACTGGACCCACTCACATAATCCAGGGTCACCTCCCCAGCTCAAGGTCCTTAGCTTAATTACATCCGAAGAGTCTTTGTACCAGAAAAACATGCAACAGTTTCCAGGGACGGAGTCCTGGCCGTTCTGGGGGGCGTCCATCTGGACCCCACGACAGCAGTCTCTGTTCCATCCGAAATCACTGAGGAAGAGGCCAAGCTTCGTGACTCCCCGCTGTTTTACTTCTGCCACAAATGTGGGAGAACGTCGGTCCTGGGGGACAAGGAGCCCGGAGTGAGACTCCAAGGGGTGCACTGCTGATAAAGTTCCCGGGCCTTGGTCCTGAAAAGCCGGCCCACGAAGACGTAAATGATGGGGTTCAGGCAGCTGTTGATGAAGGCGAAGAAGTTAGCATACTGCAGGCCCAGGTCTATGAAATCCTCCCAGAAGCAGCCCCGCAGCGCCTGCACCTGGAAGAGGAATTCCAGGAAGGCGAAGAAGTGGTAGGGGGCCCAGCAGACCACGAAGGCGGCCACGAGCGTCAGGATGAGCGCCGTGCTCTTGCCGCCCGCGGGGCCCCCGCAGCGCATCCCCGGGACCTCGGCGCGCCCCCGCAGGGAGGCCAGGATGTGGCCGTTGAAGAAGACGATGGCGGCCAGCGGCAGCAGGAAGCCCAGCACGTTCAACTCCACCATCCTCGCCCAGTGCCAGGCCCCGCTGGGGGGCAGGAGCACGCAGGCGCCGGAGTTGTTCAGCTCGGGCATGGCTTGGATAGAGCGGAACAGGAAGGTGGGCACGCTCAGGAGGCCGCCCAGCGTCCAGATGAGCAGGCAGGTGGCCTGGGCCCGCGGCCGCCGCCGCCGCCGGCTGGCCATGGGGTGCACCAGCACGCGGTAGCGGTCCCGGCTGATGGCCACCACCAGGAAGATGCTGATGAACAGATTGGCCTTGATGACGCCGTTGACCAGCCGGCAGAGGGGGCCTCCGAAGGGCCAGCGGAACTGGTGCGCGATGTTCTCCGCCCAGAAGGGCAAGCCCAGGACGAACACCAGGTCCGAGGCGGCCAGGTTGGCCAGGTAGATTTCGGCGACGCTCAGGCGCCGCCGCGGGAGGAGGAAGACGGACAGCACGAAGAGGTTCCCCAGCAGGCTGCAGACGCAGATGACGACGATGGTCGCCGGGAGCACTCCGTGCAGCAGGGCCCAGGCTTCCCGCGCGCCGTCGCAGGACGTGGCGTTGGGCGCCGCCAGCTGGCTCCCATTCAGCGACAGGGACTCCAGCAGGGTCTGGGACGCCATCCACGGGGACCTGCACTGAACGAACGGCGCGCAGTGTCACGCGGGAGGCCGCCCACGGCAACCCACTCCCCGGGTTTGGAAAATAAAATTTGATTGGCACGCGGCCACACCTGCTCATTTGCATATTGTCCAAGGCTCCTCCTGTGTGGCAGCGACAAGGCTGCGTGGCTTGCAAAACTGCAAATATTCACCATTTGGTGCCTTGGAGGAGACGTTCGTCGACTCCTGGTATAAAGGAAAGGAGGGGGGCTTTGAAAACTGAGTCCAAACCCTGGCACAACCACTGGGTGTGAGCCACTGAGACCCCCTGACTTTTATTTTTCCTTTTTGGAAGTCGGAGCTAATCATACCCCTCTTGTGGGATTGTGGCCAGGACTGGCGTTAGGATCTATGGAGCGCGTGGTGAGGTCGCCTGGTCCAGACGAAATGCTCAGTTGAAAGTGCTCATTTCTCTCACTAACAACTACATAATTGGGGCCCGTCCGTGGCTCAGTCCTTGAAGCGTCTGCCTTCGGCTCAGGTCATGATCCCAAGGTCCTGGGATCGAGTCTCGTATCAGGCTCCCTGCTCAGTGGGGAGTCTGCTTCTCCCTCTGGCCCTCCCCGACTCCACTCATGTGTGCCCTCTCTTTCTCTATCTCACACGTGCAAATAAATAAATAAAATCTTAAACAAACAAACAAACAAACAAACCCAAATGACCTCATTATTATTGTTAACAGTTTCGGCAAACATTTGCCGAGCACCCCCTTTGTGCCAGTACTCTGCCAGGTGCCGGAGACCCAGGGAACGGAACCCGGCCCCCAGCCTGCCGTGCTCACTGCCTAGAGGGAGGGGAGGCAGACATGGAGACAGTGGTCGACGACCTAAGCAAGAATCAAGAAGGGCTAAGAAGAGGTTCAGCCAGCAGGGGTGCCCACCCGGGGGAGCTGAGACCAGCAGGGTGCACGGGGTCGGGGCAAAGGTGGGAGTTTTCCAGAACGAGGAGGTTCTCACGCTAGGCTTGAAAAATACAAGTCGTAAAAGAACAGCCGCGGGGCGCCTGGGTGGCTCGGTGGTTTGGGCCTCTGCCTTCGGCTCGGGTCATGGTCTCGGGGTCCTGGGATCGAGCCCCGCATCTGGCTCTCTGCTCATCAGGGAACCTGCTTCCCCCTTCTCCCTCTGCCTGCCTCTCTGCCTACTTGTGATCTTTCTCTTTCTCTCTGTCAAACAAATAAATAAAATCTTAAAAAAAAAAACAAGTAAACGAACAGCCGCTCGCGCCGATGAAATGACCTCTATCTCCAGGCACCATGCGAAGACTTTCACATTTAAATGTTTTTTCATTTAATTTTCCCAACAGCTCTGTGGGGGCAGGGGCCTTGTCCTCTCCATGCAACTGTTCAGAAAACGGAGCGCCGGGGGGCCGATCTCTCCTCCGTGGTCACACAGACCTGGACCGTGTGATTCCAGAGCCTGGGCCTCTGTTCCCTCGATCTTGCTGCACGTTTTGTCCCCACTTGGTAGATGAGGAAGCCAGGCTCCGTCTTTAACAGCCTGTCCTGGGAGACCTTGGTCCGCGCTGCCCCCTTGCCGCACAGCCGGCCACAGAGCCCACACTGTTTCAGGGGGAGGGTAATGGTGGGGAGGAAGTGGACCGTGCCTCCCAGCCTTCTGGAACCCCACGGAAAGAAGGGACCACATCCTGTACTCACGGGTTTGTGGACACCTGAGCAAAGCTGGCCACAGCCGGCTCAGGGGACCCACGTGGTCGCCTACACACAGCGAGCAGCTGTGAGCACTGTGGAATTTCTGGGCCTTCACCCCTAAAAGTCTTAGCCCCCCCAGAGGAGTTAATATATGCAAAGTGCTTAAAATGGTTCCTGGCTTTCCCTAAGCACTCTATCACTGTTAACTCTTGTTATCAACATTGTTAATACTTAGTGATGCTCCAGATGCCTCCCACTGGGCACGGCCTCACGGCATCTCACAGGAGATATTGTGTAGGAGAGAACCAATCTTGGAAAAGTCCATTTGGCTGTGTGACCTTGGGCAATCCCGTGGTGTCTCTGAGCCTGGTTTTCCTTATCTGAGGACACGATGACTGTCAAGTTTGGACACTATCGGTAACTCACACACGTGCCATTCACACGGAGGCACAATTCACCAGTTCCTCCGTGCATTTATCTACTGCACTAGTATTTATTGAGCACCAACAGTATGCCGGGCGCTGTTCTAGGTATTTAGGACAGTGCAGTGAATCAAACTGGCAAAAACTCCAAGCCCTCAGGGGGCTTCTAGCCTAGTGGGAGGAGAGAGCCCACAATGATGAAGAGACTGAGGAAATGCGTTCGCTGGGGAGTGGTAGCGGTGGGGAGGATAAGATTCCATCTTATCTAAATATTCTAGATTTATATTGGAAGTAGTTCCACCATGATTTTCAATCCGGATGCAGGTTGTGCGAAAGGAAGGATTGAATGTTGCCAAGAAATTTGAAGTTGCCATCAACAAAATATGAAGTTGCCATCAACTGAAAGGGAGGTCACAGACTGAAGACAGGACAGGATTTTTTGAGGGGGAGATCAGAGGTTCACTCTTGGACATGTCAACGTTGCCATGTCTACTGGACCCCAAGTGGGGATTTCTCGGAGTCCCTTAGATAGTCAAGTCCGGTATTCAGTGATGAGGTCGGATGTAGTGATGTGTAAATGGGAACCGTGATTACCTAGATGGTGTTTAAAGCCCCAAGACTGCATGAAATCACCAAGGGAGAGTGTAGACAGAGAAGAGAACAAGGTGCCTGGCCACAGGTGAGTGGGAAACACGGGGAGGGATGGACTGGGGGCTGTGCAATATCTGACCCAGCGTGTGCAGAAGTCGGGATACTCTTGTTTTGTCAATTCCTGCATAAATCCACACAAATAAATCCACAACTAAATACTTATTTGGTTATTTGGAAATACTTTTTTTTTTTCCATTCTTGTTTAAGTAGGCTCCACGCTCAACATGGGGCTCAAACTCACGACCCTAAGATCGAGTTGTATGCTCTACCGACAGAGCCAGCCGGGCGTCCCCTGGAAATACTTCTAAATTTTGCAATATGTCCTTTCTGGCAGTGATGAGCTCAAAATTGCAAGCAATGAAGACTTAAGTAGCGAGCTTCTGTCTCTCAAGGAAGTTGGTGATGCATGCGGAGGTTGCACAGAATGTTTGCTGATGTTGACATCACTATGGGACTTTTTCACTGACCCCAAGAATACCTAAGACACAAAAGCGGCCATTTTAGAAGATTTGCCGTAAGACACCGATCTCACCCATGGAAGCATGGTTTTTCAACTTAGACCGAGCAGCTGTTCTGCAAATTAATTCAGCTGATTTTTGGTTCTGGGTTTTCTCCTAGACAAACTTTTGGAAGTTCAGACTGGCCGAATGGAACAAAGGACTTCCAGGGAATGCAATTCTAAATTCATTTTAAATTGTTTACATTGGAAATAGAGTTATATTTTTGTGTGGGAATGCAGACAGGTTTTCCTGGGCATGGTGTCATGGCAACAGTTACATTCTTACTAAATAAGAGACCAATGAAACAGAAATGTACTTGAATCGCCCGGTGCACACAGCGTTTATAATTGCATGCAAATAAGTTTCAATATTCTACCAATTGAAATGGAGATGACAGTTGACAAAATTTAGAAAATTGAAAGATGTACACAACAGAGTTAGCAAAACCCCAAGCTTTTCGTAGTGAAGTTGACAGTGAATTATAAAAAGAAAACCTTCAGCGTGTATTTCTTTTCTTTGCTGCCCATCGTCTATCAATTATAAGGCCTTGAGCCTACATGCCTGAAAGTGTTACTAAGCTTTCTACTAAAATTTTTTGAATTTTATTCTGAATCAATTGGAGGAGATCTTTAATCAAAGTGTTCGAAGAACAGAGTACCGTACCATCTGCTTTTGTGTGTCTAACGATAGAAGATGAAGCTATTATGCAGAAAATAAAGGCAATGTGTTGCAAAAGGGAAGAAAGGATTAAACCAGAGAAGAAGAGCTCCGTGGCACACAAGATTTAATTTTACAGGACGATCTATAAGATGGGTTTTCCTGAAGCTGTCAGTTCTTTTAGAACTCCCCAAATTGAGGCTGTTCCAACCAGCTCTGCGGTTGATGGATTTAAGGCAAATGTCTTCAAGGAGATTGAGAAGAAGCTTGAAGAGGAAAGGGAACAGTTTGTGAAGAAAATCGGTGGTATTTTTGCCTTCAAGGTGAAGGACGGCCCTAAGGGTAAAGAAGCCACCTGGGTGGTGGATGTGAAGAATGGCAAAGGGTAAGTGCTCCCTAACTCAGATAAGAAGGCCGACTGCACAATCACAATGGCTGACTCGGACTTACTGGCTTTGATGACTGGGAAAATGAATCCTCAGTCGGCCTTCTTTCAAGGCAAATTGAAAATCACTGGCAACATGGGTCTAGCTATGAAGTTACAAAATCTTCAGCTTCAGCCAGGCAAAGCCAAGCTGTGAACTCCCTTTGCCTACTTTTGAAAATTAAGATGAGATATATAGATATATATCCATATATTTCATTGTCAGAACTTAGAAACTACACATTGGCAAATAGCGTGAGATTTGTTTTTAAATGGGTGTGACCAATCCTATTTTTCCGCAGCTCTGGGTGGACAGCCCCTGATGGTATGCTACTGCTTGCTGAATTGCATACAACTGTGCATTACAAAGTTAATACGGTAATTATGGTTTGGGGTAAAATTGAGTTTCAGAATAAAATTAGGAACAGC